>CM055121.1:295835905-296228116 GCA_029206835.1 Rana muscosa
CCTTCCTCTACTACTCCAACCCCCTTCCCTCTACATCTCCATCCCCCCTTCCCTCTACATCCCCATCACCTTCTTCCCTCTACATTCCCTACACCCCCTTCCTCTACTACTCCAACCCCCTTCCCTCTACATCTCCATCCCCCCCCTTCCCTCTACATCCCCATCACCTTCTTCCCTCTACATTCCCTACACCCCCTTCCTCTACTACTCCAACCCCCCTTCCCTCTACATCTCCACCCCCCCTTCCCTCTACATCCCCATCACTTTCTTCGCTCTACATTCCCTGCACCCCCTTCCTCTACTACTCCAACCCCCCCCTTCCCTCTACATCCCCATCACCTTCTTCCCTCTACATTCCCTACACCCCCTTCCTCTACATCTCCATCCCCCTTCCCTCTACATCTCCATCCCCCCCTTCCCTCTACATCCCCATCACTTTCTTCCCTCTACATTCCCTGCACCCCCTTCCCTCTACATTCCCTACACCCCCTTAGCTCTACATCCCCATCACTTTCTTCCCTCTACATTCCCTGCACCCCCTTCCTCTACTACTCCATCCCCCTTCCCTCTACATCTCCATCCCCCCTTCCCTCTACATCTCCATCACTTTCTTCCCTCTACATTCCCTGCACCCCCTTCCCTCTACATTCCCTACACCCCCTTAGCTCTACATCCCCATCACCTTCTTCCCTGTACATTCCCAACACCCCCTTCCCTCTACATCTCCATCCCCCTTCCCTCTACATCTCCATCCCCCTTACCTCTACATCTCCACCCCCCCTTCCCTCTACATTCCCTGCACCCCCTTCCCTCTACATCCCGATCACCTTCTTCCCTCTACATTCCCTACACCCCCTTCCCTCGACCTCTCCATCACCCCCTTCCCTCTACATCTCCATCACCCCCTTCCCTCTACCTCCCCATCACCCCCTTCCCTCTACCTCCCCATCACCCCCTTCCCTCTACCTCCCCATCACCCCCTTCCCTCTACATCTCCATCACCCCCTTCCCTCTACATCTCCATCACCCCCTTCCCTCTACCTCCCCATCACCCCCTTCCCTCTACCTCCCCATCACCCCCTTCCCTCTACCTCCCCATCACCCCCTTCCCTCTACATCTCCATCACCCCCTTCCCTCTACATCTCCATCAACCCCTTCCCTCTACCTCCCCATCACCCCCTTCCCTCTACCTCCCCATCACCCCCTTCCCTCTACATCTCCATCACCCCCTTCCCTCTACATCTCCATCCCCCCTTCCCTCTACATCCCCATCACCTTCTTCCCTCTACATTCCCTACACCCCCTTCCTCTACATCTCCATCCCAATTCCCTCTACATCTCCATTCCCCCTTCCCTCTACATCCCCATCACTTTCTTCCCTCTAAATTCCCTGCACCCCCTTCCCTCTACATTCCCTACACCCCCTTAGCTCTACATCCCCATCACTTTCTTCCCTCTACATTCCCTGCACCCCCTTCCTCTACTACTCCATCCCCCTTCCCTCTACATCTCCATCCCCCCTTCCCTCTACATCCCCATCACCTTCTTCCTTCTACATTCCCTACACCCCCTTCCTCTACATCTCCATCCCTCTTCCCTCTACATCTCCACCCCCCCTTCCCTCTACATCCCCATCACCTTCTTCCCTCTACATTCCCTACACCCCCTTCCTCTACTACTCCAACCCCCTTCCCTCTACATCTCCCCCCCCCTTCCCACTACATCCCCATCACCTTCTTCCTTCTACATTCCCTACACCCCCTTCCTCTACATCTCCAACCCCCTTCCCTCTACATCTCCACCCCCCCCTTCCCTCTACATCCCCATCACCTTCTTCCCTCTACATTCCCTACACCCCCTTCCTCTACTACTCCAACCCCCTTCCCTCTACATCTCCATCCCCCCCTTCCCTCTACATCCCCATCACCTTCTTCCCTCTACATTCCCTACACCCCCTTCCTCTTCATCTCCATCCCCCTTCCCTCTACATCTCCATCCCCCCCTTCCCTCTACATCCCCATCACTTTCTTCCCTCTACATTCCCTGCACCCCCTTCCTCTACAACTCCAACCCCCTTCCCTCTACATCTCCATCCCCCCTTCCCTCTACATCCCCATCACCTTCTTCCCTCTACATTCCCTACACCCCCTTCCTCTACTACTCCAACCCCCTTCCCTCTACATCTCCATCCCCCCCCTTCCCTCTACATCCCCATCACCTTCTTCCCTCTACATTCCCTACACCCCCTTCCTCTACTGCTCCAACCCCCTTCCCTCTACATCTCCATCCCCCTTCCCTCTACATCCCCATCACCTTCTTCCCTCTACATTCCCTACACCCCCTTCCTCTACTACTCCAACCCCCTTCCCTCTACATCTCCATCCCCCCCTTCCCTCTACATCCCCATCACTTTCTTCCCTCTACATTCCCTGCACCCCCTTCCTCTACAACTCCAACCCCCTTCCCTCTACATCTCCATCCCCCCCTTCCCTCTACATCCCCATCACCTTCTTCCCTCTACATTCCCTACACCCCCTTCCTCTTCATCTCCATCCCCCTTCCCTCTACATCTCCATCCCCCCCTTCCCTCTACATCCCCATCACTTTCTTCCCTCTACATTCCCTGCACCCCCTTCCTCTACAACTCCAACCCCCTTCCCTCTACATCTCCATCCCCCCTTCCCTTCTACATCCCCATCACCTTCTTCCCTCTACATTCCCTACACCCCCTTCCTCTACTACTCCAACCCCCTTCCCTCTACATCTCCATCCCCCCCTTCCCTCTACATCCCCATCACCTTCTTCCCTCTACATTCCCTACACCCCCTTCCTCTACTGCTCCAACCCCCTTCCCTCTACATCTCCATCCCCCTTCCCTCTACATCCCCATCACCTTCTTCCCTCTACATTCCCTACACCCCCTTCCTCTACTACTCCAACCCCCTTCCCTCTACATCTCCATCCCCCCCTTCCCTCTACATCCCCATCACTTTCTTCCCTCTACATTCCCTGCACCCCCTTCCTCTACAACTCCAACCCCCTTCCCTCTACATCTCCATCCCCCCTTCCCTCTACATCCCCATCACCTTCTTCCCTCTACATTCCCTACACCCCCTTCCTTAACTACTCCAACCCCCTTCCCTCTACATCTCCATCCCCCCCTTCCCTCTACATCCCCATCACCTTCTTCCCTCTACATTCCCTACACCCCCTTCCTCTACTACTCCAACCCCCTTCCCTCTACATCTCCATCCCCCCTTCCCTATACATCCCCATCACCTTCTTCCCTCTACATTCCCTACACCCCCTTCCTCTACTACTCCAACCCCCTTCCCTCTACATCTCCATCCCCCCCCTTCCCTCTACATCCCCATCACCTTCTTCCCTCTACATTCCCTACACCCCCTTCCTCTACTACTCCAACCCCCTTCCCTCTACATCTCCATCCCCCCTTCCCTCTACATCCCCATCACCTTCTTCCCTCTACATTCCCTACACCCCCTTCCTCTACTACTCCAACCCCCTTCCCTCTACATCTCCATCCCCCCCTTCCCTCTACATCCCCATCACTTTCTTCCCTCTACATTCCCTGCACCCCCTTCCTCTACAACTCCAACCCCCTTCCCTCTACATCTCCATCCCCCCTTCCCTCTACATCCCCATCACCTTCTTCCCTCTACATTCCCTACACCCCCTTCCTCTACTACTCCAACCCCCTTCCCTCTACATCTCCATCCCCCCCTTCCCTCTACATCCCCATCACCTTCTTCCCTCTACATTCCCTACACCCCCTTCCTCTACTACTCCAACCCCCTTCCCTCTACATCTCCAACCCCCTTCCCTCTACATCTCCATCCCCCCTTCCCTCTACATCCCCATCACCTTCTTCCCTCTACATTCCCTACACCCCCTTCCTCTACTACTCCAACCCCCTTCCCTCTACATCTCCATCCCCCCCTTCCCTCTACATCCCCATCACCTTCTTCCCTCTACATTCCCTACACCCCCTTCCTCTACTACTCCAACCCCCTTCCCTCAACATCTCCATCCCCCCTTCCCTCTACATCCCCATCACTTTCTTCCCTCTACATTCCCTGCACCCCCTTCCTCTACTACTCCAACCCCCTTCCCTCTACATTTCCATCCCCCCTTCCCTCTACATCCCCATCACCTTCTTCCCTCTACATTCCCTACACCCCCTTCCTCTACATCTCCATCCCCCTTCCCTCTTCATCTCCATCCCCCCTTCCCTCTACATCCCCATCACTTTCTTCCCTCTACATTCCCTGCACCCCCTTCCCTCTACATTCCCTACACCCCCTTAGCTCTACATCCCCATCACTTTCTTCCCTCTACATTCCCTGCACCCCCTTCCTCTACTACTCCATCCCCCTTCCCTCTACATCTCCATCCCCCCTTCCCTCTACATCCCCATCACCTTCTTCCTTCTACATTCCCTACACCCCCTTCCTCTACATCTCCATCCCTCTTCCCTCTACATCTCCATCCCCCCTTCCCTCTACATCCCCATCACCTTCTTCCCTCTACATTCCCTACCCCCCCTTCCTCTACTACTCCAACCCCCTTCCCTCTACATCTCCACCCCCCTTCCCTCTACATCCCCATCACCTTCTTCCCTCTACATTCCCTACACCCCCTTCCTCTACTACTCCAACCCCCTTCCCTCTACATCTCCACCCCCCTTCCCTCTACATCCCCATCACCTTCTTCCTTCTACATTCCCTACACCCCCTTCCTCTACATCTCCAACCCCCTTCCCTCTACATCTCCACCCCCCCTTCCCTCTACATCCCCATCACCTTCTTCCCTCTACATTCCCTACACCCCCTTCCTCTACTACTCCAACCCCCTTCCCTCTACATCTCCATCCCCCCTTCCCTCTACATCCCCATCACCTTCTTCCCTCTACATTCCCTACACCCCCTTCCTCTTCATCTCCATCCCCCTTCCCTCTACATCTCCATCCCCCCCTTCCCTCTACATCCCCATCACTTTCTTCCCTCTACATTCCCTGCACCCCCTTCCTCTACAACTCCAACCCCTTCCCTCTACATCTCCATCCCCCCTTCCCTCTACATCCCCATCACCTTCTACCCTCTACATTCCCTACACCCCCTTCCTCTACTACTCCAACCCCCTTCCCTCTACATCTCCATCCCCCCCTTCCCTCTACATCCCCATCACCTTCTTCCCTCTACATTCCCTACACCTTCTTCCTCTACTACTCCAACCCCCTTCCCTCTACATCTCCATCCCCCCTTCCCTCTACATCCCCATCACCTTCTTCCCTCTACATTCCCTACACCCCCTTCCTCTACTACTCCAACCCCCTTCCCTCTACATCTCCATCCCCCCCCTTCCCTCTACATCCCCATCACCTTCTTCCCTCTACATTCCCTACACCCCCTTCCTCTACTACTCCAACCCCCTTCCCTCTACATCTCCATCCCCCCTTCCCTCTACATCCCCATCACTTTCTTCCCTCTACATTCCCTGCACCCCCTTCCTCTACTACTCCAACCCCCTTCCCTCTACATCTCCATCCCCCCTTCCCTCTACATCCCCATCACCTTCTTCCCTCTACATTCCCTACACCCCCTTCCTCTACATCTCCATCCCCCTTCCCTCTACATCTCCATCCCCCCCTTCCCTCTACATCCCCATCACTTTCTTCCCTCTACATTCCCTGCACCCCCTTCCCTCTACATTCCCTACACCCCCTTAGCTCTACATCCCCATCACTTTCTTCCCTCTACATTCCCTGCACCCCCTTCCTCTACTACTCCATCCCCCTTCCCTCTACATCTCCATCCCCCCTTCCCTCTACATCCCCATCACTTTCTTCCCTCTACATTCCCTGCACCCCCTTCCCTCTACATTCCCTACACCCCCTTAGCTCTACATCCCCATCACCTTCTTCCCTGTACATTCCCAACACCCCCTTCCCTCTACATCTCCATCCCCCTTCCCTCTACATCTCCATCCCCCTTACCTCTACATCTCCACCCCCCCTTCCCTCTACATTCCCTGCACCCCCTTCCCTCTACATCCCGATCACCTTCTTCCCTCTACATTCCCTACACCCCCTTCCCTCGACCTCTCCATCACCCCCTTCCCTCTACATCTCCATTAGGGATGAGCCGAACACCCCCGGGTTCGGTTCGCACCAGAACCTTCGAAAGGACCGAAAGTTCGCGCAAATTTTCGAACCCTATTCGTTATAATGGACGCGAACGTTCGAAATCAAAATTGCTAATTACAACGGCCAATATGCATGTTAATGTCATAAAACAGGTTTGGGGACCCGGGTCCTGCCCCAGGGGACATATATCAATGCAAAAAGAAATTTTAAAAACTAAAGTTTTTTCGGGAGCAGTCATTTTAATGATGCATAAAGTGAAAAAAAAAAAAGTGAAATTTTCCTTTAAATATGGTACCTGGGGGGTGTCTAAAGTATGCCTGTGAAGTGGCATGTGTTTCCCGTGTTTAGAACTGTCCTTGCACAAAATGACATTTGTAAAGGAAAAAAAGAAGCCATTTAAAACCACTTGCGGCTTTAATGTCATGTCTTGTCCTGGCCGCCATATGGCTGAAAATCCTTGAGAAAAATGGCATGGCTACCCCATCACCCCCCACCCCCACCCCAGCCCCTTTGGGTCTTGTATGGATACTAAGGGGGACCCCGCACCCAAAATAAAACCCTATACCTACAACCCTATATACTCTGAACAGCAGTATATAGGTGGTGCAAACAAGACATGGACTGTAGGTTTGTTCTTAAGTAGAATCTGAACAGGTACATTATGAAGTGTAGCTACATCCCAAAAAAAACAATTTTTAAGCTTTTTGGAGAACATAGGGAGGGGTTATCACCCCTGTAACATTTGCTGTCTTTGCACATCTGTTCAGAACATGTCACCTCACTTTCCGTCCCAATGACAAATGTTTTTGGAAAAGTGGGGTTTTAATTGAAACAAGGATTGGTGATAAAGCATCAGTAGAGAGGAGATACCTTTTTCCCAAATTAAATCTAACAGGATAGAATTTTCCTTCCTAGGGGTAGATTTCCTCTCACTTCCTGTTTTCTCTTGCCGTTTGCAAGTAGGAGTCGTTTGTAAGTTGGATGTTTGAAAGTAGGGGCCTGCCGTATATACTCTGCAGAAATTTGCCCTATTAGATGTTGGTGTAGCCACAAGACTGGTGGGCACAGGAATGGGCCCTGCTGTGAGTTAATAGATCAAGATTTGTACTTGCATGCACCTGTTGAACCGGGCAGAAAAATTGGGCCTTTGGTGGTGGTGGTGGTGGTGGTGGACGGTGTTGCCACAAGACTGTAAGCCCTCACAGTTACTCTTGGTGGGTGCAGGAATGGGCCCTGCTGTGAGTTATTAGATCAAGATTTGTAATTGCATGCACCTGTTGAACAGGGCAGAAAAATTGGGCCTTTGGTGGTGGTGGTGGTGGTGGACGGTGTTGCCACAAGACTGTAGGCCCTCATAGTTACTCTTGGTGGGCGCAGGAATGGGCCCTGCTGTGAACTATTAGATCAAGATTTGTAATTACACGCCCCTGTTAAACAGGGGTTGAAAAATTGTGCCTTAGGCATTGGTGCTGGTGCCACAACACTGCAACCCCTCACAGATACTGTACTTGGAGCACAGCAGTCACACCTGTTGCGAAGCATCTTTTTAAAAAATTGTAATTACACGCCCCTGTTATACAGGGGCTGAAAAATTGTGCCTTAGGCACTGGTGCTGGTGCCACAACACTGCAACCCCTCACAGATACTGTACTCTGAGCACAGCAATGAGACCTGTTGCAAAGCATTGCCTAAAAATTGTAATTACACGCCCCAACAGGGGCTGAAAAATTGTGCCTTAGGCACTGGTGCTGGTGCCACAACACTGCAACCCCTCACAGATACTGTACTCTGAGCACAGCAGTCACACCTGTTGCGAAGCATCTTTTTAAAAAATTGTAATTACACGCCCCTGTTATACAGGGGCTGAAAAATTGTGCCTTAGGCACTGGTGTGGTGGCATGGATCATTGAGGAGGAGGAAGAGGATAGTCAGTGAACATAACAGGACAGTCACTCAGCATCAGCATAGGCAGTCTTGAAGGGATGTGACATTATAAATTATTCCGTTATATCCGCTTCAGGTGTCTGGTAGCTGGTGGTGATCCAAGACTGATTCATTTTTATGAAGGTCAGTCGATCAACCGAGTCGGTGGACAGGCGCACCCTATGATCGGTGACAAATCCTCCAGCAGCACTGAATGTGCGTTCGGAAAGAACGCTGGATGCAGGACAGGCCAGTAGCTCAATTGCATACTGTGCAAGCTCTGGCCAGTGATCCATCCTCAGGACCCAGTAAGCCAGAGGATTTTCGGTGGGAAAGGTGTCCAAGTCTGACCTTGCCCCTAGGTATTCCTGCACCATGTATATCAGACGCTGGCGATGGTTGCTGGAACCGATGATACCTTGGGGCTGCGGACTAAAAAATTGTCTGAACGCATCGGTCAGACGTCCACCTTCCCCACCGCTCCTTCTGCTACTGACCGAAGCCTCAGCAACTCGTCGTCCAGGACCAGGAGTTTGTAACCTCCCAGTTTCTGGGAACGCGTTGCACAGACCTTTCTGCAAGGCCTCCCTGAGATGTCTCATCCTCTGCTCCCTCTGCGACGGCAAGATAAGGTCCGCAACCTTACCCTTGTACCGTGGATCAAGGAGAGTGGCCAGCCAGTAATGGTCACTCTCCTTGATCTGAAGAACACGAGGATCCTTCCGCAGGCTTTGCAGGATCAGGGAGGCCATGCAGCGTAGGTTAGCTGAGGCATTCGGTCCGGAGTCTTCTGGGTCACTGAGGATGACATGATCGCCAGCCACCTCCTCCCAGCCACGTACAAGTCCACTGGTTTGTTGGGACTGTACATCATCCCTAAAAGACTGCTGCTGCTGATGCTGAGTGCCAGGCTCCACCTCCATGCTCACACAATCCTCCTCCTCCTCCTCCTCCTCCTCCTCCTCTTCCTGTGTGATGGGTGGGACAGAAGGAACATTGTCTGGATAAAGGGGGCCTTGAGAGACAAGGAAGTCCTCCTCTTCCTGCCTCTGTTCTGCCTCAAGTGCCCTGTCCATTATCCCACGCAGCGTATGCTCCAACAGGTGGACAAGAGGTACAGTGTCACTGATGCATGCACTGTCACTGCTCACCATCCTCGTGGCCTCCTCAAATGGTGAGAGGACAGTGCATGCATCCCTGATCATGCTCCACTGGCGTGGGGAAAAAAAGCCAAGCTCCCCTGACCCTGTCCTGGTGCCGTAGTCGCAAAGGTACTCATTGATGGCCCTCTGCTGCGTGTGCAGTCGCTGCAGCATGGCCAACGTTGAGTTCCACCTGGTGGGCATGTCACATATTAGGCGGTTCTTGGGTAGGTTCAGCTCCTTTTGCAGCTCAGTCAGCCGAGCACTGGCATTATAAGATCGGCGGAAATGCACACAGACTTTCCTGGCCTGCCTCAGGACATCCTGTAAGCCTGGGAACCTGCCCAAGAACCGCTGCACCACCAGGTTGAGGACGTGAGCCATACAGGGCACATGGGTGAGCTGCCCCTGTCGCAGGGCGGAGAGGAGGTTGGTGCCATTATCAGAAACGACCATTCCTGGCTTAAGCTGGCGTGGCGTCAACCACCTCTCGGCCTGCCCCTGCAGAGCTGCCAGAACCTCTGGCCCAGTGTGGCTCCTGTCCCCCAAACACACCAGCGCAAGCACGGCATGGCATCTTTTTGCCTGCGTACTCGCGTAGCCCCTTGTACGCCTACGGAGCACCGCTGGTTCCGAGGACAGAGCACTCGAAGAGGACATGGAGGAAGAAGAAGAGGAGGGGGTGGAGGAGAGAGGTGTGTCACAACCAGTAGTAGCATTTTGGAGGCGTGGTGGCGGAACAACCTCCAACACTACTGCACCTTGTCCTGCATCCCTCCCAGCTGCCAATAGAGTGACCCAATGGGCCGTGAAAGAAAGATAACGTCCCTGTCCATGCCTGCTGGACCATGAGTCAGCGGTAATATGCACCTTACCGCTGACCGCCCTGTCCAGCGAGGCATGGACATTGCCTTCCACATGCCAGTAGAGAGACGGAATCGCCTTCCGTGAGAAAAAGTGGCGTTTGGGAACCTGCCACTGAGGAACCGCACATTGAACAAACTCACGGAAGGGGGCCGAGTCTATCAACTGAAAAGGCAGCAGTTGAAGTGCTAGCAATTTAGCCAAGCTAGCATTCAACCGCTGGGCATGTGGATGGCTGGGAGTATACTTCTTTCGACGGTCCAGCAGCTGGGGCAGGGAAATTTGCCTGCTACAATCGGACGTCGGTGTACTGCAAGTACTTGGTTGTGACACACCTAATTCTACACCTTCAGTCCTCTCAGAGCAGCTTTCAGAGAGGACTGAAGATATAGTGGGGATGGAGATCCCAGCTGATGAGGAGCAAGGAGAGGTCCGCTTTGTTCTTTGGTGTGGGTCTTTTATGTGTGCTTGCCAACGAGCTGCATGGCAGGTCGACATATGTCTGCTCATGCTTGTGGTGCCCAAGCGGCTGATGTTTTGGCCACGCGAGATACGCTTGAGACAAATATTGCAAATAGCAGTGGTGCGATCTGATGCACTCGTCTCAAAAAAGGCCCACACCAAAGAACTTTTGTGATAACGTGCAGAGGCAGCGCCCTGCACAGGCGGAGCTCTGCGGTGTGGTACAGTTGCTGTGCTGGCCTCTAGCTGGCCTCCAGGGGGCATCCTGCCTCGTTGGACATGTGACGCTGCATCCTCCTCCTCCTCCTCCTCTCTCCCTTCAGGCACCCACGTGGAGTCAGTGACCTCATCATCCCCTCCCTCTTCACCACTAGAGCAAACCTGGCAGTAAGCTGCAGCTGGTGGAACACTACTGCCAGATTGCTGTCCTTCAGCATCCCCTCTCTCTGCGCGCACACTACTGACTTCCTCAAGCTGGGTATCATCATCCGAGCCTTCGAATCGTTGGGCATCCTCCTGGAGCATGTACCCAACACTGTGCTCAAACAGTTCGGGGGACTCCTCAGGAGGACATGGTGGGTCTAGGGAAGGGGTGGCTGATGATGCCATTGAGTACGCGTTGGCAGCTGCTCTGCCAGTACCCTGAGCCTGGGTGAGAGAGGATGAGGAGGATGAGGAGGGCTTGGTCATCCATTCTACCAAGCCTTCGGCATGATGCGGCTCCACATGTCCAGCTGCCGAAAACAAAGACAAGCGTGTCCCATGGCCACGTGCTGATGACGATGCACAACCACGTCCACGGCCAGCACTGTTGTCTCTAGAAACAGAGCCTGCCTGCCCTGTGTTCTTGCCTCGGCACGCTCTGCCTCTCCTTGGCGGTCTTCCAGCCATTGTAGTCGGTAGTGTATATAGTATAAAAAATAGAACTCCTATGTGTGCTCACAACACACTGTAGGTCCTATGGGTGCTGACACTAACACACTATAGGTACTATGTGTGCTGCTGACAAGAAAATATAGGAGCTCTGTTTGCTGCCACTAACACACTAGAAGTCCTATTGGTGCTTCTGAGATGAAAATATAGGAGCTCTGTGTGATGCCACTAACACACTAGAAGTCCTATGGGTGCTGCTGAGAAGAAAATATAGGAGCTCTGTGTGATGCCACTAACACACTAGAAGTCCTATGGGTGCTTCTGAGATGAAAATATAGGAACTCTGTGTGATACCACTAACACACTAGAAGTCCTATGGGTGCTTCTGAGAAGAAAATATAGGAGCTCTGTTTGCTGCCACTAACACACTAGAAGTCCTATGGGTGCTGCTGAGAAGAAAATATAGGAGCTCTGTGTGATGCCACTAACACACTAGAAGTCCTATGGGTGCTTCTGAGATGAAAATATAGGAGCTCTGTGTGATGCCACTAACACACTAGAAGTCCTATGGGTGCTGCTGAGAAGAAAATATAGGAGCTATGTGTGATGCCACTAACACACTAGAAGTCCTATGGGTGCTTCTGAGATGAAAATATAGGAGCTCTGTGTGATGCCACTAACACACTAGAAGTCCTATGGGTGCTTCTGAGATGAAAATATAGGAGCTCTGTGTGATGCCACTAACACACTAGAAGTCCTATGGGTGCTGCTGAGAAGAAAATATAGGAGCTCTGTGTGATGCCACTAACACACTAGAAGTCCTATGGGTGCTGCTGAGAAGAAAATATAGGAGCTCTGTTTGCTGCCACTAACACACTAGAAGTCCTATGGCTGCTGCTGAGAAGAAAATATAGGAGCTCTGTGTGATGCCACTAACACACTAGAAGTCCTATGGGTGCTGCTGAGAAGAAAATATAGGAGCTCTGTTTGCTGCCACTAACACACTAGAAGTCCTATGGGTGCTGCTGAGAAGAAAATATAGGAGCTCTGTGTGATGCCACTAACACACTAGAAGTCCTATGGGTGCTTCTGAGATGAAAATATAGGAGCTCTGTGTGATGCCACTAACACACTAGAAGTCCTATGGGTGCTGCTGAGAAGAAAATATAGGAGCTCTGTGTGATGCCACTAACACACTAGAAGTCCTATGGGTGCTGCTGAGAAGAAAATATAGGAGCTCTGTTTGCTGCCACTAACACACTAGAAGTCCTATGGGTGCTGCTGAGAAGAAAATATAGGAGCTCTGTTTGCTGCCACTAACACACTAGAAGTCCTATGGGTGCTGTTGGGGTGCAATGCTGTGCTAACAGCACTGCGGTTGGTACTACTGCAATACTGTACTAACAGTAAGCACGCACCAGACTAATCCCCAGCAGCAGCTAATAACACGCTAACTGTGCAATCAGCAGCAATGAACGATCAATGACTTAGGTAGTAGGGATGAGCCGAACACCCCCGGGTTCGGTTCGCACCAGAACCTTCGAACGGACCGAAAGTTCGCGCGATTTTCGAACCCTATTCGTTATAATGGACGCGAACGTTCGAAATCAAAATTGCTAATTACAATGGCCAATATGCATGTTAATGTCATAAAACAGGTTTGGGGACCCGGGTCCTGCCCCAGGGGACATATATCAATGCAAAAAGAAATTTTAAAAACTAAAGTTTTTTCGGGAGCAGTCATTTTAATGATGCATAAAGTGAAAAAAAAAAAAGTGAAATTTTCCTTTAAATATGGTACCTGGGGGGTGTCTAAAGTATGCCTGTGAAGTGGCATGTGTTTCCCGTGTTTAGAACTGTCCTTGCACAAAATGACATTTGTAAAGGAAAAAAAGAAGCCATTTAAAACCACTTGCGGCTTTAATGTCATGTCTGGTCCTGGCCGCCATATGGCTGAAAATCCTTGAGAAAAATGGCATGGCTACCCCATCACCCCCCCCCCCCCCACCCCAGCCCCTTTGGGTCTTGTATGGATACTAAGGGGGACCCCGCACCCAAAATAAAACCCTATACCTACAACCCTATATACTCTGAACAGCAGTATATAGGTGGTGCAAACAAGACATGGACTGTAGGTTTGTTCTTAAGTAGAATCTGAACAGGTACATTATGAAGTGTAGCTACATCCCAAAAAAATCAATTTTTAAGCTTTTTGGAGAACATAGGGAGGGGTTATCACCCCTGTAACATTTGCTGTCTTTGCACATCTGTTCAGAACATGTCACCTCACTTTCCGTCCCAATGACAAATGTTTTTGGAAAAGTGGGGTTTTAATTGAAACAAGGATTGGTGATAAAGCATCAGTAGAGAGGAGATACCTTTTTCCCAAATTAAATCTAACAGGATAGAATTTTCCTTCCTAGGGGTAGATTTCCTCTCACTTCCTGTTTTCTCTTGCCGTTTGCAAGTAGGAGTCGTTTGTAAGTTGGATGTTTGAAAGTAGGGGCCTGCCGTATATACTCTGCAGAAATTTGCCCTATTAGATGTTGGTGTAGCCACAAGACTGGTGGGCACAGGAATGGGCCCTGCTGTGAGTTAATAGATCAAGATTTGTACTTGCATGCACCTGTTGAACCGGGCAGAAAAATTGGGCCTTTGGTGGTGGTGGTGGTGGTGGTGGACGGTGTTGCCACAAGACTGTAAGCCCTCACAGTTACTCTTGGTGGGTGCAGGAATGGGCCCTGCTGTGAGTTATTAGATCAAGATTTGTAATTGCATGCACCTGTTGAACAGGGCAGAAAAATTGGGCCTTTGGTGGTGGTGGTGGTGGTGGACGGTGTTGCCACAAGACTGTAGGCCCTCATAGTTACTCTTGGTGGGTGCAGGAATGGGCCCTGCTGTGAGTTATTAGATCAAGATTTGTAATTGCATGCAGCTGTTGAACAGGGCAGAAAAATTGGGCCTTTGGTGGTGGTGGTGGTGGTGGACGGTGTTGCCACAAGACTGTAGGCCCTCATAGTTACTCTTGGTGGGCGCAGGAATGGGCCCTGCTGTGAACTATTAGATCAAGATTTGTAATTACACGCCCCTGTTAAACAGGGGCTGAAAAATTGTGCCTTAGGCACTGGTGCTGGTGCCACAACACTGCAACCCCTCACAGATACTGTACTCTGAGCACAGCAATGAGACCTGTTGCAAAGCATTGCCTAAAAATTGTAATTACACGCCCCAACAGGGGCTGAAAAATTGTGCCTTAGGCACTGGTGCTGGTGCCACAACACTGCAACCCCTCACAGATACTGTACTCTGAGCACAGCAGTCACACCTGTTGCGAAGCATCTTTTTAAAAAATTGTAATTACACGCCCCTGTTATACAGGGGCTGAAAAATTGTGCCTTAGGCACTGGTGTGGTGGCATGGATCATTGAGGAGGAGGAAGAGGATAGTCAGTGAACATAACAGGACAGTCACTCAGCATCAGCATAGGCAGTCTTGAAGGGATGTGACATTATAAATTATTCCGTTATATCCGCTTCAGGTGTCTGGTAGCTGGTGGTGATCCAAGACTGATTCATTTTTATGAAGGTCAGTCGATCAACCGAGTCGGTGGACAGGCGCACCCTATGATCGGTGACAAATCCTCCAGCAGCACTGAATGTGCGTTCGGAAAGAACGCTGGATGCAGGACAGGCCAGTAGCTCAATTGCATACTGTGCAAGCTCTGGCCAGTGATCCATCCTCAGGACCCAGTAAGCCAGAGGATTTTCGGTGGGAAAGGTGTCCAAGTCTGACCTTGCCCCTAGGTATTCCTGCACCATGTATATCAGACGCTGGCGATGGTTGCTGGAACCGATCATACCTTGGGGCTGCGGACTAAAAAATTGTCTGAACGCATCGGTCAGACGTCCACCTTCCCCACCGCTCCTTCTGCTACTGACCGAAGCCTCAGCAACTCGTCGTCCAGGACCAGGAGTTTGTAACCTCACAGTTTCTGGGAACGCGTTGCACAGACCTTTCTGCAAGGCCTCCCTGAGATGTCTCATCCTCTGCTCCCTCTGCGACGGCAAGATAAGGTCCGCAACCTTACCCTTGTACCGTGGATCAAGGAGAGTGGCCAGCCAGTAATGGTCACTCTCCTTGATCCGAAGAACACGAGGATCCTTCCGCAGGCTTTGCAGGATCAGGGAGGCCATGCAGCGTAGGTTAGCTGAGGCATTCGGTCCGGAGTCTTCTGGGTCACTGAGGATGACATGATCGCCAGCCACCTCCTCCCAGCCACGTACAAGTCCACTGGTTTGTTGGGACTGTACATCATCCCTAAAAGACTGCTGCTGCTGATGCTGAGTGCCAGGCTCCACCTCCATGCTCACACAATCCTCCTCCTCCTCCTCCTCCTCCTCTTCCTGTGTGATGGGTGGGACAGAAGGAACATTGTCTGGATAAAGGGGGCCTTGAGAGACAAGGAAGTCCTCCTCTTCCTGCCTCTGTTCTGCCTCAAGTGCCCTGTCCATTATCCCACGCAGCGTATGCTCCAACAGGTGGACAAGAGGTACAGTGTCACTGATGCATGCACTGTCACTGCTCACCATCCTCGTGGCCTCCTCAAATGGTGAGAGGACAGTGCATGCATCCCTGATCATGCTCCACTGGCGTGGGGAAAAAAAGCCAAGCTCCCCTGACCCTGTCCTGGTGCCGTAGTCGCAAAGGTACTCATTGATGGCCCTCTGCTGCGTGTGCAGTCGCTGCAGCATGGCCAACGTTGAGTTCCACCTGGTGGGCATGTCACATATTAGGCGGTTCTTGGGCAGGTTCAGCTCCTTTTGCAGCTCAGTCAGCCGAGCACTGGCATTATAAGATCGGCGGAAATGCACACAGACTTTCCTGGCCTGCCTCAGGACATCCTGTAAGCCTGGGAACCTGCCCAAGAACCGCTGCACCACCAGGTTGAGGACGTGAGCCATACAGGGCACATGGGTGAGCTGCCCCTGTCGCAGGGCGGAGAGGAGGTTGGTGCCATTATCAGAAACGACCATTCCTGGCTTAAGCTGGCGTGGCGTCAACCACCTCTCGGCCTGCCCCTGCAGAGCTGCCAGAACCTCTGGCCCAGTGTGGCTCCTGTCCCCCAAACACACCAGCGCAAGCACGGCATGGCATCTTTTTGCCTGCGTACTCGCGTAGCCCCTTGTACGCCTACGGAGCACCGCTGGTTCCGAGGACAGAGCACTCAAAGAGGACATGGAGGAAGAAGAAGAGGAGGGGGTGGAGGAGAGAGGTGTGTCACAACCAGTAGTAGCATTTTGGAGGCATGGTGGCGGAACAACCTCCAACACTACTGCACCTTGTCCTGCATCCCTCCCAGCTGCCAATAGAGTGACCCAATGGGCCGTGAAAGAAAGATAACGTCCCTGTCCATGCCTGCTGGACCATGAGTCAGCGGTAATATGCACCTTACCGCTGACCGCCCTGTCCAGCGAGGCATGGACATTGCCTTCCACATGCCAGTAGAGAGACGGAATCGCCTTCCGTGAGAAAAAGTGGCGTTTGGGAACCTGCCACTGAGGAACCGCACATTGAACAAACTCACGGAAGGGGGCCGAGTCTATCAACTGAAAAGGCAGCAGTTGAAGTGCTAGCAATTTAGCCAAGCTAGCATTTAACCGCTGGGCATGTGGATGGCTGGGAGTATACTTCTTTCGACGGTCCAGCAGCTGGGGCAGGGAAATTTGCCTGCTACAATCGGACGTCGGTGTACTGCAAGTACTTGGTTGTGACACACCTAATTCTACACCTTCAGTCCTCTCAGAGCAGCTTTCAGAGAGGACTGAAGATATAGTGGGGATGGAGATCCCAGCTGATGAGGAGCAAGGAGAGGTCCGCTTTGTTCTTTGGTGTGGGTCTTTTATGTGTGCTTGCCAACGAGCTGCATGGCAGGTCGACATATGTCTGCTCATGCTTGTGGTGCCCAAGCGGCTGATGTTTTGGCCACGCGAGATACGCTTGAGACAAATATTGCAAATAGCAGTGGTGCGATCTGATGCACTCGTCTCAAAAAAGGCCCACACCAAAGAACTTTTGTGATAACGTGCAGAGGCAGCGCCCTGCACAGGCGGAGCTCTGCGGTGTGGTACAGTTGCTGTGCTGGCCTCTAGCTGGCCTCCAGGGGGCATCCTGCCTCGTTGGACATGTGACGCTGCATCCTCCTCCTCCTCCTCCTCTCTCCCTTCAGGCACCCACGTGGAGTCAGTGACCTCATCATCCCCTCCCTCTTCACCACTAGAGCAAACCTGGCAGTAAGCTGCAGCTGGTGGAACACTACTGCCAGATTGCTGTCCTTCAGCATCCCCTCTCTCTGCGCGCACACTACTGACTTCCTCAAGCTGGGTATCATCATCCGAGATTCGAATCGTTGGGCATCCTCCTGGAGCATGTACCCAACACTGTGCTCAAACAGTTCGGGGGACTCCTCAGGAGGACATGGTGGGTCTAGGGAAGGGGTGGCTGATGATGCCATTGAGTACGCGTTGGCAGCTGCTCTGCCAGTACCCTGAGCCTGGGTGAGAGAGGATGAGGAGGATGAGGAGGGCTTGGTCATCCATTCTACCAAGCCTTCGGCATGATGCGGCTCCACATGTCCAGCTGCCGAAAACAAAGACAAGCGTGTCCCATGGCCACGTGCTGATGACGATGCACGACCACGTCCACGGCCAGCACTGTTGTCTCTAGAAACAGAGCCTGCCTGCCCTGTGTTCTTGCCTCGGCACGCTCTGCCTCTCCTTGGCGGTCTTCCAGCCATTGTAGTCGGTAGTTTATATAGTATAAAAAATAGAACTCCTATGTGTGCTCACAACACACTGTAGGTCCTATGGGTGCTGACACTAACACACTATAGGTACTATGTGTGCTGCTGACAAGAAATATAGGAGCTCTGTTTGCTGCCACTAACACACTAGAAGTCCTATGGGTGCTGCTGAGAAGAAAATATAGGAGCTCTGTGTGATGCCACTAACACACTAGAAGTCCTATGGGTGCTTCTGAGATGAAAATATAGGAGCTCTGTTTGCTGCCACTAACACACTAGAAGTCCTATGGGTGCTGCTGAGAAGAAAATATAGGAGCTCTGTTTGCTGCCACTAACACACTAGAAGTCCTATGGGTGCTGCTGAGAAGAAAATATAGGAGCTCTGTGTGATGCCACTAACACACTAGAAGTCCTATGGGTGCTGCTGAGAAGAAAATATAGGAGCTCTGTTTGCTGCCACTAACACACTAGAAGTCCTATGGGTGCTGCTGAGAAGAAAATATAGGAGCTCTGTGTGATGCCACTAACACACTAGAAGTCCTATGGGTGCTTCTGAGATGAAAATATAGGAGCTCTGTGTGATGCCACTAACACACTAGAAGTCCTATGGGTGCTGCTGAGAAGAAAATATAGGAGCTCTGTGTGATGCCACTAACACACTAGAAGTCCTATGGGTGCTGCTGAGAAGAAAATATAGGAGCTCTGTGTGATGCCACTAACACACTAGAAGTCCTATGGGTGCTTCTGAGAAGAAAATATAGGAGCTCTGTTTGCTGCCACTAACACACTAGAAGTCCTATGGGTGCTGCTGAGAAGAAAATATAGGAGCTCTGTGTGATGCCACTAACACACTAGAAGTCCTATGGGTGCTTCTGAGAAGAAAATATAGGAGCTCTGTGTGATGCCACTAACACATTAGAAGTCCTATGGGTGCTGCTGAGAAGAAAATATAGGAGCTCTGTTTGCTGCCACTAACTCACTAGAAGTCCTATGGGTGCTGCTGAGAAGAAAATATAGGAGCTCTGTGTGATGCCACTAACACACTAGAAGTCCTATGGGTGCTGCTGAGAAGAAAATATAGGAGCTCTGTGTGATGCCACTAACACATTAGAAGTCCTATGGGTGCTGCTGAGAAGAAAATATAGGAGCTCTGTTTGCTGCCACTAACACACTAGAAGTCCTATGGGTGCTGCTGAGAAGAAAATATAGGAGCTCTGTGTGATGCCACTAACACACTAGAAGTCCTATGGGTGCTTCTGAGATGAAAATATAGGAGCTCTGTGTGATGCCACTAACACACTAGAAGTCCTATGGGTGCTGCTGAGAAGAAAATATAGGAGCTCTGTGTGATGCCACTAACACACTAGAAGTCCTATGGGTGCTGCTGAGAAGAAAATATAGGAGCTCTGTGTGATGCCACTAACACACTAGAAGTCCTATGGGTGCTTCTGAGAAGAAAATATAGGAGCTCTGTTTGCTGCCACTAACACACTAGAAGTCCTATGGGTGCTGCTGAGAAGAAAATATAGGAGCTCTGTGTGATGCCACTAACACACTAGAAGTCCTATGGGTGCTTCTGAGAAGAAAATATAGGAGCTCTGTGTGATGCCACTAACACACTAGAAGTCCTATGGGTGCTGCTGAGAAGAAAATATAGGAGCTCTGTTTGCTGCCACTAACACACTAGAAGTCCTATGGGTGCTGCTGAGAAGAAAATATAGGAGCTCTGTTTGCTGCCACTAACACACTAGAAGTCCTATGGGTGCTGCTGAGAAGAAAATATAGGAGCTCTGTGTGATGCCACTAACACACTAGAAGTCCTATGGGTGCTGCTGAGAAGAAAATATAGGAGCTCTGTTTGCTGCCACTAACACACTAGAAGTCCTATGGGTGCTTCTGAGATGAAAATATAGGAGCTCTGTGTGATGCCACTAACACACTAGAAGTCCTATGGGTGCTGCTGAGAAGAAAATATAGGAGCTCTGTGTGATGCCACTAACACACTAGAAGTCCTATGGGTGCTGCTGAGAAGAAAATATAGGAGCTCTGTGTGATGCCACTAACACACTAGAAGTCCTATGGGTGCTGCTGAGAAGAAAATATAGGAGCTCTGTGTGATGCCACTAACACACTAGAAGTCCTATGGGTGCTGCTGAGAAGAAAATATAGGAGCTATGTGTGATGCCACTAACACACTAGAAGTCCTATGGGTGCTTCTGAGAAGAAAATATAGGAGCTCTGTGTGATGCCACTAACACACTAGAAGTCCTATGGGTGCTTCTGAGAAGAAAATATAGGAGCTCTGTTTGCTGCCACTAACACACTAGAAGTCCTATGGGTGCTGCTGAGAAGAAAATATAGGAGCTCTGTGTGATGCCACTAACACACTAGAAGTCCTATGGGTGCTTCTGAGATGAAAATATAGGAACTCTGTGTGATGCCACTAACACATTAGAAGTCCTATGGGTGCTGCTGAGAAGAAAATATAGGAGCTCTGTTTGCTGCCACTAACACACTAGAAGTCCTATGGGTGCTTCTGAGAAGAAAATATAGGAGCTCTGTGTGATGCCACTAACACACTAGAAGTCCTATGGGTGCTTCTGAGATGAAAATATAGGAACTCTGTGTGATGCCACTAACACACTAGAAGTCCTATGGGTGCTGCTGAGAAGAAAATATAGGAGCTCTGTTTGCTGCCACTAACACACTAGAAGTCCTATGGGTGCTGCTGAGAAGAAAATATAGGAGCTCTGTTTGCTGCCACTAACACACTAGAAGTCCTATGGGTGCTTCTGAGATGAAAATATAGGAGCTCTGTGTGATGCCACTAACACACTAGAAGTCCTATGGGTGCTGCTGAGATGAAAATATAGGAGCTCTGTGTGATGCCACTAACACACTAGAAGTCCTATGGGTGCTGCTGAGAAGAAAATATAGGAGCTCTGTGTGATGCCACTAACACACTAGAAGTCCTATGGGTGCTTCTGAGAAGAAAATATAGGAGCTCTGTGTGATGCCACTAACACACTAGAAGTCCTATGGGTGCTGCTGAGAAGAAAATATAGGAGCTCTGTGTGATGCCACTAACACACTAGAAGTCCTATGGGTGCTGCTGAGAAGAAAATATAGGAGCTCTGTTTGCTGCCACTAACACACTAGAAGTCCTATGGGTGCTGCTGAGAAGAAAATATAGGAGCTCTGTGTGATGCCACTAACACACTAGAAGTCCTATGGGTGCTTCTGAGATGAAAATATAGGAACTCTGTGTGATGCCACTAACACACTAGAAGTCCTATGGGTGCTGCTGAGAAGAAAATATAGGAGCTCTGTTTGCTGCCACTAACACACTAGAAGTCCTATGGGTGCTTCTGAGAAGAAAATATAGGAGCTCTGTGTGATGCCACTAACACACTAGAAGTCCTATGGGTGCTTCTGAGATGAAAATATAGGAACTCTGTGTGATGCCACTAACACATTAGAAGTCCTATGGGTGCTGCTGAGAAGAAAATATAGGAGCTCTGTGTGATGCCACTAACACACTAGAAGTCCTATGGGTGCTGCTGAGAAGAAAATATAGGAGCTCTGTGTGATGCCACTAACACACTAGAAGTCCTATGGGTGCTTCTGAGATGAAAATATAGGAACTCTGTGTGATGCCACTAACACACTAGAAGTCCTATGGGTGCTGCTGAGAAGAAAATATAGGAGCTCTGTGTGATGCCACTAACACACTAGAAGTCCTATGGGTGCTTCTGAGAAGAAAATATAGGAGCTCTGTGTGATGCCACTAACACACTAGAAGTCCTATGGGTGCTTCTGAGATGAAAATATAGGAACTCTGTGTGATGCCACTAACACATTAGAAGTCCTATGGGTGCTGCTGAGAAGAAAATATAGGAGCTCTGTTTGCTGCCACTAACACACTAGAAGTCCTATGGGTGCTGCTGAGAAGAAAATATAGGAGCTCTGTGTGATGCCACTAACACACTAGAAGTCCTATGGGTGCTTCTGAGATGAAAATATAGGAGCTCTGTGTGATGCCACTAACACACTAGAAGTCCTATGGGTGCTGCTGAGAAGAAAATATAGGAGCTCTGTGTGATGCCACTAACACACTAGAAGTCCTATGGGTGCTTCTGAGATGAAAATATAGGAACTCTGTGTGATGCCACTAACACATTAGAAGTCCTATGGGTGCTGCTGAGAAGAAAATATAGGAGCTCTGTGTGATGCCACTAACACACTAGAAGTCCTATGGGTGCTTCTGAGAAGAAAATATAGGAGCTCTGTGTGATGCCACTAACACACTAGAAGTCCTATGGGTGCTTCTGAGATGAAAATATAGGAACTCTGTGTGATGCCACTAACACATTAGAAGTCCTATGGGTGCTGCTGAGAAGAAAATATAGGAGCTCTGTTTGCTGCCACTAACACACTAGAAGTCCTATGGGTGCTGCTGAGAAGAAAATATAGGAGCTCTGTGTGATGCCACTAACACACTAGAAGTCCTATGGGTGCTTCTGAGATGAAAATATAGGAGCTCTGTGTGATGCCACTAACACACTAGAAGTCCTATGGGTGCTGCTGAGAAGAAAATATAGGAGCTCTGTGTGATGCCACTAACACACTAGAAGTCCTATGGGTGCTGCTGAGAAGAAAATATAGGAGCTCTGTGTGATGCCACTAACACACTAGAAGTCCTATGGGTGCTTCTGAGATGAAAATATAGGAACTCTGTGTGATGCCACTAACACATTAGAAGTCCTATGGGTGCTTCTGAGATGAAAATATAGGAGCTCTGTGTGATGCCACTAACACACTAGAAGTCCTATGGGTGCTGCTGAGAAGAAAATATAGGAGCTCTGTGTGATGCCACTAACACACTAGAAGTCCTATGGGTGCTGCTGAGATGAAAATATAGGAACTCTGTGTGATGCCACTAACACATTAGAAGTCCTATGGGTGCTGCTGAGAAGAAAATATAGGAGCTCTGTTTGCTGCCACTAACACATTAGAAGTCCTATGGGTGCTGCTAAGAAGAAAATATAGGAGCTCTGTTTGCTGCCACTAACACACTAGAAGTCCTATGGGTGCTTCTGAGATGAAAATATAGGAACTCTGTGTGATGCCACTAACACACTAGAAGTCCTATGGGTGCTTCTGAGATGAAAATATAGGAACTCTGTGTGATGCCACTAACACATTAGAAGTCCTATGGGTGCTGCTGAGAAGAAAATATAGGAACTCTGTGTGATGCCACTAACACATTAGAAGTCCTATGGGTGCTGCTGAGAAGAAAATATAGGAACTCTGTGTGATGCCACTAACACATTAGAAGTCCTATGGGTGCTGCTAAGAAGAAAATATAGGAGCTCTGTGTGATGCCACTAACACACTAGAAGTTCTATGGGTGCTTCTGAGATGAAAATACAGGAACTCTGTGTGATGCCACTAACACACTAGAAGTCCTATGGGTGCTTCTGAGATGAAAATATAGGAGCTCTGTGTGATGCCACTAACACATTAGAAGTCCTATGGGTGCTGCTAAGAAGAAAATATAGGAGCTCTGTTTGCTGCCACTAACACATTAGAAGTCCTATGGGTGCTTCTGAGAAGAAAATATAGGAGCTCTGTGTGATGCCACTAACACACTAGAAGTCCTATGGGTGCTTCTGAGATGAAAATATAGGAACTCTGTGTGATGCCACTAACACACTAGAAGTCCTATGGGTGCTTCTGAGATGAAAATATAGGAACTCTGTGTGATGCCACTAACACACTAGAAGTCCTATGGGTGCTGCTGAGAAGAAAATATAGGAGCTCTGTTTGCTGCCACTAACACACTAGAAGTCCTATGGGTGCTTCTGAGATGAAAATATAGGAGCTCTGTGTGATGCCACTAACACACTAGAAGTCCTATGGGTGCTGCTGAGAAGAAAATATAGGAGCTATGTGTGATGCCACTAACACACTAGAAGTCCTATGGGTGCTTCTGAGATGAAAATATAGGAGCTCTGTGTGATGCCACTAACACACTAGAAGTCCTATGGGTGCTTCTGAGATGAAAATATAGGAACTCTGTGTGATGCCACTAACACACTAGAAGTCCTATGGGTGGTGCTGAGAAGAAAATATAGGAGCTCTGTTTGCTGCCACTAACACACTAGAAGTCCTATGGGTGCTGCTGAGAAGAAAATATAGGAGCTCTGTGTGATGCCACTAACACACTAGAAGTCCTATGGGTGCTTCTGAGATGAAAATATAGGAGCTCTGTGTGATGCCACTAACACACTAGAAGTCCTATGGGTGCTGCTGAGAAGAAAATATAGGAGCTCTGTGTGATGCCACTAACACACTAGAAGTCCTATGGGTGCTGCTGAGAAGAAAATATAGGAGCTCTGTTTGCTGCCACTAACACACTAGAAGTCCTATGGGTGCTGCTGAGAAGAAAATATAGGAGCTCTGTGTGATGCCACTAACACACTAGAAGTCCTATGGGTGCTTCTGAGATGAAAATATAGGAGCTCTGTGTGATGCCACTAACACACTAGAAGTCCTATGGGTGCTGCTGAGAAGAAAATATAGGAGCTCTGTGTGATGCCACTAACACACTAGAAGTCCTATGGGTGCTGCTGAGAAGAAAATATAGGAGCTCTGTTTGCTGCCACTAACACACTAGAAGTCCTATGGGTGCTGCTGAGAAGAAAATATAGGAGCTCTGTGTGATGCCACTAACACACTAGAAGTCCTATGGGTGCTTCTGAGATGAAAATATAGGAGCTCTGTGTGATGCCACTAACACACTAGAAGTCCTATGGGTGCTGCTGAGAAGAAAATATAGGAGCTCTGTGTGATGCCACTAACACACTAGAAGTCCTATGGGTGCTGCTGAGAAGAAAATATAGGAGCTCTGTTTGCTGCCACTAACACACTAGAAGTCCTATGGGTGCTGCTGAGAAGAAAATATAGGAGCTCTGTTTGCTGCCACTAACACACTAGAAGTCCTATGGGTGCTGTTGGGGTGCAATGCTGTGCTAACAGCACTGCGGTTGGTACTACTGCAATACTGTACTAACAGTAAGCACGCACCAGACTAATCCCCAGCAGCAGCTAATAACACGCTAACTGTGCAATCAGCAGCAATGAACGATCAATGACTTAGGTAGTAGGGATGAGCCGAACACCCCCGGGTTCGGTTCGCACCAGAACCTTCGAACGGACCGAAAGTTCGCGCGATTTTCGAACCCTATTCGTTATAATGGACGCGAACGTTCGAAATCAAAATTGCTAATTACAATGGCCAATATGCATGTTAATGTCATAAAACAGGTTTGGGGACCCGGGTCCTGCCCCAGGGGACATATATCAATGCAAAAAGAAATTTTAAAAACTAAAGTTTTTTCGGGAGCAGTCATTTTAATGATGCATAAAGTGAAAAAAAAAAAGTGAAATTTTCCTTTAAATATGGTACCTGGGGGGTGTCTAAAGTATGCCTGTGAAGTGGCATGTGTTTCCCGTGTTTAGAACTGTCCTTGCACAAAATGACATTTGTAAAGGAAAAAAAGAAGCCATTTAAAACCACTTGCGGCTTTAATGTCATGTCTTGTCCTGGCCGCCATATGGCTGAAAATCCTTGAGAAAAATGGCATGGCTACCCCATCACCCCCCCCCCCCACCCCAGCCCCTTTGGGTCTTGTATGGATACTAAGGGGGACCCCGCACCCAAAATAAAACCCTATACCTACAACCCTATATACTCTGAACAGCAGTATATAGGTGGTGCAAACAAGACATGGACTGTAGGTTTGTTCTTAAGTAGAATCTGAACAGGTACATTATGAAGTGTAGCTACATCCCAAAAAAATCAATTTTTAAGCTTTTTGGAGAACATAGGGAGGGGTTATCACCCCTGTAACATTTGCTGTCTTTGCACATCTGTTCAGAACATGTCACCTCACTTTCCGTCCCAATGACAAATGTTTTTGGAAAAGTGGGGTTTTAATTGAAACAAGGATTGGTGATAAAGCATCAGTAGAGAGGAGATACCTTTTTCCCAAATTAAATCTAACAGGATAGAATTTTCCTTCCTAGGGGTAGATTTCCTCTCACTTCCTGTTTTCTCTTGCCGTTTGCAAGTAGGAGTCGTTTGTAAGTTGGATGTTTGAAAGTAGGGGCCTGCCGTATATACTCTGCAGAAATTTGCCCTATTAGATGTTGGTGTAGCCACAAGACTGGTGGGCACAGGAATGGGCCCTGCTGTGAGTTAATAGATCAAGATTTGTACTTGCATGCACCTGTTGAACCGGGCAGAAAAATTGGGCCTTTGGTGGTGGTGGTGGTGGTGGTGGACGGTGTTGCCACAAGACTGTAAGCCCTCACAGTTACTCTTGGTGGGTGCAGGAATGGGCCCTGCTGTGAGTTATTAGATCAAGATTTGTAATTGCATGCACCTGTTGAACAGGGCAGAAAAATTGGGCCTTTGGTGGTGGTGGTGGTGGTGGACGGTGTTGCCACAAGACTGTAGGCCCTCATAGTTACTCTTGGTGGGTGCAGGAATGGGCCCTGCTGTGAGTTATTAGATCAAGATTTGTAATTGCATGCAGCTGTTGAACAGGGCAGAAAAATTGGGCCTTTGGTGGTGGTGGTGGTGGTGGACGGTGTTGCCACAAGACTGTAGGCCCTCATAGTTACTCTTGGTGGGCGCAGGAATGGGCCCTGCTGTGAACTATTAGATCAAGATTTGTAATTACACGCCCCTGTTAAACAGGGGCTGAAAAATTGTGCCTTAGGCACTGGTGCTGGTGCCACAACACTGCAACCCCTCACAGATACTGTACTCTGAGCACAGCAATGAGACCTGTTGCAAAGCATTGCCTAAAAATTGTAATTACACGCCCCAACAGGGGCTGAAAAATTGTGCCTTAGGCACTGGTGCTGGTGCCACAACACTGCAACCCCTCACAGATACTGTACTCTGAGCACAGCAGTCACACCTGTTGCGAAGCATCTTTTTAAAAAATTGTAATTACACGCCCCTGTTATACAGGGGCTGAAAAATTGTGCCTTAGGCACTGGTGTGGTGGCATGGATCATTGAGGAGGAGGAAGAGGATAGTCAGTGAACATAACAGGACAGTCACTCAGCATCAGCATAGGCAGTCTTGAAGGGATGTGACATTATAAATTATTCCGTTATATCCGCTTCAGGTGTCTGGTAGCTGGTGGTGATCCAAGACTGATTCATTTTTATGAAGGTCAGTCGATCAACCGAGTCGGTGGACAGGCGCACCCTATGATCGGTGACAAATCCTCCAGCAGCACTGAATGTGCGTTCGGAAAGAACGCTGGATGCAGGACAGGCCAGTAGCTCAATTGCATACTGTGCAAGCTCTGGCCAGTGATCCATCCTCAGGACCCAGTAAGCCAGAGGATTTTCGGTGGGAAAGGTGTCCAAGTCTGACCTTGCCCCTAGGTATTCCTGCACCATGTATATCAGACGCTGGCGATGGTTGCTGGAACCGATCATACCTTGGGGCTGCGGACTAAAAAATTGTCTGAACGCATCGGTCAGACGTCCACCTTCCCCACCGCTCCTTCTGCTACTGACCGAAGCCTCAGCAACTCGTCGTCCAGGACCAGGAGTTTGTAACCTCACAGTTTCTGGGAACGCGTTGCACAGACCTTTCTGCAAGGCCTCCCTGAGATGTCTCATCCTCTGCTCCCTCTGCGACGGCAAGATAAGGTCCGCAACCTTACCCTTGTACCGTGGATCAAGGAGAGTGGCCAGCCAGTAATGGTCACTCTCCTTGATCCGAAGAACACGAGGATCCTTCCGCAGGCTTTGCAGGATCAGGGAGGCCATGCAGCGTAGGTTAGCTGAGGCATTCGGTCCGGAGTCTTCTGGGTCACTGAGGATGACATGATCGCCAGCCACCTCCTCCCAGCCACGTACAAGTCCACTGGTTTGTTGGGACTGTACATCATCCCTAAAAGACTGCTGCTGCTGATGCTGAGTGCCAGGCTCCACCTCCATGCTCACACAATCCTCCTCCTCCTCCTCCTCCTCCTCCTCCTCTTCCTGTGTGATGGGTGGGACAGAAGGAACATTGTCTGGATAAAGGGGGCCTTGAGAGACAAGGAAGTCCTCCTCTTCCTGCCTCTGTTCTGCCTCAAGTGCCCTGTCCATTATCCCACGCAGCGTATGCTCCAACAGGTGGACAAGAGGTACAGTGTCACTGATGCATGCACTGTCACTGCTCACCATCCTCGTGGCCTCCTCAAATGGTGAGAGGACAGTGCATGCATCCCTGATCATGCTCCACTGGCGTGGGGAAAAAAAGCCAAGCTCCCCTGACCCTGTCCTGGTGCCGTAGTCGCAAAGGTACTCATTGATGGCCCTCTGCTGCGTGTGCAGTCGCTGCAGCATGGCCAACGTTGAGTTCCACCTGGTGGGCATGTCACATATTAGGCGGTTCTTGGGCAGGTTCAGCTCCTTTTGCAGCTCAGTCAGCCGAGCACTGGCATTATAAGATCGGCGGAAATGCACACAGACTTTCCTGGCCTGCCTCAGGACATCCTGTAAGCCTGGGAACCTGCCCAAGAACCGCTGCACCACCAGGTTGAGGACGTGAGCCATACAGGGCACATGGGTGAGCTGCCCCTGTCGCAGGGCGGAGAGGAGGTTGGTGCCATTATCAGAAACGACCATTCCTGGCTTAAGCTGGCGTGGCGTCAACCACCTCTCGGCCTGCCCCTGCAGAGCTGCCAGAACCTCTGGCCCAGTGTGGCTCCTGTCCCCCAAACACACCAGCGCAAGCACGGCATGGCATCTTTTTGCCTGCGTACTCGCGTAGCCCCTTGTACGCCTACGGAGCACCGCTGGTTCCGAGGACAGAGCACTCAAAGAGGACATGGAGGAAGAAGAAGAGGAGGGGGTGGAGGAGAGAGGTGTGTCACAACCAGTAGTAGCATTTTGGAGGCATGGTGGCGGAACAACCTCCAACACTACTGCACCTTGTCCTGCATCCCTCCCAGCTGCCAATAGAGTGACCCAATGGGCCGTGAAAGAAAGATAACGTCCCTGTCCATGCCTGCTGGACCATGAGTCAGCGGTAATATGCACCTTACCGCTGACCGCCCTGTCCAGCGAGGCATGGACATTGCCTTCCACATGCCAGTAGAGAGACGGAATCGCCTTCCGTGAGAAAAAGTGGCGTTTGGGAACCTGCCACTGAGGAACCGCACATTGAACAAACTCACGGAAGGGGGCCGAGTCTATCAACTGAAAAGGCAGCAGTTGAAGTGCTAGCAATTTAGCCAAGCTAGCATTTAACCGCTGGGCATGTGGATGGCTGGGAGTATACTTCTTTCGACGGTCCAGCAGCTGGGGCAGGGAAATTTGCCTGCTACAATCGGACGTCGCTGTACTGCAAGTACTTGGTTGTGACACACCTAATTCTACACCTTCAGTCCTCTCAGAGCAGCTTTCAGAGAGGACTGAAGATATAGTGGGGATGGAGATCCCAGCTGATGAGGAGCAAGGAGAGGTCCGCTTTGTTCTTTGGTGTGGGTCTTTTATGTGTGCTTGCCAACGAGCTGCATGGCAGGTCGACATATGTCTGCTCATGCTTGTGGTGCCCAAGCGGCTGATGTTTTGGCCACGCGAGATACGCTTGAGACAAATATTGCAAATAGCAGTGGTGCGATCTGATGCACTCGTCTCAAAAAAGGCCCACACCAAAGAACTTTTGTGATAACGTGCAGAGGCAGCGCCCTGCACAGGCGGAGCTCTGCGGTGTGGTACAGTTGCTGTGCTGGCCTCTAGCTGGCCTCCAGGGGGCATCCTGCCTCGTTGGACATGTGACGCTGCATCCTCCTCCTCCTCCTCCTCTCTCCCTTCAGGCACCCACGTGGAGTCAGTGACCTCATCATCCCCTCCCTCTTCACCACTAGAGCAAACCTGGCAGTAAGCTGCAGCTGGTGGAACACTACTGCCAGATTGCTGTCCTTCAGCATCCCCTCTCTCTGCGCGCACACTACTGACTTCCTCAAGCTGGGTATCATCATCCGAGCCTTCGAATCGTTGGGCATCCTCCTGGAGCATGTACCCAACACTGTGCTCAAACAGTTCGGGGGACTCCTCAGGAGGACATGGTGGGTCTAGGGAAGGGGTGGCTGATGATGCCATTGAGTACGCGTTGGCAGCTGCTCTGCCAGTACCCTGAGCCTGGGTGAGAGAGGATGAGGAGGATGAGGAGGGCTTGGTCATCCATTCTACCAAGCCTTCGGCATGATGCGGCTCCACATGTCCAGCTGCCGAAAACAAAGACAAGCGTGTCCCATGGCCACGTGCTGATGACGATGCACGACCACGTCCACGGCCAGCACTGTTGTCTCTAGAAACAGAGCCTGCCTGCCCTGTGTTCTTGCCTCGGCACGCTCTGCCTCTCCTTGGCGGTCTTCCAGCCATTGTAGTCGGTAGTGTATATAGTATAAAAAATAGAACTCCTATGTGTGCTCACAACACACTGTAGGTCCTATGGGTGCTGACACTAACACACTATAGGTACTATGTGTGCTGCTGACAAGAAATATAGGAGCTCTGTTTGCTGCCACTAACACACTAGAAGTCCTATGGGTGCTGCTGAGAAGAAAATATAGGAGCTCTGTGTGATGCCACTAACACACTAGAAGTCCTATGGGTGCTTCTGAGATGAAAATATAGGAGCTCTGTTTGCTGCCACTAACACACTAGAAGTCCTATGGGTGCTGCTGAGAAGAAAATATAGGAGCTCTGTTTGCTGCCACTAACACACTAGAAGTCCTATGGGTGCTGCTGAGAAGAAAATATAGGAGCTCTGTGTGATGCCACTAACACACTAGAAGTCCTATGGGTGCTTCTGAGATGAAAATATAGGAGCTCTGTGTGATGCCACTAACACACTAGAAGTCCTATGGGTGCTGCTGAGAAGAAAATATAGGAGCTCTGTGTGATGCCACTAACACACTAGAAGTCCTATGGGTGCTGCTGAGAAGAAAATATAGGAGCTCTGTGTGATGCCACTAACACACTAGAAGTCCTATGGGTGCTTCTGAGAAGAAAATATAGGAGCTCTGTTTGCTGCCACTAACACACTAGAAGTCCTATGGGTGCTGCTGAGAAGAAAATATAGGAGCTCTGTGTGATGCCACTAACACACTAGAAGTCCTATGGGTGCTTCTGAGAAGAAAATATAGGAGCTCTGTGTGATGCCACTAACACATTAGAAGTCCTATGGGTGCTGCTGAGAAGAAAATATAGGAGCTCTGTTTGCTGCCACTAACACACTAGAAGTCCTATGGGTGCTGCTGAGAAGAAAATATAGGAGCTCTGTGTGATGCCACTAACACACTAGAAGTCCTATGGGTGCTGCTGAGAAGAAAATATAGGAGCTCTGTGTGATGCCACTAACACATTAGAAGTCCTATGGGTGCTGCTGAGAAGAAAATATAGGAGCTCTGTTTGCTGCCACTAACACACTAGAAGTCCTATGGGTGCTGCTGAGAAGAAAATATAGGAGCTCTGTGTGATGCCACTAACACACTAGAAGTCCTATGGGTGCTTCTGAGATGAAAATATAGGAGCTCTGTGTGATGCCACTAACACACTAGAAGTCCTATGGGTGCTGCTGAGAAGAAAATATAGGAGCTCTGTGTGATGCCACTAACACACTAGAAGTCCTATGGGTGCTGCTGAGAAGAAAATATAGGAGCTCTGTGTGATGCCACTAACACACTAGAAGTCCTATGGGTGCTGCTGAGAAGAAAATATAGGAGCTCTGTTTGCTGCCACTAACACACTAGAAGTCCTATGGGTGCTTCTGAGAAGAAAATATAGGAGCTCTGTTTGCTGCCACTAACACACTAGAAGTCCTATGGGTGCTGCTGAGAAGAAAATATAGGAGCTCTGTGTGATGCCACTAACACACTAGAAGTCCTATGGGTGCTTCTGAGAAGAAAATATAGGAGCTCTGTGTGATGCCACTAACACACTAGAAGTCCTATGGGTGCTGCTGAGAAGAAAATATAGGAGCTCTGTTTGCTGCCACTAACACACTAGAAGTCCTATGGGTGCTGCTGAGAAGAAAATATAGGAGCTCTGTTTGCTGCCACTAACACACTAGAAGTCCTATGGGTGCTGCTGAGAAGAAAATATAGGAGCTCTGTGTGATGCCACTAACACACTAGAAGTCCTATGGGTGCTGCTGAGAAGAAAATATAGGAGCTCTGTTTGCTGCCACTAACACACTAGAAGTCCTATGGGTGCTGCTGAGAAGAAAATATAGGAGCTCTGTTTGCTGCCACTAACACACTAGAAGTCCTATGGGTGCTGCTGAGAAGAAAATATAGGAGCTCTGTGTGATGCCACTAACACACTAGAAGTCCTATGGGTGCTTCTGAGATGAAAATATAGGAACTCTGTGTGATGCCACTAACACATTAGAAGTCCTATGGGTGCTGCTGAGAAGAAAATATAGGAGCTCTGTTTGCTGCCACTAACACACTAGAAGTCCTATGGGTGCTTCTGAGAAGAAAATATAGGAGCTCTGTGTGATGCCACTAACACACTAGAAGTCCTATGGGTGCTTCTGAGATGAAAATATAGGAACTCTGTGTGATGCCACTAACACACTAGAAGTCCTATGGGTGCTGCTGAGAAGAAAATATAGGAGCTCTGTTTGCTGCCACTAACACACTAGAAGTCCTATGGGTGCTGCTGAGAAGAAAATATAGGAGCTCTGTTTGCTGCCACTAACACACTAGAAGTCCTATGGGTGCTTCTGAGATGAAAATATAGGAACTCTGTGTGATGCCACTAACACATTAGAAGTCCTATGGGTGCTGCTGAGATGAAAATATAGGAGCTCTGTGTGATGCCACTAACACACTAGAAGTCCTATGGGTGCTGCTGAGAAGAAAATATAGGAGCTCTGTTTGCTGCCACTAACACACTAGAAGTCCTATGGGTGCTGCTGAGAAGAAAATATAGGAGCTCTGTTTGCTGCCACTAACACACTAGAAGTCCTATGGGTGCTTCTGAGATGAAAATATAGGAACTCTGTGTGATGCCACTAACACATTAGAAGTCCCATGGGTGCTGCTGAGATGAAAATATAGGAGCTCTGTGTGATGCCACTAACACACTAGAAGTCCTATGGGTGCTTCTGAGAAGAAAATATAGGAGCTCTGTGTGATGCCACTAACACACTAGAAGTCCTATGGGTGCTGCTGAGAAGAAAATATAGGAGGTCTGTTTGCTGCCACTAACACACTAGAAGTCCTATGGGTGCTGCTGAGAAGAAAATATAGGAGCTCTGTTTGCTGCCACTAACACACTAGAAGTCCTATGGGTGCTGCTGAGAAGAAAATATAGGAGCTCTGTGTGATGCCACTAACACACTAGAAGTCCTATGGGTGCTTCTGAGATGAAAATATAGGAACTCTGTGTGATGCCACTAACACACTAGAAGTCCTATGGGTGCTGCTGAGAAGAAAATATAGGAGCTCTGTGTGATGCCACTAACACACTAGAAGTCCTATGGGTGCTTCTGAGAAGAAAATATAGGAGCTCTGTGTGATGCCACTAACACACTAGAAGTCCTATGGGTGCTGCTGAGAAGAAAATATAGGAACTCTGTGTGATGCCACTAACACATTAGAAGTCCTATGGGTGCTGCTGAGAAGAAAATATAGGAGCTCTGTGTGATGCCACTAACACACTAGAAGTCCTATGGGTGCTGCTGAGAAGAAAATATAGGAGCTCTGTGTGATGCCACTAACACACTAGAAGTCCTATGGGTGCTTCTGAGATGAAAATATAGGAACTCTGTGTGATGCCACTAACACATTAGAAGTCCTATGGGTGCTGCTGAGAAGAAAATATAGGAGCTCTGTTTGCTGCCACTAACACACTAGAAGTCCTATGGGTGCTGCTGAGAAGAAAATATAGGAGCTCTGTGTGATGCCACTAACACACTAGAAGTCCTATGGGTGCTTCTGAGATGAAAATATAGGAGCTCTGTGTGATGCCACTAACACACTAGAAGTCCTATGGGTGCTGCTGAGAAGAAAATATAGGAGCTCTGTGTGATGCCACTAACACACTAGAAGTCCTATGGGTGCTTCTGAGATGAAAATATAGGAACTCTGTGTGATGCCACTAACACACTAGAAGTCCTATGGGTGCTTCTGAGAAGAAAATATAGGAGCTCTGTGTGATGCCACTAACACACTAGAAGTCCTATGGGTGCTTCTGAGATGAAAATATAGGAACTCTGTGTGATGCCACTAACACACTAGAAGTCCTATGGGTGCTGCTGAGAAGAAAATATAGGAGCTCTGTTTGCTGCCACTAACACACTAGAAGTCCTATGGGTGCTTCTGAGATGAAAATATAGGAACTCTGTGTGATGCCACTAACACATTAGAAGTCCTATGGGTGCTGCTGAGAAGAAAATATAGGAGCTCTGTTTGCTGCCACTAACACACTAGAAGTCCTATGGGTGCTGCTGAGAAGAAAATATAGGAGCTCTGTGTGATGCCACTAACACACTAGAAGTCCTATGGGTGCTTCTGAGATGAAAATATAGGAGCTCTGTGTGATGCCACTAACACACTAGAAGTCCTATGGGTGCTGCTGAGAAGAAAATATAGGAGCTCTGTGTGATGCCACTAACACACTAGAAGTCCTATGGGTGCTTCTGAGATGAAAATATAGGAACTCTGTGTGATGCCACTAACACATTAGAAGTCCTATGGGTGCTGCTGAGAAGAAAATATAGGAGCTCTGTGTGATGCCACTAACACACTAGAAGTCCTATGGGTGCTGCTGAGAAGAAAATATAGGAGCTCTGTGTGATGCCACTAACACACTAGAAGTCCTATGGGTGCTTCTGAGATGAAAATATAGGAACTCTGTGTGATGCCACTAACACACTAGAAGTCCTATGGGTGCTTCTGAGAAGAAAATATAGGAGCTCTGTGTGATGCCACTAACACACTAGAAGTCCTATGGGTGCTTCTGAGATGAAAATATAGGAACTCTGTGTGATGCCACTAACACATTAGAAGTCCTATGGGTGCTGCTGAGAAGAAAATATAGGAGCTCTGTTTGCTGCCACTAACACACTAGAAGTCCTATGGGTGCTGCTGAGAAGAAAATATAGGAGCTCTGTGTGATGCCACTAACACACTAGAAGTCCTATGGGTGCTTCTGAGATGAAAATATAGGAGCTCTGTGTGATGCCACTAACACACTAGAAGTCCTATGGGTGCTGCTGAGAAGAAAATATAGGAGCTCTGTGTGATGCCACTAACACACTAGAAGTCCTATGGGTGCTGCTGAGAAGAAAATATAGGAGCTCTGTGTGATGCCACTAACACACTAGAAGTCCTATGGGTGCTTCTGAGATGAAAATATAGGAACTCTGTGTGATGCCACTAACACATTAGAAGTCCTATGGGTGCTGCTGAGAAGAAAATATAGGAGCTCTGTTTGCTGCCACTAACACACTAGAAGTCCTATGGGTGCTTCTGAGATGAAAATATAGGAACTCTGTGTGATGCCACTAACACACTAGAAGTCCTATGGGTGCTTCTGAGATGAAAATATAGGAACTCTGTGTGATGCCACTAACACATTAGAAGTCCTATGGGTGCTGCTGAGAAGAAAATATAGGAACTCTGTGTGATGCCACTAACACATTAGAAGTCCTATGGGTGCTGCTGAGAAGAAAATATAGGAACTCTGTGTGATGCCACTAACACATTAGAAGTCCTATGGGTGCTGCTAAGAAGAAAATATAGGAGCTCTGTGTGATGCCACTAACACACTAGAAGTTCTATGGGTGCTTCTGAGATGAAAATACAGGAACTCTGTGTGATGCCACTAACACACTAGAAGTCCTATGGGTGCTTCTGAGATGAAAATATAGGAGCTCTGTGTGATGCCACTAACACATTAGAAGTCCTATGGGTGCTGCTAAGAAGAAAATATAGGAGCTCTGTGTGATGCCACTAACACACTAGAAGTCCTATGGGTGCTTCTGAGAAGAAAATATAGGAGCTCTGTGTGATGCCACTAACACATTAGAAGTCCTATGGGTGCTGCTAAGAAGAAAATATAGGAGCTCTGTTTGCTGCCACTAACACACTAGAAGTCCTATGGGTGCTTCTGAGAAGAAAATATAGGAGCTCTGTGTGATGCCACTAACACACTAGAAGTCCTATGGGTGCTTCTGAGATGAAAATATAGGAACTCTGTGTGATGCCACTAACACACTAGAAGTCCTATGGGTGCTTCTGAGATGAAAATATAGGAACTCTGTGTGATGCCACTAACACACTAGAAGTCCTATGGGTGGTGCTGAGAAGAAAATATAGGAGCTCTGTTTGCTGCCACTAACACACTAGAAGTCCTATGGGTGCTTCTGAGATGAAAATATAGGAGCTCTGTGTGATGCCACTAACACACTAGAAGTCCTATGGGTGCTGCTGAGAAGAAAATATAGGAGCTCTGTGTGATGCCACTAACACATTAGAAGTCCTATGGGTGCTGCTGAGAAGAAAATATAGGAGCTCTGTGTGATGCCACTAACACACTAGAAGTCCTATGGGTGCTTCTGAGATGAAAATATAGGAGCTCTGTGTGATGCCACTAACACACTAGAAGTCCTATGGGTGCTTCTGAGATGAAAATATAGGAACTCTGTGTGATGCCACTAACACACTAGAAGTCCTATGGGTGGTGCTGAGAAGAAAATATAGGAGCTCTGTGTGATGCCACTAACACACTAGAAGTCCTATGGGTGCTGCTGAGAAGAAAATATAGGAGCTCTGTTTGCTGCCACTAACACACTAGAAGTCCTATGGGTGCTGCTGAGAAGAAAATATAGGAGCTCTGTTTGCTGCCACTAACACACTAGAAGTCCTATGGGTGCTGTTGGGGTGCAATGCTGTGCTAACAGCACTGCGGTTGGTACTACTGCAATACTGTACTAACAGTAAGCACGCACCAGACTAATCCCCAGCAGCAGCTAATAACACACTAACTGTGCAATCAGCAGCAATGAACGATCAATGACTTAGGTAGCAATGGTTTAGCAAAGAAATAGCCAATGGTTTAGCAAAGAAGAGCAAATCTTTCAGTATCAAGCAAAGACAGAATCAGCAGACTAATCTCTCCTAAAGCCGGAACTCATGTGACCGGGGCCGATGGCGTGGCGGCCTTTTAAATGGTGGGGCGTGTACTAAAGCCCCTGAGCTGTAATTGGCTACAGGCGTCCTGCCTGTAGCCAATTAATGCTCTCCGAGTTTCGGGCGCTGTGATTGGCCAAGCATGCGGGGTCACAGTGCATGCTTGGCCAATCATCAGCCAGCAATGCACTGCGCCGGCCGCGCCGGCCGCAATGCATTGCGGGGCCGCTCGCATCACACGAATGTGATGCGAACGGCCCAAATAGTTCTGGGCTCGACGAGCGAGCGAACGCCCGGTGCTCGATTCGAACATGGGTTCGAATCGAGCACCGGGCCCATCCCTAATCTCCATCACCCCCTTCCCTCTACCTCCCCATCACCCCCTTCCCTCTACCTCCCCATCACCCCCTTCCCTCTACCTCCCCATCACCCCCTTCCCTCTACATCTCCATCACCCCCTTCCCTCTACATCTCCATCACCCCCTTCCCTCTACCTCACCATCACCCCCTTCCCTCTACCTCCCCATCACCCCCTTCCCTCTACCTCCCCATCACCCCCTTCCCTCTACATCTCCATCACCCCCTTCCCTCTACATCTCCATCAACCCCTTCCCTCTACCTCCCCATCACCCCCTTCCCTCTACCTCCCCATCACCCCCTTCCCTCTACCTCCCCATCACCCCCTTCCCTCTACATCTCCATCACCCTCTTCCCTCTACCTCCCCATCACCCCCTTCCCTCTACCTCCCCATCACACCCTTCCCTCTACCTCCCCATCACCCCCTTCCCTCTACATCCCCATCACCCCCTTCCCTCTACATCCCCATCACCCCCTTCCCTCTACATTCCCCATCACCCCCTTAGCTCTACATCCCCATCACCTTCTTCCCTCTACATCCCCTACACCCCCTTCCCTCTACATCTCCACCCCCCTTGCCTCTACATCTCCATCCCCCCGTCCCTCTACATTCCCTGCACCCCCTTCCCTCTACATCCCGATCACCTTCTTCCCTCTACATTCCCTGCACCCCCTGCCCTCTACCTCCCCATCACCCCCTTCCCTCTACCTCCCCATCACCCCCTTCCCTCTACCTCCCCATCACCCCCTACCCTCTAAATCTCCATCACCCTCTTCCCTCTACCTCCCCATCACCCCCTTCCCTCTACCTCCCCATCACCCCCTTCCCTCTACCTCCCCATCACCCCCTTCCCTCTACATCTCCATCACCCCCTTCCCTCTACATTCCCTGCACCCCCTTCCCTATACATCCCGATCACCTTCTTCCCTCTACATCCCCTACACCCCCTTCCCTCTACATCTCCACCCCCCTTGCCTCTACATCTCCATCCCCCCGTCCCTCTACATTCCCTGCACCCCCTTCCCTCTACATCCCGATCACCTTCTTCCCTCTACATTCCCTGCACCCCCTGCCCTCTACCTCCCCATCACCCCCTTCCCTCTACCTCCCCATCACCCCCTTCCCTCTACCTCCCCATCACCCCCTACCCTCTAAATCTCCATCACCCTCTTCCCTCTACCTCCCCATCACCCCCTTCCCTCTACCTCCCCATCACCCCCTTCCCTCTACCTCCCCATCACCCCCTTCCCTCTACATCTCCATCACCCCCTTCCCTCTACATCTCCATCACCCCCTTCCCTCTACCTCCCCATCACCCCCTTCCCTCTACCTCCCCATCACCCCCTTCCCTCTACCTCCCCATCACCCCCTTCCCTCTACATCTCCATCACCCTCTTCCCTCTACCTCCCCATCACCCCCTTCCCTCTACCTCCCCATCACACCCTTCCCTCTACCTCCCCATCACCCCCTTCCCTCTACATCCCCATCACCCCCTTCCCTCTACATTCCCTACACCCCCTTAGCTCTACATCCCCATCACCTTCTTCCCTCTACATCCCCTACACCCCTTTCCCTCTACATCTCCACCCCCTTTGCCTCTACATCTCCATCCCCCCGCCCCTCTACATTCCCTGCACCCCCTTCCCTCTACATCCCGATCACCTTCTTCCCTCTACATTCCCTACACCCCCTGCCCTCTACCTCCCCATCACCCCCTTCCCTTTACATCCCCATCACTCCCTTCCATCTACATCCCCATCACTCCCTTCCCTCTTCATCTCCAGCAGCCTCTGGCTTTCCATGCCCTTTTTGCACCTCCCTTTCTTCATGTGTTCAATACTTTTTCCCTGTGTCATTCCATTTTATTACACATAACTTCATTTCTGAACGTATTGGTTTTGGTGCTCCTGTATGTATGGATTTCATGGGTTGTTGCCGACACGTGGTGACAATTTTCATATCAATAGCACCTTTACCAATATATTTACCTAATAAAATGGTGACGTGTTCAATACTTATTTTAGCCGCTGTATATAATATACTGCACACGAGAGCCATGCCTGTGTCACATTCTCCTCTATTAGACAAACGAGTCCTCTGAGAACCCTTGTGATGTTTGCGCCGAGTATTTCCGAACTCCTGAATGGAAGTATCACATCCATCCCGGGAGTCGCTCTATTGTTTCCAGATGTGACTCCGTAATCTCGTCTTTTTATCCCTAAAGTCAGCGATAGAAGGACGGAGCCCCCAGCAGCTTCCCATGGAAACCTCATCCTCTCCCATCACACGGCGGCGGACCGGGACAGAAAAAGAAATTTCGGGTGGACTTCAGGGAACTTAATTTGCACGCCTCGTTAAAGTGGCTGTAAACCCTCATTGGAGGACATTGAGTTATCTCTGTGCTCTGTGTTTCATCAACCGTTGTCATTGTTATAAATAAAATATTTGTTTTGGGCTTTTATTTGCACTTCGCATACTTACTGACATTATGGTCCTGGATCTTGGAACGCTGTAAAACCCACCCACGCTCCTTGGTTGTATCTCATTACTGCTGATCTCATGCTGTCTTTTTGCAGCCCCCTCCTGTCTACATGCACTCCTATAGAAGAGCCCTGGGGGGGGGCATCCTAAAATGTATTACACAAAATTGTGATTTTTAGATCTCATTTACACTTGCTTCGGCTTCAACACACATTAACGGCTAGAATTTTGATGGGATTTTTTTTAGGTGCAAAAAATACACAAAAAATGAAAATAAAAATATAAATTTAATAAGTTAAAAAAATCTTTTTTATATGAATACAAAAGATACATTCAGAAGATGATCTTAATAAACAGACAAAAGGTGCAAACTGATTATATCTCTACATGTTTCGCCATTTCGAGGGCTTCTTCAGGAGAATTTTGATATCAGGCACTGCGTATATGATTACTGTGTATTCAGTAGATAAATAGACTCCAAATTATGGAAGGATGAATTTGGATCAACTGGTAGTACCATAGAAGGGGATATCAGAATCAACTGAATGCCCATTAATGGTCCATCTCTAAGCAAGGGACAGTCTTCTCTATGAGGTCCATATTCTGGTTCCCCAACTGGATACCTAAAAAAGGGGGAGATCACAGGTTCCTAGCCAGATCACATCTTGCTGCACGGCTTCCTCCCAGGTTCCACAAGAAATGACATGCCTAACGTGGAACCTGGGAGGAAGCCGCGCAGCAAGATGTGATCTGGCTAGGAACCTGTGATCTCCCCTTTTTTAGGTATCCAGTTGGGGAACCAGAATATGGACCTCATAGAGAAGACTGTCCCTTGCTTAGAGATGGACCATTAATGGGCATCCTGTTGATTCTGATATCCCCTTCTATGGTACTACCAATTGATCCAATTTTATCCTTCCATAATTTGGAGTCTATTTATCTACTGAATACACAGTGATCATATACGCAGTGCCTGATATCAAAATTCTCCTGAAGAAGCCATTCAAATGGCAAAACATGTAGACATCTAATCATTTTGCACCTTTTGTCTGCATATTAAGATCATCTTCTGAATGCATCTTTTGTATTCATATAAAAATATTTCTTAACTTATTAAATTTATATATTTTTCTATTTTTTTGCACCTAAAAAATCCCATCAAAATTCCTGTCTATATGCTACTATTTACCTAGGGATGTGGTGCTAATTTGTCAGTTGTCCAGGTAAAAATACTTTCTCCTTGTGAATGACACATTAACGGCTAGTTTACACTCGCTTCAAAACATGGCTTCGGACGCGCTTTGTTAAAGCTCTCTAAACGCCAGTCAAAGCTCCTGTCACTAAATAAAATGGTTAGCTTATGCCTTGTACACACGATCGGATTTTCTGTCGAGATAAACTCAGACGGATTTTTCCAACGGAATTCCGTTCAAGCTTGTCTTGCATACACACCGTCACACCAAATTCCAACCGTCAAGAGCGCAGTGACGTACAGCACTTCGATGAGCCCAGAAAAATGAAGTTCAATGCTTCCGAGCATGCGTCGACTTGATTCTGAGCAAGCGTGTTTTTTTTTTCCCCGTCGGAATTGCATACAGACGAACGGACTTTCCGCTAGAAATTTTTGTCCGTCGGAAAAAAAAGTTCTCTATCTAAGTCCGTCGGAATTTCCGAAGTAAAAAGTCAGATGGGGCATACACACGGTCGGAATATCCGATGAAAAAATTCAGTCTGACTTTTTTCATCAGAAATTCCGACCGTCCTGTCCAAATCATTTGGTGAAGGGGGGATTACGGTGTGGGGGAGTTTTTCAGGGGTTGGGCTTGGCTCCTCAGGGGTTGGGCTTGGCCCTTTAGTTCCAGTGAAGGGAACTCTTAAGGCGTCAGCATACCAAGACATTTTGGACAATTTCATGCTCCCAACTTTTTGGGACCAGTTTGGGGACGGCCCTTTCCTGTTCCAACATGACTGCGCACCAGAGCACAAAGCAAGGTCCATAAAGACATGGATGAGCGAGTTTGAGGTGGAGGAACTTGACTGGCCTGCACAGAGTCCTGATCTCAACCCCGATAGAACACCTTTGGGATGAATTAGAGCGCAAACTGCGAGCCAGGCCTTCTCGGCCAACATCAGTGCCTGACCTCACAAATGCACTTCTGGAAGAACGGTCAAACATTCCCATAGACACCCTCCTAAACCTTGTGGACAGCCTTCCCAGAAGAGTTGAAGCTGTTATAGCTGCAAAGGGTGGGGCCAACTCAATATTGAACCCTACGGACTAAGACTGGGCCGCCAATAAAGTTCATGTGCGTGTAAATTCAGATGTCCCAATACTTTAAACAATCTACTTAGTGTATGTAGTTTCCCCCACATGGGAGCCACTGTCCAATACAGTCCTATCTCCTTCCTTAGACCACACACATCCAGACACACAGCATTTTCTTCATTCTCCCACTGGCTCCAGGGGTTCGTTTTTTTTTTGGAATAGTAGCGGGGTGTTCAATTTAAGGGAAGTGTCTGAGTGGTAACCAGGCTCAGACACATTAAATTGATAGGATTCATGGACCATTTTTGTTCTCAGCGGCTAATGCTGGTGATGTGTTCCCTTTGGCTGGTGGGTGGCGCTGCCATTCTGGGCCAGGGTTGAACCGCGAGCGCAGTGCTGTGCCTTTTGTGTCCCCTCTCGGCAGCCGTACAGTGGGGCGGGGAACCAGCTGTGCATGCCGGGAGAGGGTATAAAAGGGGCGGACATCTTCTGAGAAGGGGTCTTCGTCCGTCCACGCCCAGGCACCTTCAGCCTGGGTGTGTGTGTGTGGCTCGTCATCTCCGGGTGCCCTAGGCCCAGAGGCCTTGTTCCGGTTCCACCTCAGGCACCTTTAGCCTGGGGTGAGGTACTACCTCACCGCTCCTGTTTGCCTGGGCATGGAGGCCCAGGAGTTGCAGTAACGGCCTGGAGCCCAGCAGCCTTCGGCTGGGGTCTGCAAGGGATCGAGGAGTCCAGGGTGCCACCTTGCGAGGGGACTCCGCACCCTAAGAGAAGGGAGGACCTGTTCCGAAGGACCGGTGCTGTGGACACGGTGAAGGAAGGGGTCTGTTGACTCTCTGGGGGGACGTCTTCTCCCTGAAAGGGGCCATGTCCTAGGAAGGAAATCAAGATTCACTCGGTCAGTGGCAGTGACCCTATTCACAAAGTCTGTGGCAGAGACCATGCGCCAAAACTGTTTGAGAATCTGAACAGTCCTAAGAGTTTGAGCTACGTTTGTGTCTGGACCTCCTCCACACCTTAAAGCTGTCCTGTGTCTTTTGCTCCAACCTTTCTTCTATCCAAGAGAAAAATGTGTTGTGCAAGTGGAAAATAAATATTGAGTTGGACTTTCAGCTGGTGTGGACAGTTACGTTCCTGGGGAAGTCAAGGACTTGCATCTACACACTGTAGAGGTGAGAATCATTCTCAGGAGGACTTTATACTCCAGCTGCAGACAAGGCCCAAAAACAACACCGCCTAACCTCTTAACACGGGAGGGTACGGGCTTGTGGTGCGGTGTGCCCCTTTCTCCTGAGAGGAGCCGAAGCAGACAAGGAGAAGGGGGTGTGTGCGCTACAGAATGATTTGGGATAGGGGGAAGGAAGCATGGGATACCCCAAAAACTGAAGAACTGGATAAATTGGGGACTCCTCCATTTCTTGCTGCTCTGCACAAAGTTACTGGCTGCTCTTCATGAACTGCTGGCTGCAATGTACACACTGACAGTCCCACAGGATCTCTATGCTGATGGCAGTACTGGGACAAGGTCATCCAGCGCCCAGGGCAAACTGCACCCCCTCCCCTGCTCACAATGTGCAAACTTAGGGGATCCTACACCCAGCACTGCTGCTATCACTACTCCTGAAATTACTACTAAACAAATTGCACAAGTTTATAGTGTTCAACTATAATGTACAAACTCTCTGAAACTGGCAAGTAATTGTATTGACAAACTATCACTACTTCTGCCAGCCTTGCAACAGAAGGAAGGCGCCCCCATCCCTACAGTAAACCATTGCGCCCAGGGAACCCGACCCTCCCGCCCACCCCTTGTCCTGGCCCTGGCCCTGGCTGATGGTGGCCTGTACTCCTTCCAGAATTAAAAGCTACACACAGTCACTACTCTATAACACTGGGGACTGGGGTCATCTACTCACTCAGCCACAGGGTCATCAGGTTGCCTCCTGCCGACATCCACCAGGCTCTTCCTAGTGAGAGAGATGTAGACTCACACCACCATAGGACAATTGGACTCTTTCCCACCAGCTCCTCCTTGGTTTCTCCAGTGAGGTTCCTCCAGACCCAACTTGATTCCTGGACACAGATCTACAACTAGGGCCCCAAGCTGAGACCTTGTTGTCTTCCTCAAGACATCCTCTATGGCAGGGGTGCCCAACTGATGTTGCCCGCGACCTCCTGCTCTGGGATGGCGGGTCGGCAAAGCCCAGATCATGGGTTCCTGATCCGCCATCCCAGAACATCAGTGTTCGGAATGGAGCAGGCACCAGAAGAAGCATGGCTGTGGAGGGAGCAGAGCTGCATAAGCCGATGCTTCCTTTATAAAGTAATATAAAGAAATAACAGTGCAGCGCAATAAATGTCCATAAACAGTGAACAATGATGAGAAAGATGTACTGAAGAGATCTGGGTGTAGGCTTCTTCATACAGTATATAACTTGTGTATCCAATGTAAGGAAAATCTGCTTACCAGACCAGATGGACCTTTTGAATGAACAAGAGGTCAAAAACGCTTGTTTTCCACCATGAGGGGAAGATGGTCTCAGATGAAGCGGTGATCCAGCCAGATGGTAGGCACAGCATCAGATGTAGAGATGATATATAAAAAAGGGATGTGGAAACATTCTAAGTGTAGACTGTTTTAATCCAAAAATACATACAAATAAAATTCAGACAAAGTCCAAAAAAATTCAGCAAAAGCCACTGGGCGCTGATGTTCTATGATGGGGAAGTCCAAAATATAAAACAGCTGCTAAAGTGACCAAATCTCTTGTGCTTATGATGATAAATGAACCATGATATACAGCTGGTGGAAGTCACAAGTAGAGATCATATGCTGAAAACTGGCAAAAGATAGTGCTAATAGCACCAAAAATAAACATAAGCAGCACCAGATGATTAACAGTGAGAGATCCACCAAAGTGAACAGCAGGCAGATGAAGTGAGTGTAAGCGGCGGTGAACGCCGTAAAATCAGCCTAAGATGAATCAATGGTAAGCGGCAATGCAAGCCGCGAGCACAGCCTGGGACAGACGCGGGTGACGTCACCGAGTAAGCTCCTCCCCCGTACGTACGTTACGTCCAATAGGACTTCGTCAGCGGTGGGTGGGGCTTACAGCGTCACCCTCCGTCCTTATAAACTAAAAGCGTTGCCATGGAGAGCATAGTGGGGGCGGGACGGCCGGTAACCAGCCCCGAACACAGAATCCCCATGCTATGTAATCAGCCAATGTAATTTGGCTAGGCAGCAGCTAATAAAAAATGACACATAGACAGGAAAGCCTGTATAGTGCATACAAAATATATTTGATTACTTTTAAAGTGACAAACACCCACGGCTGTCCCATGCCTCACAGTATAACTCCACAGCAGTGAAAGTTATATAAGAAAAATAGTATTCTTTAAAATAATAAAGAAAAATGTGAAAATAAATAAAAATAAAAATAAAAAATATTTTAATAAAATATAAAAAATATTTTAATAAAATATAAAAAAACATGTGTAAAGCAAATTACAAATATAAAAGGGGGACCTCCTCTATTATGCAATGCAAAAAAAAAAGGATGATAAAAGTATTAACTAAAAATACCACATCTACCGACATTGGTATACTAAACTGGCTTTTCTTTCTCGTACATCACGGGACACAGAGCGACATAGTCATTACTAATGGGTTATATAGTTACCGTCAGGTGCTGGCACTGGCAACTTCCAAAACCGGAAGTACCCTCCCCTATATAAGCCCCTCCCATCCGGGAGCACCTCAGTTTTTTGCCAGTGTCTAAGGTGTTGGCCAAGAAGAAACATGTGTTTTTCACTGAGCTTGCGTACAGGTTCTTTTGGGCCTCAGTAAGCTATTCCGGATCCGACCAAAAAAGCTTCATAGCTAAACGGTCGGTACCCGGGCCTTGCAGAGAAGAGCAAGGTTCTGCCTGTAATGCTTCTCTTAGGAGAGCTGGACCCTGGGATCCAGAGCTCTGGTCATACCCACGACCAAGATGTTTTCTGTGCAGGGTGCTATACAGGTCCAGGGGAGTGGAATCCTTGGGAACCCGGTCCCTGAAGGTTTGATTACAATGCCTGCCGTGATAGGTGAAGTTTGGGCTTTTGTGGACCAAACAAAGTCCTGCGGCGGGGAACAGGTAAGTGGGGGCCCCCAGGAACTTGGTTCTATTGGGGGACCCCCAAGCCTAATTTGTCTTTCTGTCTGTTACCTAACGGTATTCCCGCTAATATCTGTGCATGCCTGTAACTACTAAAAAAAAAAAAATGTAATAATTTTTAATGGTGGTCAAGAAAAAAAAAAAAAAAAAAAAAAAAGAATGTTTTTTTATATATGTTTAGTATATTAAACTGCGGTACCTGTGTTTGTCCACTAGAGGCCGCTGTGGAATGTTTTTCTTGTCATATGGACTAGTTTCTTCTCAGAGAGCAAAGTCCAGGCAGCTGGTGAGTTCTCCTACAGGAAACTGTTTCCTCTGCCATGTTGCAGTGTTCGTCTATCCCCCGGCCTGCGGCAAAGGGGGCCCTGGCTCCTGTCCCTGGTTTCCATGTTTGAAAATTAGCGCCGAGGCGCACGTGGCCGCGCGCGTGCGCGTGCACGCGCCTCTATATATAGAGGTGGCCGGAAAAAGGGGCGGGGCCTGGGGGATGACGCTCTGTGCGCGCCGCAGCGCTTCTGCGCATGTGCGGGCGTCCCAGCAGGTTTTTAAAAAGCCACATTATTGCAGTAAGCTGGCTATGAAGTACAGAGACAGAGCTGGCAACATTTAAAGGCATACAGCAAGCGGTTGATACAGGCATCCCCTAGAAAGGCACATTAGTAGACACCAACTGTGATATAGCAGCAATTGTGCTAGACTATTCTCAGTAAAAGTGGTGTATTACGGCTGGAATACCTCAGCTTTAGGCTTAGGAATATGCCGTCCAGTAGCTCCGGAACTGAATCTTCCAGGAAGCGAAGGGGGTCTCATCGGGCTCTGAGGATCTTGGGCATACTCCTGCTGCACCAGTCTCCCCTGAAGTTCAGAGGTAAGTGACCGTAGAGACCCCGCAGGGGTACTTGGTACTGTGGCTGTCCTCTGTTCACCTGCTCCTGTGTATGTAACAGAGGAGGTTTTTTCCTCAGCTCTGGGAGGATTAGAGAGAGATTGTCAAAATGTATCGCTGCCTCCCTGTCAGGGAAAGCACGCCCGATCTCCGTCTCCTCCTTCAGAGTGCCTGTTAGCAGAGCAACAGTCCCATACAGGGATCGACCTGCCTGAAGGGGATCAGGATAAGGTTGATTCTGTTATAGAGGAATCAACAGTGGGGGAACCTTTTCTCAGCATCTCAAGCTGAAAGATTATGGGTTCAGTCTCTGACTAACATGGTCCGATCAGCATTTAAAAATGCACCTTGCGGAACCATCAACCACTACTGTATCCTCGTTGGGGTCGCTAGAAGCCCCCAGACTGTTTGTTCTTTTCCACTTCACCCTTTACTGAAAGGGCTCATTTACCAGGATTGGGAACGTCCTGAGAAAATATTTATTCCCCCAAGAGATTTCCGGTGGTCTATCCCATGGAGGATAAGTTCATCAAAAAAAAAAAAAAAAAAATGGAAGGTCCCTACAGTGGACGCAGCCATCTCTTGTATGTATAAATCACTGACATGTCCAGTGGATAATGTCCAAATGTTCAAGAACCCAATAGATAAAAGATTGGAGTCCTTATGAAAATCTGCTTGGTGATACAACCAGCAGTAGCAGCTATTGGGGTCTGCTAAGCAGTGAAGGATCAGTTGAAACAGGTCTTGAGGGACTTGACAGATCAGCAGGCTTTGCCCTAGCTGATCTACCTAGAGCCTTAGGCTTTGCGGTTGACGCCATAGAGGATTCAGTCCATCAGGCCTCCCGCCTTACGCTGTCTATAGTACATATGCGTAGGCTCCTATGGCTCAGAAACTGGTCTGCTGAAGCTCCCTGTAAAGAATGGCTGGTTAGCGTCCCATTTCATGGTGAACGCTTATTCAGGGAAAACCTGGACAAATATATCCAGAAAATTTCCAGCGGTAAAAATACGCTCTTGCCGGTTAAAAGCAGAGTTACAGGTCCCTCTTTAAGAGGCCTGCTTCTCCAGTCCCTGGGGCATCGGCTGTGTAACAGTTCCGACGGCCTCCTCGGTCAAATCCCGGGGGTAAAAAACAGGGACAGTAGCAGGGTAATGAGAAACCCTGGGTCAGGGGAGGTACAAAACCTCCCCCAAAGTTAAATTCATTGAAGCCCCCACTCAGTCGGGTGGGGGGAGGACTCCAGTTGTTCGCAAAGAGACCTGGCGGGACACGATCAAGACAGATAGGTGCTCTCCGCAGTAGGGTTGGGATACAGTTTGGAGTTAAAAGACTCTCCTCCTTCCCATTTTGAGGTCAAACGTGCCAAGGGATCCCCGGAAGAGAGAGTCCCTCCTGTTGGCACTAGAACAACTATTGCTCCAAGGAGTAATTATGGAGGTTCCCCTGGAAGAATGAGGGTTCGGGTTTTACTCAAACCTCTTTACAGTCCCGAAGCAAACGCGGACGGGAGGCCCATATTAATTCTAAAAGGGCTATACAAATTCCTGTATATCAGGACTTTCCGATGGAGTCGATCCGATCGGTGGCCACTGCCCTACAAGGGGAGGATTGGTTAGCCACGATCGACATCAAAGATGCTTATTTGCACATTCCCATCTTTCCAGTCCACCAAAAATTTCTACGCTTTGCAGTAGAAGGGCGCCATTTTCAGTTCAGAGCCTTACCCTTCGGTTTGGCCACAGCACCAAGAGTGTTCACAAAAATTCTGGCCCTTTATTGGCCAATCTAAGAACACAAGGTGTAATGATAATGGCATATCTGGATGACTTGTTGCTGATAGACCACTCAGTGAAAAAACTAGACGTGGTCGTTCACAAGACGATCAAGTATCTGGAATCTCACGGTTGGATTATCAACCGAGACAAGTCAGCCCTAAAAACCAGTCAAAAGTCTGGAATACTTGGGGCTAAGGTTGGATTCAGGCCAGAGAAAAATATTCTTGCCTCGAGGAAAGGTGTTGTCTTTGAAAGATTTGATCCACTTAGTGGGTACAAAAAAGACAGCCGTCCATACGCCTGTATATGAGGCTGCTGGGAAAAATGGTGGCATCATTCGAAGCAGTACCCTACGGTCAATTCCATTCAAGGAATTTGCAAGGGGCCATACTGTCAGCCTGGAACAAAAAAGTTCAGGCCCTAGACTTACAATGTCCTTGTCCCCTTCCGTTCGCAAGAGCCTCCGTTGGTGGTTGGTTCCCCAGAATCTGGAAAAAAGGAAATCCTTCAGTCCGATTTCTTGGAAGGTGGTCACTACAGATGCCAGCCTTATAGGCTGGGGAGCAGTACTGGAGCAATAGTCTCTCCAGGGCAGATGGTCGGATGCAGAAAAGGCCCTGCCCATCAATCTCTTAGAGATACGAGCAGCCCGGTATGCCCTAGTAGCATGGACATCCAAACTCCAAGGGTCCCCTGTCAGAATTCAATCAGACAATGCCACAGCAGTGGCATATATCAATCATCAGGGGGGCACCAGGAGTCGTGCAGCCCAGAGGGAAGTAAATTACATCCTGAAATGGGCAGAAAAATATGTCCCAGCCATATCTGCGGTATTCCTTCCAGGAGTGGAGAATTGGAAGGCGGACTTTCTAAGTCGCCAGCAATTAGGCCCAGAGGAAGGGTCCCTTCACCCCGAGGTTTTCTGGACAATATGTCAGCGGTGGGGAACATCGGATGTAGATCTTCTAGCATCCAGATTCAACGCAAAGGGGGACAGGTTTGTCTCTCGGACAAGGGATCCCCTAGCTTGCGGCTCGGATGCCCTAGTGTTCCCTTGGGATCAGTTCAAGCTGATATATGCATTCACACCGCCAATGGTTACCTCGATTACTCCGCAGAATCAGGGTAGAAAAGAAACCAGTGATTCCGGTGGCTCCAGCGTGGCCCCGAAGAGCGTGGTACGCGGAGATTGTAAAATTTCAGTGGGGAGTCCTTGGACTCTCCCACGTCGTCCGGCTTTCGCAAGGACCGATATACCACCCTTCCTTACCAGCCCTAGGTTTGACGGCCTGGCTATTGAAGCCCACATTCTAAAAAAAGAGAGGGCTCTCTAATTCTGTGGTATCTACCATGATCAATGCCAGGAAGCCGGTATCCAGGCAGATCTACTATAGAATCTGGAAGGCGTACATCGCCTGGTGTGAAGCCAAGAAATGGCATCCACGTAAGTACGTAATAGGTAGGAGTCTGGACTCCCTACAATGGGCTGTAGATAGGAAGCTTGCCTTGAGTACTATCAAGGGTCAGATTTCGGCCTTGTCAATATTTTTTCAAAGGCCCTTGGCTTTGCATTCACTAGTCAAAGCCTGTATACAAGGAGTGATGCGTATTAGTCCTCCGGTTAATATTCCCATATGTCCATGGGATCTAAACTTGGTTCTGTCGGTTCTACAGAAACAACCATTTGAACCATTACAGCATATTTCTTTGGTTCTTCTCACCAGGAAATGTCCTGTAAGGAGCCGTATCTGGTTATCCATAAGGATAGAGTAGTGTTACGCCCTCATCCAGCCTTTCTTCCTAAGGTGGTATCGAGGTTTCATTTGAACCAAGATGTGGTTCTTCCTTCTTTTTTCCCCAAACCTACTTCGGTAGAGGAAAAGTTATTGCATTCTTTGGATGTAGTAGGAGCAGTTAAAGCTTATCTAAAAGCCACTGCTCAGATTCGCAGAACGGATACTTTGTTTATTCTGCCGGAAGGCCCCAGAAAGGGTCAGGCAGCGTCAAAATCTACTTTAGCCAAGTGGATTCGACAGGTCATAATACAAGCCTATGGCTTGAGAAGGAGACCGCCTCCGTTCAAAGTTAGAGCGCACTCCACGAGAGCAGTTGGAACTTCATGGGCAGTGCATCACCAGGCCTCCCTGGCTCAAATCTGTAAGGCCGCAACATGGTCTTCAGTACACACGTTTACTAGGTTCTACCAGGTGGACGTTAGAAGTCAGGAGGATGTCGCCTTTGGGCGCAGTGTGTTGCAGGCCGCAAAAGATCCTCATGTCTGATAGCGCTCAGCTTATATATGGTGTATCCCCCCCCCTCATTTGGCATTGCTTTAGGACATCCCATTAGTAATGACTATGTCGCTCTGTGTCCCGTGATGTACGAGAAAGAAAATAGGATTTTTATAACAGCTTACCTGTAAAATCCTTTTCTTGGAGTACATCACGGGACACAGAGCTCCCGCCCCTCTTTGGGGACACTTATTGCTTTGCTACAAAACTGAGGTGCTCCCGGATGGGAGGGGCTTATATAGGGGAGGGTACTTCCGGTTTTGGAAGTTGCCAGTGCCAGCACCTGACGGTAACTATATAACCCATTAGTAATGACTATGTCGCTCTGTGTCCCGTGATGTACTCCAAGAAAAGGATTTTACAGGTAAGCTGTTATAAAAATCCTATTATTTGTCAGAGATGAAACAGTTAAGGTCAAAGTCGACGTTGAGGCCTCCTGGCACGAGCACCTGGGTCTCGTGTATCCAGAAGGACTCACGCCGACTAAGTTGTCTAATGAAGTTACCACCTCTCCAGTGGGGTCTAACCCTTTCTATACCCCAAAATTTAAGACATTTGGGGTCTCGGTTATGAAAATGACGAAAATGTTTGGAGACATTATGAGTTCTAACACCATTGATAATGTTATTCACATGTTCTCCCATGCGCACATGAAGCGGTCTGGAGGTTCTACCAATGTAGTGTAATCCACAGTCACATTCAAGGCCATAGACCACCCCCATGGTGTTACATGTAATAAGATTTTTGATAGAATAAGTTTTACCTGTAGTAGGAGCAGTAAACTCTTTTCTTCGTTTAATATTGCGTTTACATTTTTTACAAGATGGACACCTACCACATGCGTAAAAGCCAGTCATAAGAGGAAAAATATGACTCTCCCTTACTACTGGAGGGTCGACCACACTAGGGGCCAATACGTCCCTCAGTGTAGGTGCCTTTCTATAAATGAATCTGGGACGAGACGGAATAATGGCTCCCATTATTCTATCCTTTTTCAAGATGTCCCAGTGTTTCATGATTATTTTTTCGAATTTCCTATGTTGAATATTGAAATCCAAAATAATTCTGAGTTCCGTGTTAGCTGGATTAGGTGCCTTGGGTCGAGAACCCGCCACCAAAGAAGTTCTATCTAGCTTTCCGACCTTTTGAATTTCACTGGAGATATCCTCCTTATCATAGCCTTTTTGGATAAATCTTTTAGCAAGGACATCTGATTGCAATACAAAATCTGCCTCAGACGTGCAATTACGCCTTAAACGAATGAACTGGCCCCTAGGGATGTTGCATAGCCATGTTTTGTGATGGCAACTATCAAGGGGTATATACCCATTCCTGTCTGTCTGCTTAAAATGGTTTTTCGTTTTAAAGACAGGTCCATCTCTGAAAATTTCCAGATCTAAAAATGTTATACTGGAAGGATCAGCATTCCAGGTGAGTCTAATATTTTTGGTGTTGCCATTCAGCTTGGACATAAATAATTGCAGGCTAGTCATGTTACCCTCCCAGATAATGATCAGATCGTCTATATAGCGATAATAGCACTTTAGTTGTATTGGTCTGTCATTAAAGATAGTTTCTTCTTCCCAAAGTGACATAAACAAGTTTGCCACACTGGGAGCAAACCGTGCTCCCATGGCAACTCCAAGGGTTTGAAGAAAAAATCTATGATCATACCAGAAATAATTCCTGGCTACACAAAAAGAAAGTGCATCCACAAGAAAACCGATCAGCAGGGGAGGAAGATTAGAGGCATCTAATGCCCATTTAACTGCCCTAATAGCATCCTGATGGCCTATGATGGTGTACAATGACCCCACGTCCGCGGTTACCAACAAAGTGTTGTCACTGGCGGGCGTGGACTCAACCACCTGTATAGCATGTCGGGTGTCTTTAAGATAAGCGGTGGTTGAACAAACCAATGGTTTAAGAAAGTGGTCAATGTATTGGCCCAGGCGTGCAGTGACCGAATCAATTCCATTGACAATAGGTCTCCCAGGTGGAAACTGGGCATCTTTATGTACCTTTGGTAGGAAATATATGATTGGCCTCCTGCACGCACTGGGATCCAAATATAAAGCCTCTTTTTTGGTAAGAACACCACACATTTTACCTTGCTCAACAAGAGCTTGAAGTTCATTTTGATACTCAAAAACAGGGTCCTTGGTCATAAGTTGATATGTAGAATGGTCTGACAATAATCTATTCATCTCATTGTCATAAAAGACCTTACTCATAACAACCAATCCACCCCCCTTATCCGCTGGTCTAACTACAACATTTTTATTTTTCTCTAATGTGGAAATGCCCATTTTGAGATAGTGAGGATCTCTCACTTTCTTGATCTTCATGCGGTCTAGGTCGGTGGTGACCATGTTTTTGAAAACTTCAATATGCTTATGGTCATGTTTGGGAGGGTTAAAGGTAGATTTGTTAGCAAGCTGTGAGTGAAATTCTAGAGGTACTACAGGAACTGAAGTGGAAGTGGTGGTTCCTGATTTAGAAAGGAAATGTCGTTTAATATTAAGCGTTCTTACAAACTTTTGCAGACTAATATAAGTTTGGAATTTATTAAAATTCCGAACTGGAGCGAACTTGAGTCCTTTATCAAGCACTCTAAGTTCCTCCTCTGACAAGTCCACACCACTGATGTTAAATACTCCTGCTCCTATTATCGCCTTTGTCTTTTTAGCTCTTCTTCCGGCTCTTCTTCCTCTCTTAGTCGTCTTTTCCCCCCTTGTTTGATTCCTGGGGGGGTATGACCCCAAGGCTCCTCCCAATGTAGTTGACGCTGGCCTAAAAAACTTTCATTTGGAGGGTTGGTTTCATGAGATAATGGAGCAAAGCGATTGTGAATAGGAAGCTGGTCATGATCGATGTATGGGTCATTATTCCTCACATGGTCTGAATGCCTACCATAAGAGTTCTGATAATACATGTCATCTCTATTGGGGGGACCATTAGGGACATAGTCCCTGTTGGAACCATGGTCCCGCCAATTATTATGTTCATAAGGGGGTGGGTGATGGTAAGGAGTACCCTTACCCCTCCCCCCTCTGTTAGGGTGACCCCTGCCGTTGGGGCGTCCCCCACCTCGAGCTGGTGGACCCCTGGCAGGTGGGTTTCTAGGAATGACAGGAGTGGAAATGGTGGGAATATGCGGGGTGGAGGGGCGCGGCACATTAGTAGGTCCCATATCAGGGTTGGGTACCCTAGATTGCCATTTAAAAATTTCGCCCCTAGCAAAATCACCAGAGTCCCTAAGGTACTTAGTTTTCTTTTTCTCCTGTGATTCCTTATCCCACTTAGACATCTTATTTTTAAGTTCACCTGATAGCTTAGAGAAATCTGAAGATTCTTGAAACGGCTCAATTTTAACTTTTAGCTCTCCTATTTGTTTATCAAGAATCTTCATTTTCCTATGTTTCCTAATGAGAAGGAGATCAATTAACTCTTGTCCTTTTTGACAAAAGAAATTTTGCCATTCTCGCATGGATTCCTCATCCAAAAGGCCATCATTCGGTGGGATATCCCACCTTAAACGTCTAGGGATAAGTTTATTCTTAGTATATTGCTCGAATGAAGCAATGTCCCACCATGCCTTAATTTTCTTTTCAAAGGCAAAGCCCAATTTTTTGAAACATACGGATAAATCATCCGGATAAATAGGTGTGGGTGTATCTGAGAACACTTCACTAAGTTTAACCTCTCTATGTTCCAAAAACTGAAAAACATCCATATGTGCAGCTAAAAGAAATGTGATAACTAACAAAAGTATTATAAAAGGCAATCAGCGCACAAATGACTACGAAAACTGCTGCAGCTGGACACCAACAGGTATATCACACAATAACCCAAACAGATAATATAAAGAAATAACAGTGCAGCGCAATAAATGTCCATAAACAGTGAACAATGATGAGAAAGATGTACTGAAGAGATCTGGGTGTAGGCTTCTTCATACAGTATATAACTTGTGTATCCAATGTAAGGAAAATCTGCTTACCAGACCAGATGGACCTTTTGAATGAACAAGAGGTCAAAAATGCTTGTTTTCCACCATGAGGGGAAGATGGTCTCAGATGAAGCGGTGATCCAGCCAGATGGTAGGCACAGCATCAGATGTAGAGATGATATATAAAAAAGGGATGTGGAAACATTCTAAGTGTAGACTGTTTTAATCCAAAAATACATACAAATAAAATTCAGACAAAGTCCAAAAAAATTCAGCAAAAGCCACTGGGCGCTGATGTTCTATGATGGGGAAGTCCAAAATATAAAACAGCTGCTAAAGTGACCAAATCTCTTGTGCTTATGATGATAAATGAACCATGATATACAGCTGGTGGAAGTCACAAGTAGAGATCATATGCTGAAAACTGGCAAAAGATAGTGCTAATAGCACCAAAAATAAACATAAGCAGCACCAGATGATTAACAGTGAGAGATCCACCAAAGTGAACAGCAGGCAGATGAAGTGAGTGTAAGCGGCGGTGAATGCCGTAAAATCAGCCTAAGATGAATCAATGGTAAGCGGCAATGCAAGCCGCGAGCACAGCCTGGGACAGACGCGGGTGACGTCACCGAGTAAGCTCCTCCCCCGTACGTACGTTACGTCCAATAGGACTTCGTCAGCGGTGGGTGGGGCTTACAGCGTCACCCTCCGTCCTTATAAACTAAAAGCGTTGCCATGGAGAGCATAGTGGGGGCGGGACGGCCGGTAACCAGCCCCGAACACAGAATCCCCATGCTATGTAATCAGCCAATGTAATTTGGCTAGGCAGCAGCTAATAAAAAATGACACATAGACAGAAAAAAGCCTGTATAGTGCATACAAAATATATTTGATTACTTTTAAAGTGACAAACACCCACGGCTGTCCCATGCCTCACAGTATAACTCCACAGCAGTGAAAGTTATATAAGAAAAATAGTATTCTTTAAAATATTAAAGAAAAATGTGAAAATAAATAAAAATAAAAATAAAAAATATTTTAATAAAATATAAAAAATATTTTAATAAAATATAAAAAAACATGTGTAAAGCAAATTACAAATATAAAAGGGGGACCTCCTCTATTATGCAATGCAAAAAAAAAGATGATAAAAGTATTAACTAAAAATACCACATCTACCGACATTGGTATACTAAACTGGCTTATTTGTCAGAGATGAAACAGTTAAGGTCAAAGTCGACGTTGAGGCCTCCTGGCACGAGCACCTGGGTCTCGTGTATCCAGAAGGACTCACGCCGACTAAGTTGTCTAATGAAGTTACCACCTCTCCAGTGGGGTCTAACCCTTTCTATACCCCAAAATTTAAGACATTTGGGGTCTCGGTTATGAAAATGACGAAAATGTTTGGAGACATTATGAGTTCTAACACCATTCTAACACCAGTTTTCGTAGTCATTTGTGCGCTGATTGCCTTTTATAATTCCTTTATAAAGTGCCTTGAAAAAGTATTCACACATTGAAATTTTACACATTTTGTTACAACCATGTAAATGTATTTTTTGTGGATTTTATGTAAATAGACCAACGCAAAGTGGCACATAATTGTGAAGTGGAAAGAAAATCATAAATGTTTTTTAAATATTTTTACAAATAAATATCTGAAAAGTGTGGGGGGGCATTTGTATGGCGCCCCCCGGAGTCAATACTTTGTAGAACCGCCTTTCTCTGCAATTACAGCTGCAAGTTATTTTGGGGATGTCTCTACCAGCTTTGCACATCTAGAGAGGGACATTTTTGTCCATTCTTCTTTGCAAAATATCTCAAGCTGTCAGATTGGATAGAGAGCGTCTGTGAAAAAGAATTTTCAAGTCTTGCCATTCCATTCCATTGTAGCTCTGGCTGTATGTTTAGGGTCGTTGTCCTGCTGGAAGGTGAACCTCCGCCCCAGTCTCAAGTCTTTTGCAGACTCTAATCAGGTTTTCTTCTAAGATTGCCCTGTATTTGGCTCCATCCATCTTCCCATCAACTCTGACCAGCTTCCCTGTCCCTGCTGAAGAAAATCATCCCCACCACATGATGCTGCCACCACCATGTTTCACAGTGGGGATGGTGTGTTCAGGGTGATGTGCAATGTTAGTTTTCCGCCACACATTGCGTTTTGCTTTTAGGCCAAAAAGTAAAATTTTGGTCTCATCTGACCAGAGCACCTTCTTCCACATGTTTGCTGTGTCCCCCACATGTTTGCTGTGTCCCCCACATGTTTGCTGTGTCCCCCACATGGCTTCTCACAAACAGCAAATGGGACTTCTTATGACTTTCTTTCACCAATGTCTTTCTTCTTGTCACTCTTCCATAAAGGGCAGATTTGTGGAGAAGCACGACTAATAGTTGTCCTGTGGACAGATTCTCCCCCCTGAGCTGTGGATCTCTGCAGCTCCTCCAGAGTTACCATGGGCCTCTTGGCTGCTTCTCTGATGAATGTTCTCCTTGCCCGGCCCGGTCAGTTTAGGTGGTAGGTTGGTAGGTTTGCAGTTGTGCCATACTCTTTCCATTTTCGGATGATAGATTGAACAGAGCTCTGTGAGATGTTCAAAGTTTGGGATGTTTTTTTATGACCTAACCCTGCTTTATACTTCTCCACAACTTTATCCCTGAGCTGTCTGGTTTGTTCCTTGGCCTTCATGATGCTGTTTGTGCACTAAGGTTCTCTAACAAACATCTGAGGGCTTCACAGAACAGCTGTATTTATACTGAGATTAAATTACACACAGGTGGACTCTATTTGCTAATTAGGTGACTTCAGAAGGCAATTGGTTCCACTAGATTTTAGTTGGGGGTATCATAGTAAAGGGGGCTGAATACAAATGCCCCCGACGCTTTTCACATATTTATTTGTAAATTAAAATTAAAAACCATTTATCATTTTCTTCCACTTTACAATTATGTGCCCTTTGTGTTGGTCTATCACATAAAATCCCAATAAAGTGCATTTACGTTTTTGGTTGTAAGATGACAAAATGTGGAAAATTTTAAGGGGAATTACTGTATATACTCGAGTATAAGCCGAGTTTTTCAGCACATTTTTTTGTGCTGAAAATGCCCCCTCGGCTTATATTCGAGTCACCTTTTTGTGCCTGACCTCCCGGATTTGGGGACCCAGTACCGGTCGGCCGTAGGTCCCCTGGACCCCGAACTTGGCACAAATGTAGCCTCACTCTTTCTCTACAAGTGTGCAAAGTTTTTTGTCCGGGCGACCTACAGCCAGGGAGCACCGATTTTTCAAATCCAGGCACCCTTTCCATAGACTCCCATGTTAAACGGTTATTTCTCCAGTGAATTTGGGGACCCGGTACCGGCCAGTCGTAGGTCCCCTGAACCCGAAACTTGGCACACATGTAGCCCCATTTCTCCTCTATAAGTGTGCAAAGGTTTTTGTCTGGAGGACCTACGGGCGGGGAGCACCGATTTTTCAAAGCCAGGCACCCCTTCCTTAGACTCCCATGTTAAATGTCAGTCTAGTCATGGACACAGTGAGGCATGGGCACAGTGAGGCATGGCATGGACACATTGAGGCACAGTGAGGCACAGTGAGGCATGCAGATGGACACCCTAGGCTTATACTCGAGTCAATACGATTTCCCAGTTTTTTATGGTAAAATTAGGTGCCTCGGCTTATATTCGGATCGGCTCATACTCGAGTATATACAGTTACACTTTTTCAAGGCACTGTAATAAGTCCGACTCCTGTCACAGACGGAGTGATATCAATTGCACTCCGCCGAGGACCGCAGCAGTCAGCAATACCTGTAGCAAGGGAGATTCCTGAATGGAAGATTATTATTAAAGGTCTGGAAAAGATACATTCGAGCTGCAACCTCCTGTGTCATGCCTGGTGAACCTCAGGAATAGTGATGAGCCGAACACCCCCGGGTTCGGTTCGCACCAGAACCCGCGAACGGACCGAAAGTTCGTACGAACATTAGAACCCTATTAAATACAATGGATGCGAACGTTCGAATTCTAAAGTGCTAATTATAACAACTATTATGCATGTTATTGTCCTAAAAAGGGTACCCGGGTTCTGCACCAGGGGACATGTATCAATGCAAAAAGAAGTTTTAAAAACGGTCGTTTTTCGGGAGCAGTCATTTTAATGATGCATAAAGTGAAAAAAAAAAAGTCAAATATTCCTTTAAATATCGTACCTGGGGGGTGTCTAAAGTATGCCTGTGAAGTGCCACGTGTTTCCCGTGTTTAGAACTGTCCCTGCACAAAATGACACTTCTAAAGGAAAAAAAAGCCATTTAAAACTGCTTGCGGCTTTAATGTAATGTCTGGTCCCGGTAATATGGATGAAAATCTTTAAGAAAAATGGCATAGCTACCCCATGACCCCCCCCCCCCCACCCCAGCCCATTACCAGCCCCTTTGGGTCTTGTATGGATATTAAGGGGAACCCCGCACATAAAATAAAAAAGGCCCTATATACTCTGAACAGCCGTATACAGGCGGTGCATACAAGACAGGGACTGTAGGTTTGTTCTTATGTAGAATGTGTTTGTAATTTTGAACAGGTACATTGTTGAAGTGTAGCTCCAGCCCAAAAATCTATTTTTCAACTTTTTGGAAAACATAGGTAAGGGTTATCACCCCTGTAACATTTGTTTTGCTGTCTGTGCCCCTGTTCAGAACATTTCACCTCACTTTCCGTCCCAATGACAACTGTTTTTGAAATGTGGTGTTTTTCTTGAAACAAGGATTGCTGATAAAGCATCAGTACAGAGGAGACACCTTTCTCCCATATTTATTCTTACAGGAGAGAATTTTCCTTCCAAGGGGTAGATTTCCTCTCACTTCCTGTTGTCTTCTTGCGTTTGCAAGTAGGAGTCGTTTGTAAGTTGGATGTTTGAAAGTAGGGACCTGCCGTATATACTCTGCAGAAATAGGCCCCTTAGTTGTTGGTGTTGGCACAACACTGTAAGCACTCACAGTTACTCTTGGTTGGTGCTGGAACGCCCTGCTGTCAACTATTATATCAGGAATTTTAATTACATATAATTGTTGAACAGTGGTAGTAAAAATTGGGCCTTTGATGGTGGTGCTGGTGCCACAACACTGTAAGCCCTGACAGTTACTCTTGGTGGGTGCAGCAATGGGCCCTGCTGTGAATTATTAGATCAAGAATTGTAATTGCATGCCCCTGTTGAACAGGGGCTGAAAAATTGGGCCTTAGGCACTGGTGGCACAACACTACAACCCCTCACAGATACTGTACTTGGAGCACAGCAATGAGCCCTGTTGCAAAGTATTGCTTCAAAAATTGTAATGACACGCCCCTGTTAAACAGGGGCTGAAAAATTGGGCCTTAGGCACTGGTGGCACAACACTACAACCCCTCACAGATACTGTACTTGGAGCACAGCAATGAGCCCTGTTGCAAAGTATTGCTTCAAAAATTGTAATGACACGCCCCTGTTAAACAGGGGCTGAAAAATTGGGCCTTAGGCACTGGTGGCACAACACTACAACCCCTCACAGATACTGTACTTGGAGCACAGCAATGAGCCCTGTTGCAAAGTATTGCTTCAAAAATTGTAATGACACGCCCCTTTTAAACAGGGGCTGAAAAATTGGGCCTTAGGCACTGGTGCCACAACACTCCAACCCCTCACAGATACTGTACTTGGAGCACAGCAATGAGCCCTATGGCAAATTATTGCTAAAAAAATTGTAATTACACGCCCCTGTAAAACAGGGGCTGAAAAATTGGGCCTTAGCCACTGGTGGCGGCACCCATAAACAAAAATGATCTTCCAAGCTATCATCATCAATCGTATCATTGAGGACTCGGAGGAGGAGGATAGCCAGTCAACATAACAGCACAGGCACTCAGCATCAGCATCAGTCTTGAAGGGATGTGACATGTTAAAATCAATTAGTCTGTTATATCAGCATCAGGTGTGTGGTAGCTGGTGGTGATCCAAGACTGGTTCATCTTGATGAAAGTCAGTCGATCAACCGAGTCGGTGGACAGGCGCACCCTGTGATCCGTGACAAATCCTCCAGCAGCACTGAATGTGCGTTCCGAAAGAACGCTGGATGCAGGACAGGCCAGTAGCTCAATTGCATACTGTGCAAGCTCTGGCCAGTGATCCATCCTCAAGACCCAGTAAGCCAGAGGATTTTCGGTGGGGAAGGTGTCCAAGTCTGACCTTGCCCCTAGATATTCCTGCACCATGTTTATCAGACGCTGGCGATGGTTGCTGGAACCGATCATACTTTGGGGCTGCGGACTAAAGAATTGTCTGAACGCATCGGTCAGACGGCCACCTTCCCCACCGCTCCTTCTTTGACTGGCCGAAGCCTCAGCAACTCGTTGTCCAGGACCAGGAGTTTGTAACCTCCCAGTCTCTGGGAACGCGTTGCACAGACCTTTCTGCAAGGCCTCCCGGAGTTGTCTCATCCTCTGCTCCCTCTGCGACGGTAACATAAGGTCCGCAACCTTACCCTTGTACCGTGGATCAAGGAGAGTGGCCAGCCAGTAATGGTCCCTCTCCTTGATCCGAAGAATACGAGGATCCTTCCGCAGACTTTGCAGGATCAGGGAGGCCATGCAGCGTAGGTTTGCTGAGGCATTCGCTCCGGAGTCCTCTGGGTCACTAAGGACGACATGATCCGCAGCCACCTCGTCCCAGCCACGTACAAGTCCACTGGTTTCTTGGGACTGTAAATCATCCCTAAAAGACTGCTGCTGATGATGCTGAGTGCCAGCCTCCACCTCCATGCTGACACAATCCTCCTCCTCCTCCTCCTCCTCCTCCTCCTCTTCCTGTGCGATGGGTGGGACAGAAGGAACACTGTCTGGGTAAAGGGGGCCTTGAGAGGCAAGGAAGTCCTCCTCTTCCTGCCTCTGTTCTGCCTCAAGTGCCCTGTCCATTATTCCACGCAGCGTGTGCTCCAACAGGTGGACAAGAGGTACAGTGTCACTGATGCATGCACTGTCACTGCTCACCATCCTCGTGGCCTCCTCAAATGGTGCCAGGACAGTGCATGCATCCCTGATCATGCCCCACTGGCGTGGAGAAAAAAAACCAAGCTCCCCTGACCCTGTCCTGGTGCCGTAGTCGCACAGGTACTCATTGATGGCCCTCTGCTGCGTGTGCAGCCGCTGCAGCATGGCCAACGTTGGGTTCCACCTGGTGGGCATGTCACATATAAGGCGGTTCTTGGGCAGGTTCAACTCCTTTTGCAGCTCAGCCAGGCGAGCACTGGCATTATAAGATCTGCGGAAATGCACACAGACTTTCCTGGCCTGCCTCAGGACATCCTGTAAGCCCGGGTACCTGCCCAAGAACCGCTGCACCACCAGGTTAAGGACGTGAGCCACACAGGGCACATGGGTCAGTTGTCCCTGTCGGAGGGCGGAGAGGAGGTTGGTGCCATTGTCGCAAACCACCATTCCTGGCTTAAGCTGGCGTGGCGTCAACCACCTCTCGGCCTGGCCCTGCAGAGCAGACAGGACCTCTGCCCCAGTGTGGCTTCTGTCCCCCAAACACACCAGCGCAAGCACGGCATGGCATCTTTTTGCCTGCGTACTTGCGTAGCCCCTTGAACGCCTACGGAGCACCGCTGGTTCCGAGGACAAACCACAGGAAGAGGCCATGGAGGAAGAAGAAGAGGAGGGGGTGGAGGAGAGAGGTGTGTCACAACCAGTAGTAGCATTTTGGAGGCGTGGCGGTGGAACAACCTCCAACACTACTGCACCTTGTCCTGCATCCTTCCCAGCTGCCAAAAGAGTGACCCAATGGGCCGTGAAAGAAAGGTAACGTCCCTGTCCATGCCTGCTGGACCATGAGTCAGCGGTAATATGCACCTTACCGCTGACCGCCCTGTCCAGCGAGGCCAAGACATTGCCTTCCACATGCCGGTAGAGAGCCAGAATAGCCTTCCGTGAGAAAAAGTGGCGTTTGGGAACCTGCCACTGAGGAACCGCACATTGCACAAACTCACGGAAGGGGGCCGAGTCTACCAACTGAAAAGGCAGCAGTTGAAGCGCTAGCAATTTAGCCAAGCTAGCATTCAACCGCTGGGCATGTGGATGGCTGGGAGTGAACTTCTTTCGACGGTCCAGCAGCTGGGGCAGGGAAATTTGCCTGCTAGAATCGGACGTCGGTGTACTGCTAGCAGAGTGGCCGCAAGTACTTGGCTGTGACACACCTAATTCTACACCTTCATTCCTCTCAGTGCATGTTTCAGAGAGGACTGAAGTTATAGTGGGGTTGGAGATCCCAGCTGATGCGGTGCAAGGAGAGGTCCGCTTTGTTCTTTGGTGTGGGTCTTTGAGGTAGGCTTGCCAACGAGCTGCATGGCAGGTCAACATATGTCTGGTCAGGCATGTGGTACCCAAGCGGTTGATGTTTTGGCCACGCGATATACGCTTGAGACATATGTTGCAAACAGCAGCTGTGCGATCTAATGCACTAGCCTCAAAAAAGGCCCACACCAAGGAACTTTTTGAATGACGGACAGAGGCAGCGCCCTGCACAGGCGGAGCTCTGCGGTGTGATTCCGTCGGTGTACTGCCCTTACGCTGGCCACCAAAGGGCATCCTGCCTCGTTGGAGATGTGCCTCCTCCTCATCCTCCTCCTCCTCCTCTCTCCTATTAGGCACCCACGTGGAGTCAGTGACCTCATCATCCCCTCCCTCCTCATCACTGGAGCCAATCTGGCAGTATGCTGCAGCTGCTGGAACATGACTGCCAGATTGGTGTCCTTCTTGAGCATCCCCTCTGTCTGCTCTCACGCTACTGCCTTCCTGTAGCTGGGTTTCATCATCAGACCCTTCGAAACGCTGGGCATCCTCCTGGAGCATGTACCCAACACTGTGCTCAAACAGTTCGGGGGACTCCTCAGGAGGAGGACATGGTGGGTCTAGGGAAGGAGTGACTGATGATGAGTCTGACATTGATACCAGGGAAGAGGACGCTTTGGCAGCTGCTTTGCCAGTACCCTGAGCCTGGGTGAGAGAGGATGAGGAGGAGGAGGAGGGCTTGGTCATCCACTCTACCAAGTCTTCGGCATGATGTGGCTCAACATGTCCAGCTGCCGAAAAGAAGGACAAGCGTGTCCCATGGCCATGTGCTGATGACAATGCACCCCGTCCACGACCAGCACTGTTGCCCCCAGACACAGAGCCTGCTTGCCCTCTTTTATTGCCTCCTGACTGTCTGCCTCTCCTTGTTTGCCTTCCAGACATTCTAATAGATGGCCTGCACGGAGATGGGAAAAAAGCAATAAGGGCTACCTTCAGGTGTCCTTCTCTGTCCCTTTACTTAAGGATTTCTAAATATGGTTGAGGATGATTGCTTTTGCACAGAATAGCACAACGACAATTTCCCTGACTGTCCAAAAAACAAGGATTTCAAAGATGGTTGATGAGGAATGCTTTAGCACACTATAGCACAAGGAGAATTCCCCTCACTTTCCTTCTTTGTCCCTAGAAACAAGGACTCGCACAGTGAAAGAAACTGACACTCTCCCTACCTAGAGTTTTCTGTCCCTAGAAAAAATGTTTTTTTAAAGCACACTATAGCACAAGGAGAATTCCCCTCACTTTCCTTCTTTGTCCCTAGAAACAAGGACTCGCACAGTGAAAGAAACTGACACTCTCCCTACCTAGAGTTTTCTGTCCCTAGAAAAAATGTTTTTTTAAAGCACACTATAGCACAAGGAGAATTCCCCTCACTTTCCTTCTTTGCCCCTAGAAACAAGGACTCGCACAGTGAAAGAAACTGACACTCTCCCTACCTAGAGTTTTCTGTCCCTAGAATTTTTTTTTTTTTAAAGCACACTATAGCACAAGGAGAATTCCCCTCACTTTCCTTCTTTGTCCCTAGAAACAAGGACTCGCACAGTGAAAGAAACTGACACTCTCCCTACCTAGAGTTTTCTGTCCCTAGAAAAAATGTTTTTTTAAAGCACACTATAGCACAAGGAGAATTCCCCTCACTTTCCTTCTTTGTCCCTAGAAACAAGGACTCGCACAGTGAAAGAAACTGACACTCTCCCTACCTAGAGTTTTCTGTCCCTAGAAAATGTTTTTTTTTAAAGCACACTATAGCACAAGGAGAATTCCCCTCACTTTCCTTCTTTGTCCCTAGAAACAAGGACTCGCACAGTGAAAGAAACTGAAACTCTCCCTACCTAGAGTTTTCTGTCCCTAGAATTGTTTTTTTTTAAAGCACACTATAGCACAAGGAGAATTCCCCTCACTTTCCTTCTTTGTCCCTAGAAACAAGGACTCGCACAGTGAAAGAAACTGACACTCTCCCTACCTAGAGTTTTCTGTCCCTAGAAAAAATGTTTTTTTAAAGCACACTATAGCACAAGGAGAATTCCCCTCACTTTCCTTCTTTGTCCCTAGAAACAAGGACTCGCACAGTGAAAGAAACTGACACTCTCCCTACCTAGAGTTTTCTGTCCCTAGAATTTTTTTTTTTTAAAGCACACTATAGCACAAGGAGAATTCCCCTCACTTTCCTTCTTTGTCCCTAGAAACAAGGACTCGCACAGTGAAAGAAACTGACACTCTCCCTACCTAGAGTTTTCTGTTCCTAGAAATTTTTTTTTTTTAAAGCACACTATAGCACAAGGAGAATTCCCCTCACTTTCCTTCTTTGTCCCTAGAAACAAGGACTCACACAGTGAAAGAAACTGACACTCTCCCTACCTAGAGTTTTCTGTCCCTAGAAAAAATGTTTTTTTAAAGCACACTATAGCACAAGGAGAATTCCCCTCACTTTCCTTCTTTGTCCCTAGAAACAAGGACTCGCACAGTGAAAGAAACTGACACTCTCCCTACCTAGAGTTTTCTGTCCCTAGAAAAAATTTTTTTTTAAAGCACACTATAGCACAAGGAGAATTCCCCTCACTTTCCTTCTTTGTCCCTAGAAACAAGGACTCGCACAGTGAAAGAAACTGACACTCTCCCTACCTAGAGTTTTCTGTCCCTAGAAAAAATGTTTTTTTAAAGCACACTATAGCACAAGGAGAATTCCCCTCACTTTCCTTCTTTGTCCCTAGAAACAAGGACTCGCACAGTGAAAGAAACTGACACTCTCCCTACCTAGAGTTTTCTGTCCCTAGAAATTTTTTTTTTTTAAAGCACACTATAGCACAAGGAGAATTCCCCTCACTTTCCTTCTTTGTCCCTAGAAACAAGGACTCGCACAGTGAAAGAAACTGACACTCTCCCTACCTAGAGTTTTCTGTCCCTAGAAAAAATGTTTTTTTAAAGCACACTATAGCACAAGGAGAATTCCCCTCACTTTCCTTCTTTGTCCCTAGAAACAAGGACTCGCACAGTGAAAGAAACTGACACTCTCCCTACCTAGAGTTTTCTGTCCCTAGAATTTTTTTTTTTTTAAAGCACACTATAGCACAAGGAGAATTCCCCTCACTTTCCTTCTTTGTCCCTAGAAACAAGGACTCGCACAGTGAAAGAAACTGACACTCTCCCTACCTAGAGTTTTCTGTCCCTAGAAAAAATGTTTTTTTAAAGCACACTATAGCACAAGGAGAATTCCCCTCACTTTCCTTCTTTGTCCCTAGAAACAAGGACTCGCACAGTGAAAGAAACTGACACTCTCCCTACCTAGAGTTTTCTGTCCCTAGAAATTTTTTTTTTTTAAAGCACACTATAGCACAAGGAGAATTCCCCTCACTTTCCTTCTTTGTCCCTAGAAACAAGGACTCGCACAGTGAAAGAAACTGACACTCTCCCTACCTAGAGTTTTCTGTCCCTAGAAAAAATGTTTTTTTAAAGCACACTATAGCACAAGGAGAATTCCCCTCACTTTCCTTCTTTGTCCCTAGAAACAAGGACTCGCACAGTGAAAGAAACTGACACTCTCCCTACCTAGAGTTTTCTGTCCCTAGAAATTTTTTTTTTTTAAAGCACACTATAGCACAAGGAGAATTCCCCTCACTTTCCTTCTTTGTCCCTAGAAACAAGGACTCGCACAGTGAAAGAAACTGACACTCTCCCTACCTAGAGTTTTCTGTCCCTAGAAAAAATGTTTTTTTAAAGCACACTATAGCACAAGGAGAATTCCCCTCACTTTCCTTCTTTGTCCCTAGAAACAAGGACTCGCACAGTGAAAGAAACTGACACTCTCCCTACCTAGAGTTTTCTGTCCCTAGAATTTTTTTTTTTTTAAAGCACACTATAGCACAAGGAGAATTCCCCTCACTTTCCTTCTTTGTCCCTAGAAACAAGGACTCGCACAGTGAAAGAAACTGACACTCTCCCTACCTAGAGTTTTCTGTCCCTAGAAATTTTTTTTTTTTAAAGCACACTATAGCACAAGGAGAATTCCCCTCACTTTCCTTCTTTGTCCCTAGAAACAAGGACTCGCACAGTGAAAGAAACTGACACTCTCCCTACCTAGAGTTTTCTGTCCCTAGAAAAAATGTTTTTTTAAAGCACACTATAGCACAAGGAGAATTCCCCTCACTTTCCTTCTTTGTCCCTAGAAACAAGGACTCGCACAGTGAAAGAAACTGACACTCTCCCTACCTAGAGTTTTCTGTCCCTAGAATTTTTTTTTTTTTAAAGCACACTATAGCACAAGGAGAATTCCCCTCACTTTCCTTCTTTGTCCCTAGAAACAAGGACTCGCACAGTGAAAGAAACTGACACTCTCCCTACCTAGAGTTTTCTGTCCCTAGAAAAAATGTTTTTTTAAAGCACACTATAGCACAAGGAGAATTCCCCTCACTTTCCTTCTTTGTCCCTAGAAACAAGGACTCGCACAGTGAAAGAAACTGACACTCTCCCTACCTAGAGTTTTCTGTCCCTAGAAATTTTTTTTTTTTAAAGCACACTATAGCACAAGGAGAATTCCCCTCACTTTCCTTCTTTGTCCCTAGAAACAAGGACTCGCACAGTGAAAGAAACTGACACTCTCCCTACCTAGAGTTTTCTGTCCCTAGAAATTTTTTTTTTTTAAAGCACACTATAGCACAAGGAGAATTCCCCTCACTTTCCTTCTTTGTCCCTAGAAACAAGGACTCGCACAGTGAAAGAAACTGACACTCTCCCTACCTAGAGTTTTCTGTCCCTAGAAAAAATGTTTTTTTAAAGCACACTATAGCACAAGGAGAATTCCCCTCACTTTCCTTCTTTGTCCCTAGAAACAAGGACTCGCACAGTGAAAGAAACTGACACTCTCCCTACCTAGAGTTTTCTGTCCCTAGAATTTTTTTTTTTTTAAAGCACACTATAGCACAAGGAGAATTCCCCTCACTTTCCTTCTTTGTCCCTAGAAACAAGGACTCGCACAGTGAAAGAAACTGACACTCTCCCTACCTAGAGTTTTCTGTCCCTAGAAAAAATGTTTTTTTAAAGCACACTATAGCACAAGGAGAATTCCCCTCACTTTCCTTCTTTGTCCCTAGAAACAAGGACTCGCACAGTGAAAGAAACTGACACTCTCCCTACCTAGAGTTTTCTGTCCCTAGAAAAAATGTTTTTTTAAAGCACACTATAGCACAAGGAGAATTCCCCTCACTTTCCTTCTTTGTCCCTAGAAACAAGGACTCGCACAGTGAAAGAAACTGACACTCTCCCTACCTAGAGTTTTCTGTCCCTAGAATTTTTTTTTTTTTAAAGCACACTATAGCACAAGGAGAATTCCCCTCACTTTCCTTCTTTGTCCCTAGAAACAAGGACTCGCACAGTGAAAGAAACTGACACTCTCCCTACCTAGAGTTTTCTGTCCCTAGAAATTTTTTTTTTTTAAAGCACACTATAGCACAAGGAGAATTCCCCTCACTTTCCTTCTTTGTCCCTAGAAACAAGGACTCGCACAGTAAAACACACTGACACTCTCCCTACCTATCCTTCTCTTTCCCTAAACTAAAGGAATCCAGGTTAAGCAAGAAAGAAATAAATGTCACTGTCCCTGCCTATGCTTGTCTTTCCCTGCTCCGGAACACACTACACTAGGCCGCCGTGCTGGCGGCCTTTTATAGTGTGGGGCGTGTACTAAACACCCTCAGCAATAATTGGCCACAGGCATCCTGCCTGTGGCCAATCATTGCTCTCCTCGCTGCCGGCGCTGTGATTGGCCAAGCATGCGGGGTCACAGTGCATGCTTGGCCAATCACAGCGCCTGGATGACACTGCGATGGCGTAGTGCATTGTGGGCCGTTCGCGTCACTCGAATTTGGCGCAAACGGCCCAAATCGTTCGATCTTCGTCGAACGATCGAACAGCCGATGTTGGAGTCGAACGTATGTTCGACTCGAACACGAAGCTCATCCCTACTCAGGAACACAGCACTAAGCCTGGGAAGTCTCTGTAAACCTCCATGTACAATCCAGGTAAAAAAGGGAGAAAGACTGGTGTCATGAAAGTCAACTAAAACATTGTTTCATTATTGCAGGTGGCAGCCATGATTAAGGCCTGATGGCCGAAACGCATTGGATTTTTTGACTGCTGTTCACCTGCAATAATAAAACCATGTTTTACTTGACTTTGATGGCACCAGCCTTTCACCCTTTTTTTGCATGGATTATTAAAGGTCAGTTTATATTCTAAAATCACAATGTGTATATATGGGCATATCTCTTATGCCGTGGTTACTGGGCTGCTTTTAAACGGATCTGCAGGTGCACCGCAGTGCAGCCATAGACTGTTGTTATTACCTGTGGGTTTGGTGCATTTTCTGAAAGTGCACCACATCTGCAGGATATAATAAAAGTCTATGGGTAAACCACAACACAACAGTGTGAAAGCAGCTTTAGGCCCCTTATGCCGCGTACACACGATCAATTTTTTCGACGGTGAAAACACCGTCGAGAAAATCAACGTGAAAAACGAGGAACAGCTTGTTCCCCCCCACACACGGCCGTTTTAAATGACATTTTTTTTTTGGTCGAAAAAAACGACGTGTGTGGGTTCCGCGACAGTGTTTCCCTATGGGAAAACTGCCGCGGAAAAAAACGACGGGAATCACGACGAGAAAAATTAGAGCATGTTCTAATTTTTCTCGTCGTGATTAATGCCGTTTTTCCCGTCGAGAAAAACGACAAAAGGCCCACAGACGATCGTTTTTCTCATCCAAAGGAAAAAATTTAATTTTTCTCGACGGGAAAAAACGGTCGTGTGTACGCGGCATTACACATGATTGGTCCGATCTGGTCCACCTGTCCGTTATTCAGGCGAACCCAATCGGACTCTCCATTCACCTCTATAGAGTGGCAGATGTTAACAGACTTGGGTCCGGTTACAACCGCCTAACTCCAATCCGATTTGCTAGAAAATAAACAAAACAGGGTCCATCCCCGTCCATCTGGGTGGAGCGGATCTGAGGGCCCATAAAGTAGAGCTGTCTGTGTCCGTGTCCGCTCTGCATATGCAGAGTGGACACAGACCTGCCATCCGCCCGCTCCGCTCATTGTTACCAAGTCGCTTATGTGGCACTCAGTCTTCAAAAGGTTGGGCACCCCTGCTCTATGTTCTGCATCCAGGGGCAGAGCCCAGGGCACAGGGTCTCCTCCTGAACGACTGGATCCAGGAGCACTGACTTTGCTGTTCAGATCTCAGACTATTTAGGAGCCCTCTCACCACCTTCTGGACACCTCCCCTCCCAGGGATTGGCTGGAAAGCCATAAATATTCAGGCTGCCTGCTCTGTTCTTCCTCCCACTATAGTTCTAAAATCCTCTAGATTAGAAAACAGGAGGAAGCAACAGAACAGCAGCCTGTGAAATACTGAGCAGCACTGAAAAATCAACCCCGGCTCTCCTGATTACAGGGGAGCCAACCTAAAATTACTTAGCAGCCTGCTCTATACTAGGAGGGTGCTACATACAGTAGATCTGACAATAGTTTGGGTCCTCTAACTTGATAAATATGTACTTCTTAGACTTCTGGTCTGATCAGCTATATGTGTTTTGATGAGGCTCTTGTAAAGATCCAATATGAATGTTTTGAGGAACATGGAGAGCTCCAGAAGCTCCAGTACTCCATACGTCACAAATAATATCAATAATTGGGAGAGTTCAACTGAGAACATGGTATGTAAAGAGACTGATCCTCATTGTAAGAGCAGACATAAACATCCCATGTAAACATACACAGCTCCCCTTGTTGCGTACCGAGTAGTAAGGGCCAAACATTGTTTAAGGTCTATGGCCAAAATAAATAAGATCACACCGAGAAAGTCCTTATTTGGCAACCGCTCTCCTATTTTTTGGCCAAACGTGGTGTGCAGCAGCTGGTTAACCTAAGTAAATCAGATTTGAGAAATGTCAGATGTTGAAGTAGGAAGTGTGAAGTTTAAACTGATTACACGTGGCTTCTACATGTGGATTTGGAGTTGCAAATCCTTTTTTAAGTGAGTCTGATGACGTCCTGCTAGCAGACTTGAAGCGGGATGCAGTGTGTCTTGGGGCAGCAGGGTTGGAAGAAGGTCAACCAGAAACTGAAGAAGGTCCAGGAGATAAACACAACATCGGTGGTCCGGGTCGTGTTCTGAGATCAATGGAGGTTACTTACAAAGTTTAGCATTCACCTTCACACTTCCTGCCCACATCCTCGGGGTGATTGCCATTTTTTTTAAACTCTGGGCAAATATAAAATACAGACTCTCAGACTTTGGAGAGGAAATGCAGCCCCAGGAGCCAATCAGTTCTTGTGCTAGAAAGAAGAATATTGATAGAGCAGAGTGATAGAGGAATGAGCTCATCACTATGCCACTTCTCTTTCACCGTCCGGTCACTAGATGGGGGCTCGTCCGGGAAAATCTTGGTTCATAGAAAGTGCCTTTAGATCAGGGGTTCTCAACCTTAAGACTAGGGGCCTGGAAAATTATTCCAAATCCTTCCATGCCACAATATTAAAAGAAAGGTTGACGCTCACACAATAGAAACATGGGAATATAATATATATATTGAAATGCTGGAGGGCTCTGGGTGGGGCTGAGTGCCACTTTGAGGGTGATGGGGGTTCTGAAGGGAGTTAGTGGATTCTGCAAGAGACTTGGTGGCCTTGCATGGGATGGGGTTTCTGGACGGAGTCTGGGACAACTGTGGGAATGGGTTCTCTCCAGAAGGCTTCTGGCTTTTCAGGGGCACTGTGGGAGGCTGTGGGGTCTTGCAAGGGCTGGGGTACATTTCCAGAAGGCTTCTGGCTTTTCAGGGGTACTGTGGGAGGCTGTGGGGTCTTGCAAGGGCTGGGGTACAATGTTGGACATCTGGAGCACTATGGGAGAACTGGAGGGTCTGCAGCAAGCATTGAAGGGCATGAGATTGGTGGGGCTCTGTGGGTGCTGAGGGCTTTGGGGGGGTGGGGGCACTGTTGGAGGTTAAGGGGTACTGCAGGCCACTATGGGAAGTAGGGGGACACTATAGTTGCTGGAAGGCACTATAGGAGGCTAGAGGATCTGCAGCTAACTAAAGGCCCAGAAGGAAGGGGGCTGCATCCCAGTAGCAGGCCATGGCCTGGTGGTTGAGAATCACTGCACTAGATCATTTAGTCTGGAAGACTGAGGACATCTAGTGACAGAAAGGAAATACTGTGGAAGACAGCTTCGGATTGACAGTCAGTTTTGCAGCAAAAGCCTTTGCATAGAAGCCTTAAAAAAAGTTCCTGATGGTTATTTTAGGGTGCTTCCTTGTTCTGGTCTTTGTTTTTTTCTCAATTTATTGCAACAGAACCTTGTCTTCTGGATGCTGACATTTGTTTACCACCTGCTGTAGGCCTCTGCTTGAAGGTTGCCTTCAATGACCTGTGTCTGACACAGCTCTGCCTGAACACCGCCTGCCCTAACCACAGCCTGGTATAGATCATGAGCTTGTTTGCTGATTTTTTTGGGTTGCTTCAGCTACTGTATCTTCCAGCACAAACAGTCAACCAGGAGAAAAACTAAGAGCCCCCTGTAGTAGCAGTGTAGTAGCGGTGTCTACTACAGTGATTTACAGCTTCCACGGCAATCCCACAGGTATGGTATATATATATACATAGATGGTCTAAGCTGGAACAGTGTAACTATGTAAAAATTTCCATACCTGGATTTCATCTTTAACCCTCTCTCCCAAAACATTAGAGCCAATCAATTTCGCAAAAGAATATTGAAGGCCTTGAAATCTGTCTGATTGTCGTTACTAGAGGGTGGGCAGGTCAGTAGAAGGGAAAGCAGTAGAGCTGGGAAATATCCAAAAGCTCCTCCAGGGTCCTTTATAATTGTAGCGCTACCCCCGAAGGAGCCGTTGTAGATGTCCGCAGGTTCTTTGTCTAATCAGTGTAGGCAGCCAGGCACACGGTAGGATCTCATCCCATCAGAATCAATAAACAGTCCAGGGGTGTCTTTTTGACGTTTATTGCTAAGTAATCTGAAACATGGAAGGACAGCGAGGTATGAGATACTCCCAAACACTTGAAACAAAAATTTTAGGGAACTCTTCTCTACAGTATCTCTAAGCAGCAGCCATATAGTATCCGCTCCCAGCTGGGAACCAGGGGGATTGCTGGACAGGTACAGTAGAGATGAAATGGTCTAGTTTCTTGCAGCTGCGGGACCAGCAGACATTGCATCACAGGGGTTTGGTTCTTCTAATAGATCTTGGCAATGATCAGCCCAGAGATACGACCTCCAGCAGAGGAGTCCAGCTTCTAGTCCAAGAAGGGGGCTGCAGAGGCAAGCAGTCCCCTCTTCCCTTAAAGCTCTTGGGTCCACCCCCAAAGATAGAGAAAAGCCAAGACCTCTCAGGGTTCCAGACCATTTAACAGTGACCCAGCCACCACCTGGGCACACCTCCTTAGGGATTGGATGGGCCCTAGTAAATATTCAGGCCGGGTATTTGAATCCTCCCGCCCTAAGCTCTAGAAACTTCTTCTACAGCAGGGGTCTCTTAACTTTCTAAAAAAAGGGCCAGTTTCTTGTCCTTCAGACTTTAGGGGGGCCAGACTGTGGCCAGTGAATAGAAGATCCCCTAGCATCAGTGGGAGTAAACAATGTCCCAGGAATAGTGCCCCATTATTGGTGTCAGTAAGAGAAACATTGTGCCATCATTGGTGTCAGTGGGAGGAATAGTGTCCCATCACTGCTCTTAGTGGGAAGTATCGTGCCCCATCATTGGTAAAAGTGGGAGGAATAGTGCCCCATCATTGGTGTCAGTAGGAGGAATAGTGCCTCATCATTGGTATCAGTTGGAGGAATAGTGCCCCATCATTAATAAAAGTAGGAGGAATAGTGCCCCATCATTGGTGTCAGTGGGAGGAATAGTGCCCCATCATTGGTATCAGTGGGAGGAATAGTGCCCCATCATTGGTGTTAGTGGGAGGAAAAGTGCCTCATCATTTGCGTCAGTGGGAGGAATAGTGCCCAATCATTGGTGTCAGTGGGAGGAATAGTGCCTCATCATTGGCATCAGTGGAAGGAAAAGTGCCCCATCATTGGTGTCAGTAGGAGGAAAAGTGCCTCATCATTGGTGTCAGTGGGAGGAAAAGTGCCTCATCATTGGTGTCAGTGGGAGGAATAGTGCCCCATCATTGGTATCAGTAGGAGGAATAGTGCCTCATCATTGGTGTCAGTGGGAGGAATAGTGCCGCATCAGTGGAAGGAATAATGCTCCATCATTGGTGTCAGTGGGAGTAAAAGTGCCCCATCATTGGCATTAGAGGGAGGAATAGTGCCTCTTTATTGATATCAGTGGCAGGAGTAATGCTCCATTATTGGTGTCAGTGGGAAGAATAGTGCCTCATCATTGGCATTAGTGGGAGGAATAGTGCCCCACCGTTGGTATCGGTGGGAGGAAAAGTGCCTCGTCATTGGTGTCAGTGGGAGGAATAGTGCCCCATCATTGGTATTAGTGGAAGGAATAGCGTCCCATCATTGGTATCAGTGGGAGGAATAGTGCCCCATCATTGGTGTCAGTGGAAGGAATAGTGCCCCAGGGACCAGATGAAGGCAAGCAAAGGGCCACATCTGGCCAATGGGCCACAGATTGGAGACCACTGTCCTAGAGGCAGGGGGAAGCAATCAAACTCCCAGCTTGTGAAACCCCAAACAGACTATACTAAACAATTCCCGCTACTGTGATTAAGCTAAAACACTGAATTTGCCTCATGCCGTGTACACACGATCATTTTTCCCATCGGGAAAAATTACATTTTTTTTTTTAACAAGAAAAACGACCGTGTGTGGGCTTTTTGTCTTTTTTCCCGACGGGAAAAACGGCATTAATCATGACGAGAAAAATTAGAACATGCTCTAATTTTTCTCGTCGTGATTCCCGTAGTTTTTTTCCGCTGCAGTTTTCCCATAGGGAAACACTGCCACGGAGCCCACACACGGTCGTTTTTCTCGACCAAGAAAAAAAATGTCGGGAAAGCGGCCGTGTGTAGGGGACCAAGCCGTTCCCTCATTTTTCCCGTCGATTTTCTCGACGGTGTTTTCACCGTCGAGAAAATCGATCGTGTGTACGCGGCATTATAGTCCATCTATGAGGGTCCTACATGATGAACAATCATTTCTGCTTCTATGATACCTCCCGGCAGCGGGTGGCACAGAACGGGCGACACGTGTTCCCGGCACACACAACACACAAGGAAAGAGGATATGGGAATCCCGGCACACACAACACACACACTACTCTTTTGATACATTTTCATTATCCTCCTATTAGTGTTATATAATAATTCTTTAATTTGTTACATGACTGCCCCATAAAACAACTGTCTGAGTTCTGTCATATGATTCATCTGGAAAGAACTTATAAAAGGAATGGGAAGTTGGGAAGACACGATACGCCCAGATGTGACACTTGTCATCACCTGGGAAGAGACACGACAAGCCGCCGCGATGAGACGAGTTTTATTATCCCGGGGAATTAAATCATATGGCGGTGAAGGTCGTGGCGGCGGCGTGTTTTCATAATCAGAGATGATATTCTATATCCCCAGATTTCAGGGAAAAAAATATAAAAAAGTTTTTTTCAGCTTGGCTCTTCTGTTCTTGAGGCTGTGGGCTCATTCACATATACGGCAGCCCTTACCGCCCCTCTGATCCGCCGTGGATCGCTTTTCAGAGGGTGCTTGACAGGCAGCAAGGTGGTGATATGTAAATGGCGCAGCAATCACATGCTTTACATGTGGAGCAGCTCCATATTATTATACAGACTGATAATTGCAGAGTCATGGTTTATACTGTGCGGGGGCCGGGGGGGAGGGGAGACGTCTCTGTACTCATGTGATCAGGGAGAGAATACAAAACTTCTGTCTTTACTAATCCGCAGCGAAGAGCCAAATATGACCGAGACTTCTCCCTTTATTAGCGTGATAAAGATTTTACAAGGCTGCTGAGCCCCGTGTTATGTAAGAGCTGCAAATCCGTCCGCTAAGAAACCGCGCACAGCGTTCAGCGGCAGCTTCACCAAACCTGGAAAAAGGAGGAAGTACCGGACTGTCAGCCTTCCTTCTCTCCTTCCTTTCTTCCAGGGTTTCGTTCTCCTTCCTTCTCTCCTTCCTTTCTTCCAGGGTTTCGTTCTCCTTCCTTCTCTCCTTCCTTTCTTCCAGGGTTTCGTTCTCCTTCCTTCTCTCCTTCCTTTCTTCCAGGGTTTTGTTCTCCTTTCTTCTCTCCTTCCTTTCTTCCAGGGTTTCATTCTCCTTCCTTCTCTCCTTCCTTTCTTCCAGGGTTTCGTTCTTCTTCCTTCTCTCCTTCCTTTCTTCCAGGGTTTCGTTCTCCTTCCTTCTCTCCTTCCTTTCTTCCAGGGTTTCGTTCTCCTTCCTTCTCTCATTCATTTCTTCCAGGGTTTCGTTCTCCTTCCTTCTCTCCTTCCTTTCTTCCAGGGTTTCGTTCTCCTTCCTTCTCTCCTTCCTTTCTTCCAGGGTTTCGTTCTCCTTCCTTCTCTCATTCCTTTCTTCCAGGGTTTCGTTCTCCTTCCTTCTCTCCTTCCTTTCTTCCAGGGTTTCGTTCTCCTTCCTTCTCTCATTCCTTTCTTCCAGGGTTTCGTTCTCCTTCCTTCTCTCCTTCCTTTCTTCCAGAGTTTCGTTCTCCTTCCTTCTCTCCTTCTTTTCTTCCAGGGTTTCGTTCTTCTTCCTTCTCTCCTTCTTTTCTTCCAGGGTTTCGTTCTTCTTCCTTCTCTCCTTCCTTTCTTCCAGGGTTTTGTTCTCCTTCCTTCTCTCCTTCCTTTCTTCCAGGGTTTCGTTCTTCTTCCTTCTCTCCTTCCTTTCTTCCAGTGTTTCGTTCTCCTTCCTTCTCTCCTTCCTTTCTTCCAGGGTTTCGTTCTCCTTCCTTCTCTCCTTCCTTTCTTCCAGGGTTTTGTTCTTCTTCCTTCTCTCCTTCCTTTCTTCCAGGGTTTCGTTCTCCTTCCTTCTCTCCTTCCTTTCTTCCAGGGTTTCGTTCTCCTTCCTTCTCTCCTTCCTTTCTTCCAGAGTTTCGTTCTCCTTCCTTCTCTCCTTCCTTTCTTCCAGAGTTTCGTTCTCCTTCCTTCTCTCCTTCTTTTCTTCCAGGGTTTCGTTCTCCTTCCTTCTCTCCTTCCTTTCTTCCAGGGTTTCGTTCTCCTTCCTTCTCTCCTTCCTTTCTTCCAGAGTTTCGTTCTCCTTCCTTCTCTCCTTCCTTTCTTCCAGAGTTTCGTTCTCCTTCCTTCTCTCCTTCTTTTCTTACAGGGTTTCGTTCTCCTTCCTTCTCTCCTTTTCTTCCAGGGTTTCGTTTTTCTTCCTTCTCTCCTTCCTTTCTTCCAGGGTTTTGTTCTCCTTCCTTCCTTCCAGGGTTTCGTTCTTCTTCCTTCTCTCCTTCCCTTCTTCCAGGGTTTCGTTCTCCCTCCTTTCCTTCCTTGAGTTCATCCTACGTCCTTCTTCCTTCACCACTTCTTTCTTCGTTGTGTAGCGACCTCACCCCTCTCACCCCTTCTCATTCACGGCTTGTCTATCTCGTCTAGGGATTAACACTGGGGGGAGGGAAGAGATACACCACAGCCCATGTCCTCCAATGTGTAGAGGTGAGGGCCAGAACTATCGGGTTTTGTCTGTGTGTCCCAGAGTCCAATCCTCTCCTCGGATTGACTCCCCTTTCCTCCTAGTAACCAGAGTTCCACACACTGAATAGGTCCAACTCGTATTTATTCTTCTCAATAAATAGTCATACAGCACAGACAGGTTGAGACCCAGAGAACACTTCAGTATTTGTGAGGAGTAGGCCAAGGCACAATTCTTCCAGATAAAGCTAACCACTGTGGTGTCACCAATGGTGAATAGTCAATGCCACTGACTATGTAGAACAGAACATGGATCACCTTCGCTATCGTAGACCCTATCAGGGGAAGGACATCCGTCCAAGACAGTTACCGGAGGCCTCTCCGTCACCAGCAAATGCTGCGCTGGACTCTCCAGAGAAGTTCCGCTCACCGGCCTCCTCGTCTCAGATACGGGCACCCAAGGAGTTAGGGCCCCCTCGGATTCCTCCACCCTCGCGGAACTCAGTCAAAGGTACTGAGCCCCAGGCATCCGCCATAGTACCTCACCCCAGGCTAAAGGTGCCTGAGATGGACTCCACCTCCCGCTCCGGCCAGGTCAAGGGTACCTGAGCCCGGAACTCCGGAACGCCAACACCCAAGCTGAAGGTGCCTGGGTGTGGCTGCGTCCTCCGACTCTGAACCCCAAGGTCAGGGCGTCCGCCCCTTTTATCCCCTCGCCCTTTGCGTCACAGCAGGTTCCCCGCACTGCCCTACCACCGCCAGGAAAGGACAAAAAGGAAGCAGTCTTGCGGTGAGTGTTCAACTCCAGCCAGGGCGACAGCGCCACCTGCAGGCCGCAGGGAACCTCACACCACCAGAGTCCTCCAAGAACCACAAAAGGGTCTCAGATTCCCTGACAATCAATGCATCTGGGTTACACTACCACCCAGATGCCTCCCCTAAAATCAAATACCCGCTACATTTGCATATTTCTCCTCCATTCCTATCTTTCTCCCTCCTTCCTTTCTTCCCATCTTCCTTTCTCATTCATTCCATCCCATCCTTCCTTTTTTCTTTCATCCTCCCTCCCTTGCTATTTCTTCCTTCCTTCCATCCTACTTCCTTCTTCCCTTCTTTCTTCTTTGCATATTTCTTCTCCCTTTGATCTTTCTTTCTCCTTCTTTTCTTTCTAGATTCTTTCCATCTTTTCTTCCTTCTTTCCTTTCTTACGCTTTCCATTTTTTCTTCCTTCTATCCTTCTATCCTTCCTAGCTTTCTTTTTCCTTCCTTCCTTCCTTCCTTCATTCCTTTCTTCATTCCTTCCTAGCTTTCTGTCTCCTTCTCTGCTTTTTTTTTCTTCCTTCCTTATTCCTTCCATTTATCGTTCCTTTCATCTTCCTTCCATACACATTTCTTCATTCCTCAATTTTTCATTTCTTTCATCTTACTTCCTAGCTTTCTTTTTCCTTCCTGCCTTTCTTCCCTCCTTCCTTTTCCCTTCTTTGCTATTTCTTCCTTCCTACTAGGGATGGACGAACATCTCCCGGGGCGGTTCGCGAACGCGATCGCGCGAACGCGGGTAAATGTTTGCGAAGTATTAAGCAAATTTGAGATCGACAATGACAAGCATTCTTTTTTTATCTGAAATTTTTTGTCAATTCAGGAGCGCATGAAGGCCATGGAAGAGACGCAAGGCCAGGCTATGAAGGGGGTGCATGAGATGATCCTGCTATTGGAAAAGTTGCCATGAATGTTTTTTTTTTTTTTTATAAGTTGTATAAATTGTTTATACAGTTATAACTTTTATTTCGTTTTTTGTAATATTGCTCGGCTTTATTGTAATAGCTCGGCCTAAATCAGCCGGAACTGACAGCAGCCGGTAAATACATGTCAAATACATACAGGGTCCATTCACACGTCTGTAAAATGGGAATAGCGCCATATGTCCGCCGGTTTCGCGAACCGCGAATGCGCAAAATTCGCCGCGAACCGACCGCGGGGCGAACCGCAAGGCCATCTCTACTTCCTACATCCTTTTTTCTTCAATCCATCCTCCTTCTTCTTTGCATATTTCTTCTCCCTACCAATCTTTCTTTCTCCTTCTTTTCATTCTCAATTTTTACTCTTTCCATCATTTCTTCCTTCCTTCCTAGCTTTCTGTCTCCTTCCCTGCTTTCTTTTTCCTTCCTTCCTTCCTTCCTTCCTTCCTTCCTTCCTCCCTTCCTTCCTTTATCCTTCCATTTATCCTTCCTTCCATGTTTCTTTATTCCTTTAATTTTATTTCCTTTTATCCTCCTTTCTTCTTAGCTTTCTTGTTCCTTCCTTCATTCCTCTTCCCTTCCTTGCTATTCCTTAAATTCATCCTTTTTTCTTCTTTGCAAATTTCTTCTCCCTTCTGATCTTTCTCCTTCTTTTATTTCTCGCTTTCTTACTCTTTCCATCTTTTCTTCCTTCCTTCTTTCATTGCTTTCTGTCTCCTTCCCTGCTTTCTCATTCCTTCCTTTCTCTCTTCCTTCCTTATTTCTTGATTCCTTCCATTTATCATTCCTTTCTTCTTCCTTCCTTCATCACTTCTTTTTTCTTTGCATATTTCTTCTCCCTTCCTATCTTTCTCTTTTCTGTCTTCCAAGATTTCTTTCTCTCTCTTTTTTTTTTTCTTTTTCTTTCCTTTATTAGTAATGCCTCTTATGTTCCTGTGTACCACCAACACAAAATGTTAATGGAAAGTTGAAGTCAACCGTTTGGAAACTTTACAAGTCTACATGGATACATTCCTGACATGTCAAATATACGGCAACAGTGTCATTTCTTAGGGAACGCTCCACCCTTTATCATTAAAAAAACTACCCTTGAGCTCCAGTCTGGTGACTTTTCCTAGGCTGAGATGATGTCATCAGTCTGCTGCAGGCAAGAAAAAGCATTTCTTCAGTCTCCCCTCCCCCAGGGATCAGACTGGAACATTGTAAGTTTGTCAGCTATGAGTAAGCACTAAATTATAGTGCGAAACGTGTCAGTTGCCATCCCTGCTTTGCTGTGACTTGTAGTGCATCCACTTGTTTTTTTTACAATAAAGGCAACCAAAAGTTTTTTCGGAGTGCGGCTGTCCATTTTCATCCATTACCTGTTTTTTGCCTATCTTGTGCATTGCCAGCACCCACGGCTTCCTGAGAAACCATTGATTAGCAGAGCTCAATCACCTGGAGCGGTAACTCTCTTCTCCAATTGTAAGTTTGTAACAAGTCATAAGATGAGAGGCAATTTGTAAAATCAGAGGAAGGGAAGAGGTTATTAGGAGAGTGAAAGACAAAAAATTAGGCCGATAAGGAGAAAGAGTAAGCAAGGGGTTTCCGAGAAGTTCCACAGCCGGGTGTTTTTTTTTTTGGGTGTGTTGATGATTGTTTAATGTACCACTGCGCAAGCGATGGAAAAAGAAAGGTGGAAATTGGGGTCCAAGGAAAGGGAGAGGGGGGGAGATTAGGGAAAGAGGAACAGGGATAAAGGAAGAAGGAGACTTTGAGGGGGGGGGGGGGGGGGGAGAGAAAAAAAGGAAAGGAGGGTAATAGGAAGAAGAGGTTAGAAAACGATAGCAAAATAATGAAAGTGTAACGATATGGTTTAAATGAGTTTTCTTTGTATGTTTTCTCTAAATGGCAATGATATATCTGTATACCCTGTTTTAAGAAAATTAAAATAAAGGATTAAAAAAAATAATAAAATAAGATGAGAGGCTGCAGCAGAAGCTGACCTGTGTCAGACATTTGTAATTGCAGCCAAGAACTGCACAGGCACCAGGATTGACAGAGCCTTGAAAAAGTATTCGTACCCCTTGACATTTTCCACATTTTGTCATCTTACAACCAAAAACGTAAATGTATTTTGTTGGCATTTTATGTGATAGACCAACACAAAGTGGCACATAATTGTGAAGTGGAAAGAAAATGATAAATGGTTTTCTAATTTTTTTACAAATAAATTTGTGAAAAGTGTGGGCGGGGCATTTGTATTCAGCCCCCTTTACTCTGATACCCCTAACTAAACTCTAGTGGAACCAATTGTCACCTAATTAGTAAATAGAGTTTACCTGTGTGTAATGTAACCTCAGTATAAATACAGCTGTTCTGTGAAGCCCTCAGAGGTTTGTTAGAGAACCTTAGTGAACAAACAGCATCATGAAGGCCAAGGAACACACCAGACAGGTCAGGGATAAAGTTGTGGAGAAGTATAAAGCAGGGTTAGGTTATAAATAAAATCTCCCAAGCTTTGAACATCTCACGGAGCTCTGTTCAATCCATCATCCGAAAATGGAAAGAGTATGGCACAACTGCAAACCTACCAAGACATGGCCGTCCACCTAAACTGACCGGCCGGGCAAGGAGATCATTCATCAGAGAAGCAGCAAAGAGGCCCATGGTAACTCTGGAGGAGCTGCAGAGATCCACAGCTCAGGTGGGAGAATCTGTCCACAGGACAACTATTAGTCGTGCTTCTCCACAAATCTGCCCTTTATGGAAGAGTGACAAGAAGAAAGACATTGGTGAAGGAAAGTCATAAGAAGTCCTGTTTGCAGTTTGTGAGAAGCCATTTGGGGGACACAGCAATCATGTGGGGGACACAGCAAACATGTGAAGGACACAGCAAACATGTGGGGGACATCATGTGGGGGACAGGAAACATGTGGGGGACACAGCAAACACGTGGAAGAAGGTGCTCTGGTCACGTGACACCAAAATTAAACTTTTTGGCCTAAAAGCAAAATGCTATGTGTGGCGGAAAACTAACACTGCACATCACCCTGAACACACCATCCCCACCGTGAAACATGGTGGTGGCAGCATCATGTGGTGGGGATGCTTTTCTTCAGCAGGGACAGGGAAGCTGGTCAGAGTTGATGGGAAGATGGATGGAGCCAAATACAGGACAATCTTAGAAGAAAACCTGTTAGTGTCTGCAAAAGACTTGAGACCGGGGCGGAGGTTCACCTTCCAGCAGGACAACGACCCGAAACATACAGCCAGAGCTACAATGGAATGGTTTAGATCAAAGCATATTCATGTGTTAGAATGGCCCAGTCACAGTCCAGACCTAAAACCCATTGAGAATCTGTGGCAAGACTTGATAATTGCTGATCACAGACACTCTCCATCCAATCTGACAGAGCTTGAGATATTTTACAAAGAAGAAGAATGGGCAGAAATGTTCCTCTCTAGAGGTGCAAAGCTGGTAGAGACACCCCCAAAAAGACTTGCAGTTGTAATTGCATTGAAAGGGGGTTCTACAAAGTATTGACTCCAGGGGGCACCATACAAATGCCCCCCCCACACATAAAATCCCTACAAAATAAATTTATGTTTTTGGTTGTAAGATGACAAAATGCGGGAAGTTTCAAGGGGTATGAATACTTTTTTAAGGCACTGTATATGGTTGTGTCATCTCTGACCCTGGATGATGCTTGAACAATGATAATGCTGTCCTTTTAGAGGGAAAAGCAAATAAAGGTGTAAGAAGTGATACATATCTGAAAGTGTTACACTTATACATTATTTGCCATCCTGCAGTATATACCGTATATTACCAAAAGTATTGGGACGCCTGCCTTTACACGCACATGAACTTTAATAACATCCCAGTCTTAGTCCGTAGGGTTCAATATTGAGTTGGCCCCGCCCTTTGCAGCTATAACAGCTTCAACTCTTCTGGCAAGGCTATCCACAAGGTTTAGGAGGGTGTCTATGGGAATGTTTGACCATTCTTCCAGAAGGGCATTAGTGAGGTCAGGGACTGATGTTGGACGAGAAGGCCTGGCTCGCAGTCTCCGCTCTCATTCATGCCAAAGGTGTTCAATCGGTATGAGGTCAAGACTCTGTGCAGGCCAGTCAAGTTCCTCCACCCCAAACTCGCTCATCCGTGTCTTTATGGACCTTGCTTGTGCCCGACCTCACAAATGCGCTTCTGGAAGAATGGTCAAACATTCCCATAGACACCCTCCTAAACCTTGTGGACGGCCTTCCCAGAAGAGTTGAAGCTGTTATAGCTGCAAAGGGTGGGCCAACTCAATATTGAACCATACAGACAGGGCCACCATCAGGAATTTTGGGGCCCCTTACACAGCTTCAGGCATGGGCCCCCTGGAGCCGAGGGGAACCGAGGGGGGGGGTGCTGCCGCCGCAAATTGAGAAGCGGGGGGGGCGGCCACTAATTAAGAAGCGGGGGGTGCCACGAATTGAGAAGCGGGGGGGTGCTGCCGCCGTGAATTGTTGAGGTTGGGGGGGGGGCTTTGGGTGCTGACGAACAATGAAATAACAAAAAAAAAAGGGGGGTTGCCATCCGGCGCCCTGGGGACCTCCGGGCCTCTGGGGACCTCTGGGCCCCTTACAAAAAATAAAAATAAATAATAATTTATATTAAAAAAAGGGGGGGTTGCCATACGGGGCCCTGGGGACCTCCAGGCCTCTGGGGACCTCTGGGCCCCTTACAAAAAATAAAAATAAATAATAATTTATAAAAAAAAGGGGGGTTGCCATACGGGGCCCTGAGGACCTCCAGGCCTCTGGGCCCCTTACAAAAAAAAATATATATATATTGTTTTTTTTAAATAAAAAATACATAAAAAAGGGGGTTACCATCCGGGGCCCCAGGGACCTCCGGGCCTCTGGGGACCTCTGGGCCCCTTACAATTTTTTTTTATATAAAAAATAATAAAAAATATATATAAAAAAAGGGGGGTTGCCATCCGGGGCCCTGGGGACCTCCGGGCCTCTGGGGACCTCTTGGCCCCTTACAAAAAATAAATAAAAATAAATCAAAAAATACATAAAAAATGGGGGTTACCATCCGGGGCCCTGGGGACCTCTGGGCCCCTTACAGGTGTACTGCCTGTACCCCCCTGATGGCAGCCCTGCCTACAGACTAAGACTGGGATGCCATTAAAGTTCATGTGTGTGTAAAGGCAGGTGTCCCAATACTTTTGATAATATAGTGTATATATTTAAATACAGTAAATAATGGAATGTCTGCTTTCAAATAGTTATAGCTTTACACCTTTATTGTACAAAGCAGTCGGTGCCTTTGACCCCGGCACCCAGTTCTTATTTCCACCGGCTTACCACATAGAAACTATTTCCTTATTCAGCACAGTTGTGCCAAAAATATTTTTGTATTTTTATTACCAGCTTCCGGAACGGCCACAGACTGTATCTCCTTGACATCTCCCTTTTTGTATTCATGAACTTCTCCTGCAGAGAGATGCAGAGTGGTCTCTGTGAGCGAGGCTGATAACAGGGATATTTATATAAAACGGGATGGAATTCAAGGACATTGCCACACCTGGACCTCATTCTCTGGATCGACAGTTGTGCTCCTAAATTTACACATCTGGTAGAATTTATAAAATAATAGCCATTCTTGCTGAATCAACACCATAAAATAGCCCACCTATAATATGCCGAACAGCACTTAGAGAAGCCTAAAAACTACATTGAGTGATGAAACCAAAACAGAACTTTAAGGTCGCAATCCTTAAGGCTACTTTTGAAGAGGAGTCACTGAGATCCATGAAGAAAAGCACGCCGTTCCTACTGTGAAGCATGGATTTCATAGGAATCAATGGTGAATCATTGACAACCTCACCAATTTACCATTTCAATTTAACGCTGAAAGGGCTCATGGTCAGTGAATAGAAGTCCAGCGAAGTCCACAGCGGGATTGGCCAGTCAACAGTAGCTTTTGCCTTGCTCAAATGGTGCCCTCTGGAAGCAGGCTATTATCTCCACCATGGGCGTCCGCAGAACTTTTTTCAGGGGGGCGTTATTTTAGGGTCACCCATGCGCCGCCCCTTTTCGACAATGTCATTATCACATTGTCATGGTCAGAGACTGCAGGCGTAGTACAGTCCCTTTGAAAAGTAATGGATAATGGCCGACAGGCCCTCTTACCAGACCCAGCAAAACTACAGCAGTGATCCCTCTGGCTGGACGTTTGCTCATTCTGGGTTCCCCGGGGGCGATTCTGGTCAGTAGTGTAGCATGTCTGCAGCGTGGCTCTCTCTCTGGTGGTGCTGGGCAGCGTGTCTCTCTCTCTGGTGGCGCTGGGCAGCGTGGCTCTCTCTCTGGTGATGCTGGGCAGCGTGGTTCTCTCTCTGGTGGCGCTGGGTAGCGTGGCTCTCTCTCTGGAGGCGCTGGATAGTGTGGCTCTCTCTCTGGTGACGCTGGGCAGCGTTGCTCTCTCTCAGGTGATGCTGGGCAGCGTGGCTCTCTCTCTGGTGACGCTGGGCAGCGTGGCTCTCTCTCTGGTGACGCTGGGCAGCGTGGCTCTCTCTCTGGTGGCGCTGGGTAGCGTGGCTCTCTCTGGTGGCGCTGGTTAGTGTGGCTCTCTCTCTGGTGACGCATGGGCAGCGTGGCTCTCTCTCTGGCTTCCGCCCAGCACACGCCTCTTTCTTTGTCCTGTAGCACTCACTCCCTCAGCTTTTTTCCAGGCTGCAGTCTCTCAATCTCTCTCTCTTGATCGAGCTTTAGCCTCCTTCCTGTGGAAAATGGGGCCGCCAATCTTCGGGACTACATGTCCCATGATGCTCTCCTTTCCTAGTCTCCTTTGCTTGGCCCTCAGTTATGGCCAATGGGGAAGGAATGGAGCAGGCAGGAAGCTGGGCGGGGAACCTGGTGAGAGCCGCCATCTCTTCTCCCTGACAGGAGAAAGGTGGGGCGAGTGGAGGAAACATCTGACAGCCCGCAACTTCCCCTTTCTCCTGACACAGCGCCGCCGAGTTCTCTGCTGGACTGAGCAGAGAAAAGAGCCCACAGTATCACACTACACTGATAGAGGGGCTTGACAGCACCTTAATGATGTCACCCCGCTGGCCGTCCGCACCCCCATAGCGACGCGAATGTGCTCATCCGATCCCTGATTCCAGGGGGGGCACTTGACCCCCATTGCCCCTACCTGCAGACACCCATGATCTCCACCATAATTCACCTCTTCTTAATACTCGGAAGCCCAAGTTCTGTCAAATCGGAACCAGATATTTCGGACAAGTTACGACCATCAAAGAACAACTCCAAGACAAGAACACAGATTGCTATGGTTTGTCCACGTTTGCAGAACAGACAACAGTCCACTACCATATAAACCCATTCTGGTGAGGGTGACCTGTCCACTTGAGTATCCAGCGAGCAGCACCAAACCAAACATATTGAGCAAGACCTAAGGAACCATCAACTGACCAGAAATATCAGCACAGATTGCCAAGGATGGAAACATTTCATTAACAACATGCAGAATGCAGCGGCACCTACATATTGGCTGAAAGGACTACCTGCTCTTCAATCGCCAGCTAAACATTAACCACTTAAAGACCGAGCCTCTTTCTGAGATTTGGTGTTTACAAGTTAAAAACATTATTTTTTTTACTATAAAATTACTTAGAACCCGCAAAGATTTTATATAAATATATATATATATATATATATATATATATATATATATATACCGTATTTATCGGCGTATAACATCAGGGGAAAATCGTGGGTGCGTGTTGTACGCCGATCCCCCGCTGATTTTGAGGAAAACGAGCGAGCGGAGCCGAGATACACAAAGCCGAAGTACACTTGGCTTTACTCGGCTCCTCTCGCAGTCACGCCCACCTTCACTGACTGCGAGAGGAGCGAGCGCCGCTGACATACAGAAAGCCGAGTGTACTTCGGCTAGTCTCGGCTCCTCTCGCAGTCCCGCCCCTGACTGTGAGCAGAGCCGAGTCTAGCCGAAGTACACTCGGCTTTCTGCATGTCAGCGGCACTCGCTCCTCTCCTCTCGCAATCAGTGGAGATGGGCGGGACTGTGAGCAGAGCCGAGTCTAGCCGAAGTACACTCGGCTTTCTGTATGTCAGCGGCGCTCGCTCCTCTCCTCTCGCAATCAGTGGAGATGGGCGAGACTGTGAGCAGAGCCGAGTCTAGCCGAAGTACACTCGGCTTTCTGTATGTCAGCGGCGCAATCAGTGGAGAGGGGCGGGACTGTGAGCAGAGCCGAGTCTAGTCGAAGTACACTTGGCTTTCTGTATCTCGGCTCTGCTCGCTCCTCTCCGCTCACAGTCAGCGGAAATCGGCGCCAATTTTAAATCAGGGCAATGCTGAAAAGGCACTGGGCAAGGCTGCGGATGGACACTGGGCAAGGCTGCAATGATGGACATTTAAATGTAATTTTTTTTCCTTAAACTTCCCTCCTAAACTTGGGGTGCGTGTTATACGCTGGCGCGTGTTGTACGCCGATAAATACGGTATATATATATATATATATATATATATATATATATATATATAATTTTTTTTCTACCACCCTAGATAATAAAATGGAGGTTGTTGCAATACTTTTTTTTATCACACCGTATTTGCGCAGCGGTCTTGCATGCGCACTTTTTTTGGAAAAAATAAATCACTTTTTTTAATTACAAAATTAAACAACAGTAAAGTTAGCCCAATTTTGTTTTATATTGTGAAAAATAATGTTATGCCGAGTAAATTGATACCCAACATGTCACGGTTCAAAGTTGCGCCCGCAAGTGGAATGGCGACAAACTTTTACCCTTAAAAATCTCCATAGGCGACGTTTTAAAAAATTCTACAGGTTGCATGTTTTGAGTTACAGAGGAGGTCTGGGGGTAGAATCATTGCTCTCGCTCCAACGTTAGCGGCGATACCTCACATGTGTGGTTTGAACACTGTTTTCATATGCGGGCGCTGCTCACGTATGCGTTCGCTTCTGCAGCGAGCTCGGCGGGACGGGGCACGTTTAAATTTATTTTTTTTTCTTATTTATTTTACCTTTTATTTAAATTTTTTACACTGTTCTTTCAAATAAATAAATAAATAAATGTGTCACTTTTATTGCTATTACAAGGAATGTAAACATCCCTTGTAATATAAAAAAAGCATGACAGGTCCTCTTAAACATGGGATCTGGGGGTCAAAAAGACCTCACATCTCATATTTACACTAAAATGCAATAAAAAAATAATGTTGGCATTTGAAAAAATGCAAAAAAATAAATAAAAATGGCCCTTTAAAGATCCATGGGCGGAAGTGACGTTTTTACGCCACTTCCGCCCTGCCATCTTCCCCCTCACTCGTCTCCATACCTTACACCAAGAAGGATCCAATCGCCTCCACTGCTGCCGACAGCTCCGGTAAGCGGCGGAGGGCACGGGAGAGCTGCGAAAGGGGGTGGCCCTCTCCCGCCACCGATAGAACTGATCTTGCGGCAAATCCACTATTATCGGAAACCGGACCGCCCGCTGAAGAGGAGGATACCGGGGTTATGGTAGCTAGCTGCTGCCGTAATAAAGATATCCCTCTTCAAACAGCCGACGTATAACAGCGTGTGGCGGTCCGGAAGTGGTTAGAGTGATACTAAACACACATTGTATCATTTACATTCTCCCTTCTATTTCTGTATGTGGATGACGGCACTGTAATTATTTTAATAAAAAATAAAACATCTACAGTAAGTAACTTTTTCCTAATTGATATCCAGCTGTCACATGACCCGGCTCTCTCCCAGCCTGTCTGCAGGGAAACATAAGCAGGAGGAGCTTCTAGTCCTCTGCTGCTGGTCGCATGTTAAAAAACAAAACAAAAAAAAACAGCCTTTGGAATACAGAGTGAAAATAAATCAATCAATTAATAATTAATATAAAAAGAAAACTGTCAAACAAATATATATTTGAAATCAAATATTTATTATTTGTGGGGCAATAACATGGAGGCGTGTGGGGGCGGATTTCTGCCAGTCACAGGCTGTGTCACACCCCTCCAGCCTGTGTGTTAGAATAAAAGGGAGACAAAGCCTCCATTAATCTACATGTAATATCCCACCTCCCTTGTGTTTAGCTGATTAGTGGGTGTGGAGGGGGAAGGGGGGTAGTGGGCTGACATTTAACACTGTGTATACGCCCACATGTGGGACTCTATAGTCACATGGGCTGCTCAAACGTGATAGTGAGTTTCTATGCTGAGCATTTCCTCCCTGAGGACTGAGCATGTGCAGAGCTGCCACCACTGCTCTACAAAATCCCCAAGCTGCAGTGGGGACATGGACAGAAGGGGGAGATAGAGAGCATCAGGAACAGACAGTTTTATTCTTATTTTTTTTGCAGAATATAGAAAAGGAACCTCATAGTGACTGGGAGAGTATGACCAGCATGGAATACACCATTTATTGAGAGTTTTTTATGATGTGGGATTAGTGACACTTTATCCACTTGCCTACCGGGCACTTTTACCCCCTTCTTGCCCAGGACAGTTTTCAGCTTTGAGCGCTCTCACACTTTGAATGACAATTGCGCGGTCATACAACACTGTACCCATATGACATTTTTATCAATTATTTTCACACAAATAGAGCTTTCTTTTGGGAGTATTGAATCATCACTAGGGTTTGTTTTTTTTTGCTAAAATTTTGAAAAAAAAAAAAAAACAGAGGCTACGAAAAAGGTTTTCTTAGCTTCTGTTATAAAATTTTGCAAAAATGTAATTTTTCTCCTTCACTGATGTGTACTGATGAGGCTGCACTGATGGGCACTGATGGACACTGACAGGCTGCACTGATGGGCACTAATGAGGTGGCACTGATGGGCACTGATGAGGTGGCACTAATGGACACTAATAGGCTGCACTGATGGACACTGATGAGGGGGCACTGATGGGCACTGATGGACACTGATAGTCTGCACTGATGGGCACTGCCAAGGCTGCACTGATGGGCACTGAGGTGGCACTGATTGACACTGATAGGCTGCACTGATGGACACTGATAGGCTGCACTAATGGGCACTGATGAGGCAGCACTGATGGGCACTGATGAGGCTGCACTCATATGGGGCACTGATGGGCACTGATAGGCAATGATAGGTGGCACTGATAGGCATCACTAATGGGCACTGATAGGCAGCACTGATGGACACTGATAGGCAACACTAATGGCCACTGATAGGCTGCACTGATGGCCACTGATAGGTGGCACTGATAGGCATCACTGATGGACACTGATAGGCAGCACTGATGGACACTGATAGGCTGCACTGATGGGCACTGATAGGTAGGGGTGCAACGGATCGGTGGTGATCCGTGATCCGAATCCGGGTCACCCTGTTCGGATCGGATCACCATGCGATCCGCGGAGCGCTCCGGAGCCTCGGCCGTAGGAAAGGCCGCGGCTTCGGCCTAGCTCCGGAGCGGCGGCCATCTTGTTACACCCGGCAGCGGCCGCTGTAATAACGTTTTGCCGCCATCTTGCTCCACCCCACACTCCTGCACAGTAATGAGAGAAGGGGCCAAGCGGACATCTTGTTACACCCAACGATTTAACACAAAACGGAGCTTATCAGCTTTAATACATTATTTGGAAATCCATCGAACTGTTTACATTTTAAATTTTAAAAGCAGCAGCAAACCTTACATGGTTGCGAATGTGACGGAACACCTCTGATTTTCACATATAACATTTAGTTAAATGTGAAAATCAGAGGTGTTCTGTCACATTAGCAACCATGTAAGGTCAGCAGGTTTGCTGCTGCTTTTGAAATGTAACATGTAAAGAGTCCGTTGGATTTACAAATACTGTATTTAAGCTTATAAGCTCCGTTTTTTGTGTTGAAAATAACTGTGAAATCGAAAATTCTGGTGGGTGTAACATTATTTTTTTTTTATTTTTATTTTTTTTGCCTATCCGAAAATGATCTGATCCGTGGCTCTGATCCGAGTTTTTTGATCCGTTGCACCCCTACTGATAGGTGGCACTGATAGGCATCACTAATGGACACTGATAGGCAACACTAATGGCCACTGATAGGCTGCACTGATGGGCACTGATAGGTGGCACTGATAGGCATCACTGATGGGCACTGATAGGCAGCACTTGTCACAGACTTTGGGCTGCAGGAGAACCGTTGCCCGGAGAACTCTGGGTTTTAGTGTGTTCAGACAGAGCTGGTCACTAATTGCTTTTGGCTTCTTATGCATAAGGTATTCCTATGGTGGAATAAGGTGGTCATTGTCATGATAATAGGATTACGCCGCGTACACGCGACTGTTTTTCATGACGAGAAAAATGCAATTTTTTAAATTGGTCATTAAAAACGATCGTGTGTGGGCTCCAGAGCATTTTTTTGCGACGTGAAAAATGGGCATTAAAAATTTGGAACATGCTCTATTTTTTCTCGTCGTTTTTCACGTCGTCGTTTTTCTCATCGTGAAAAACGGCCTTCTGTAGGCTTTAACAACGTGAAAAAAACGTGCATGCTCAGAAGCAAGTTATGAGACGGGAGCGCTCGTTCTGGTAAAACTAGCGTTCGTAATGGAGATCGCACATTCGTCACGCTGTAACGGACTGAAAAGCACGAGACTGAAAAGCGCGAATCGTCTCTCACCAAACTTTACTAACACGAGGATCAGCAAAAGCAGCCCAAAGGGTGGCGCCATCTGAATGGAACTTCTCCTTTATAGTGCCGTTGTACGTTTCGTACGTCACCGCGCTTTGTTCGAGCGTTTTTTTCACGATAGTGTGTAGGCCAGGCAGGCTTGAGAAGAATCACGTCGAGAAAAACGTTGTTTTTTCAATGACATTAAAAACGGTCGTGTGTACACGGCATGAGCTCTACTGTCTATGGTGACTATTGTCTGAGATCGATGGGAGAAGCCCTTATCTGATGGTTTTCTGTATAAATTCAGTGTGTTTCTAAAATAAAGCAGTTCTTATTCTGGTGTACTCCAAGACTGGTGTTGTCTATTTTTTGGGGGTTACTATAGCCAGATCCATTGGTCTCGTGTTCAAGAACTTGGGAAGCAGCTTCTTGGCAGAAATACCCAACAGGGTGTCCGAGGGCCATCACAGCACTGATTGGCAGCACTGATAGGCACTTGTTGGGGCTGAGCAAACATTAACCACTTGACAACTGGGCACATAACCCCCTTCCTGCCCAGGCGAAATTTCAGGTTTCAGCGCCGTCACGCTTTGAATGACAATTGCGCGGTCGTGCGACGTGGCTCCCAAACAAAATTGGCGTCCTTTTTTCCCCACAAATAGAGCTTTCTTTTGGTGGTCTTTGATCATTTCTGCGGTTTTTATTTTTTGCGCTATAAACAAAAATAGAGCGACAATTTTGAAAAAAACACAATATTTTTTAATTTTTGCTATAATTAATATCCCATTTTTTTTTAAAAAAACTATTTTTTTCCTCAGTTTAGGCCGATACGTATTCTACATATTTTAGGTCAAAAAAATAAATCGCAATAAGCGTATAGTGATTGGTTTGCGCAAAAGTTATAGCGCCTACAAAATAGGGAATAGAATTATGATTTTTTTTAATTTTTTTTTTATTTATTTTTTTACTAGTAATGGCGGCGATATGCGATTTTTTTTTGTGACTGTGACATTACGGCGGACACATCGGACACTTTTGACACATTTTTAGGACCATTCACAATTATACAGCGAACAGTGCTAAAAATATGCACTGATTACTGTATAAATGTGACTGGCAGGGAAGGGGTTAACCACTAGGGGGCGATCAAGGGGTTAATATGTTCCCTGCTAGATATTCTTACTGTGGGGGAAGGGGACTGACTGGGGGAGGTGACTGATGGTTGTCCCTATGTACAAGGGACACACCATCCGTCTCCTCTCCCTGACAGGACGTGGATCTCTGTGTTTACACACAGAGATCCACGTCCCTGGCTCTGTGACAGCCGATCGCTCGTACCTGGCGGACATCGCGGCCGCCAGGCACGCGCATCGGCACTCGCCTGACACGGCGGGCACAGTTTTTCCCCGATGCGCGCCCGCGGTGGCGCGCATCGCGGAAGTAAATAAGAGGACGTCCATAGACGTCCTATCAGCAATTAACGACCGCTTTGCGGACGTCTTTTCCTTATAGCCCGGGCGCGAAGTGGTTAAAAAATAAAAAAATACACTTCTAAGATAATGAAAGGAAGTCTATATATGAGCAGAGTAGAAAATCTTCAGAGGTCAAAAATTGCACCCACAACAACAACACCAAGTGTCCAGAGTGATGAGAAGTACAATATTCAGGTGATCCTGTGAAACCCTCCACCAATGGCAGCAATGGCACCAATGGCAGCAATGGCAGCTCACCTTAGCACATAGACCCCTGAGTAGATCAGTCAGGTCAAACAGACATTTCCCACTGTAGGGAATATAACTGGAACTCCGTTTCAGGACAATCAGATACCCCAGACTTGATCTCCAAGGCGTAATTCATGTGAAAAAATAAAGTAAAATCTAGTGCTCTCCGTATAAAATGTATCCGCTGATGAGAAGTCCCGCCTACTTTTGGGGACGTAACGCGTACGGACGGATCATGAACAGGGATCGTGACGTCACCCGCGTCCACACATACTGTCTCGCGCTGTGTACCATCGCTACTGCTGTTTGCTACCTGTCCATTGTTCGCTGTGGATCCCTTGCACTGTGGAACAGTGCCAGCTATTTTGAGTTCAACTTTTATGTGCTTATTTTAATAAATTTTATACGAAGAGCACTAGATTTTACTTTATTTTTTCACATGAATTACGCCTTGGAGATCAAGTCTGGGGTATCTGATTGTCCTGAAACGGAGTTCCAGTTATATTCGCTGCAGTGGGAAATGTCTGTTTGACCTGACTGATCTACTCAGGGGTCTATGTGCTAAGGTGAGCTGCCATTGCTGCCATTGGTGGAGGGCATCACAGGATCACCTGAATATTGTACTTCTCATCACTCTGGACACTTGGTGTTGTTGTTGTGGGTGCAATTTTTTACCTCTGAAGATTTTCTACTCTGCTCATATATGGACTTCCTTTCATTATCTTAGAAGTGTCTTTTTTTTTTATTTTTTAATGTTTGCGCTGCACTGCTGCTTATTTATTATTATTGTGGGATTTGATTAATTGATCCTCAGTGTCCAGCTGCTGTATATTTGATCATCTGCGCTGGTTGATTCTCATTATTACTTGTTGGGGCTGCACTGATAATCAGGACACTGAGGAAAGCCAATGTCCTCTTATACACACGATCGGTTTTTCTCATGAAAAAAGACCGATGGATTTTTTTCATCTGACAAACCGATCGTGTGTGGGCCCCATCTGTTTTTTTTTCCATCGGTATAAAAAAATAGAACATGTTTTAAATTTTACAGATGGAAAAAAAAAAACGATAGCAAATTCCGATCGTCTGTGTGGAACTCCATCAGAGAAAAAACCCACGCATGCTCAGAATCAAGTCGACGCATGCTCAGAAGCATATAACTTTATTTTTCTCGGCTTGTCGGAGTGTTTTACGTCACGGCATTTGGGACGGTCTGATTTTTGACTGATGGTAGATTTCCTATTGAAGAATGGGAAACGCAGACATTGACCGAACAACAGCGAAGGGAGACTCAATCGGGGGAATTTGGGGCTGCCAATGGGCTTCATAAATCATCCAATGGGCACCTGGTGGTTTCATAAGGGGTTAACCCAAGGAAAGGAATCCGCGGGCGCGCTTCCCCCCCCCCCCCGAACGGGTTACAGATGACAAGCCTTGCAGCCGTCTCCGCTTCCGTAGGTCAGGCACAAAAGACACTGTAATGGAGATTAAGTATTGAGACCGCTTAATCCCCAATGGAAATTGCCCAAACCAAACATTTGTTGAAAGCACATTCATCTGAAATCCCTTCCAGCGCAGGGCTAATAACTGTGTGTTCGGAGATAAGCCCCCTCTCTTTCGCAGAGCGATCGCTTATCCTGGGAACTCGGGGATTCTGGCAGCTAAAACACAACAACATTGACCCAAAACATGTCCGAAAGACGTAGAGGGGGGGGGCGGGGAGCGGGGAGCGGGGCTCTCTCTTTAACTCTCCGTAACTAAAACTTCAAGTAAGTAATGTTTTCAGCCCCAAAATCCGAGTCACCCGAGTAATGTTCTCAAAGGGATGTAATGACTTTACGACGGCCACTTAATGAATACCAAACTAAATATGAGAAAATAATCGGATACAGGTACGTGGCTGCAGGGACGTAGATAAAGAGGGGATGGGGGTTTCAACCCCCCCCCCCCCCCGCCAGAGCGTCAGTGCAGATTAGTCCTTATAAGACTGAAAACTCAAAGCAAAACAGGTTGTAAAGCTGAACTCCAGGCAACAAATTATTTATATGGCTTCTGTTATACCTGCCAAATGATTCATATTTCTGCCCCATCCAGTCCTGGGATTTACACAGCTCTGCCTCACAGCACAGACCTGTCTAACAGGGCAGGAGACCCAACTTTTTTTCTGCTGCAGTTCAGTAACCCTTACGGGCAGCACTGGGACAAGGTAATCTAGAGTGAAAACAGAAAAATCTGTGCTTCTACCCATACAACACATAGATAGCAGGGCTCCCGGGTGCTCAATCCACAGTCGCTGGCTGAGTAGAGTAATGTAAGAAAGATGATCCGCACTCTGGTTGTTGCTCTTTAAAAATCGTAATTTTATTGAAAAGCCACAGTATAAACGCAGGTAAGATCAGTTGACGTGTTTCAGCCTATAAGGCCTTAGTCATAATTATGACTAAGGCCTTGTAGGCTGAAACACATCAACTGATCTTATCCGCGTTTACACTGTGGCTTTTCAATAAAATAAAGATTTTTTAGAGCCACAACCGGAGTGCGGATCATCTTTCCTACAAGGTCACCTCGAGCCCTGTTGACGTGTTTCAGCCTACAAGGCCTTAGTCATAACCATGGTTATGACTAAGGCCTTATAGGCTGAAACACATCAACTGATCTTATCCGCCTTTACACTGTGGCTTTTCAATAAAATAAAGATTTTTTTTAAGAGCAACAACCGGAGTGTGGATCATCTTTCCTACAATGTCATCTCGAGCACCGTTGATGTGTTTCAGCCTATAAGGCCTTAGTCATAACCATGGTTATGACTAAGGCCTTATAGGCTGAAACACATTAACTGATCTTATCTGCGTTTACCCTGTGGCTTTTCAATAAAATAAAGATTTTTTAAGACCAACAACCGGAGTGCGGATAATCTTTCCTACAAGGACATCTCGAGCCCAGTTGATGTGTTTCAGCCTATAAGGCCTTAGTCATAACCATTTATGAATAAGGCTTTATAGGCTGAAACACATTAACTGATCTTATCCGCGTTTACACTGTGGCTTTTCAATAAAATAAAGATCTCTAAGGCCTTAGTCATAACCATGGTTATGACTAAGGCCTTATAGGCTGAAACACATCAACTGATCTTATCCGCGTTTACACTGTGGATTTTCAATAAAATAAAGATTTTCTAAGAGCCACAACCGGAGTGCGGATCATCTTTCCTACAAGGTCATCTAGGGAAAACATGCGAAATTGCGCTCCCCCAAGATGCATGATTATGTGTCAGCAAAGCCCCCCCCCCCCAAAAAAAAATGAAGCACTAATCTGCATGCTCCCCCTAAGCATAAATCCTTCCTGGCATTAATCTTTGCCCCTCCACCCCCAGCTCAAATCCTCTCTCTCCCCATATGCCTCTAGCACAAATTTCCCCTCTGAGCACCAATCCTATCCCCCCTCCTAGCACAAATACCCCCCAATCATCCCTACTAACATAAATCTCCCCCCCCAAAAAAATTCTGATCTTAGTACAAATCCCCCTACCATATTACCAGTGGCGGCTGGTGGAATTTTTTTTTTGGGGGGGGGGGGCGCAAACAGTATGCCACAGCTCCCCCCTTTCGGTCGGTCAGTGGGACAGGCAATCTCAGTTGCCCCCGGGCCGTTCCCCTGCTCTCCACGGGTCTCCTTGGCGACTTCCAGTCCCTCCTTCCTTCTCGGCGGTCAATCTGGAGTTTTCTCTTTTCGGACAATCAGAGCCTATGGCTCTAATCAGGTGCCTAAAAAAACCACCCCCACCCTCTGTAATTTAGGGCCCGGCATCCTGAAAGGGGCCGGACACCTGAATAGGGGGTGGCCGCAGCGGCCATGGATCGATTCATGCTATGCTATGGATGAATTTATCCATTATTCATATGGCGAGAGGTGGCAAGGATAGAGGGGGCGGCGCCCGGGCGCCCCTAATGGACTGGCCGCCACTGGATATTATCTTTTCTAGCACAACCTCCACCAAAATCCCCCCTCCTAGCACAAATCCTCTTCACTCATCCCCCCTCCCAACACAAATCCCCCAAATCACCACTCTTAACACACCTCCCCAAATTTCCCTTTCCAGAACAATTCTTACCTCCTGACACCCCTCCCCTCCAATCTCCTCGTGGTGCCCCCCCCCCACCTCACATGATACCACAGTGCCCAGAGCCCTCTTGTCCCGGCCCTGCTTACTATTCTTGTCCCGCCCCTAGCCTGTGATTGGACAGTGAAAGGAGAAGCAGCAGACTGATGAGTTAATTTCTGTCACTCTGCTCTCTCCTCCTATCGGCATGCTCCGTTGCAGTGCAATACTTGGTTATATGTGGTTCTTGGTGGGAAGAGTCAGCCGCTGTCTTTTTATATGTTTGGGATACTCCAACAGACTCTGTTTCTGTCCACCTGGAAGTTTTGGGTGTTCTCCCAAAGTTTGTGTGTTCCAGCTGCCCCTCATAATGGGCACAGCGGTTGTACAGACCCGGGAACTCAGCACAGGGATAGTGGGAACCCCTCATAATGGGCACAGCAGGAGTACAGACCCGGGAACTCAGCACAGGGATGGTGGGAACCCCTCATAATGGGCACAGCAGGTGTACAGACCCGGGAACTCAGCACAGGGATGGTGGGAACCCCTTATAATGGGCACAGCAGGTGTACAGACCCGGGAACTCAGCACAGGGATGGTGGGAACCCCTCATAATAGGCACAGCAGGTGTACAGACCCGGGAACTCAGCACAGGGATGGTGGGAACCCCTCATATTGGGCACAACAGGTGTACAGACCCGGGAACTCAGCACAGGGATGGTGGCAACCCCTCATAATGGGCACAGCAGGTGTACAGACCTGGGAACTCAGCACAGGGATAGTGGGAACCCCTCATAATGGGTACAGCAGGTGTACAGACCCGGGATCTCAGCACAGGGATGGTGGGAACCCCTCATAATGGGCACAGCAGGTGTACAGACCCGAGAAATCAGCACAGGGATGGTGGCAACCCCTCATAATGGGCACAGCAGGTGTACAGATCCGGGATCTCAGCACAGGGATGGTGGGAACCTCTTATATTGGGCACAGCGGGTGTACAGATGAGGGAGCTCAGCACAGGGATGGTGGGAACCCTTCATAATGGGCACAGCAGGTGTACAGACCTGGGCACTCAGCACAGGGATGGTGGGAACCCCTCATAATGAGCACAGCAGATGTACAGACACGGGAACTCAGCACAGGGATGGTGGGAACCCCTCATTTGGGCACAGCAGGTGTACAGACCTGGGAACTCACCACAGGGATGGTGGGAACCCCTCATAATGGGCACAGCAGGTGTACAGACCTGGGAACTCAGCACAGGAACAAAAAAAAAAACAGACCCAATACCCCCATCCACACATTGGAGGTGGATGAGGGAGTCCTCCCCACTGAGTCATTGTGTTCTGACAGTCAAGCAACTTCCCCAGGGTCAGGATACACTGATCAGTACTGCAGGTTATAGCCTGCAGAGCTTATCGAGCAGGGAAAATCCAACAGGATGGTTGAACAGAAGTTGATCGGTGGACCACAGGGGCCACACATAGATCGAAATGCAGCCGAACCCTGCTGAACCGGACAAATTTAGATTTAGAGGCATTTAGATGTGTGTAGTGCCAGATTAAGAGATGCAGGAGAAGTTCAGTGTCAGAGCTACAGTGCCTTGCAAAAGTATTCGGCCCCCTTGAACTTTTCATCCTTTTGCCGCATTTCAGGCTTCAAACATAAAGATATAACATTTTTATTTTTTGTGAAGAATCACCAACAAGTGGGACACAATTGTGAAGTGGAACGAAATCTATTGGATATTTTAAACTTTTTTAGCAAATAAAAAACTGAAAAGTGGTGCGTGCAAAATTATTCGGCCCCTTTACTTTCAGTGCAGCAAACTCACTCCAGAAGTTCAGCGAGGATCTCTTAATGATCCAATGTTGTCCTAAATGACTGATGGTGATAAATAGAATCCACCTGTGTGTAATCAAGTCTCTGTATAAATGCACCTGCTCTGTGATAGTCTCAGGGTTCTGTTGAAAGCGCAGAGAGCATCATGAAGACCAAGGAACACACCAGGCAGGTCCGTAATACTGTTGTGGAGAAGTTTAAAGCCGGATTTGGATACAAAAAGATTTACCAAGCTTTAAACATCCCAAGGAGCACTGTGCAAGCGATCATTTTGAAATGGAAGGAGTATCAGACCACTGCAAATCTACCAAGACCTGGCTGTCCCTCTAAACTTTCAGCTCAGACAAGGAGAAGACTGATCTGAGATGCAGCCAAGAGGCCCATGATCACTCTGGATGAACTGCAGAGGACTGAGGTGGGAGAGTCTGTCCACAGGACAACAATCAGTCGTACACTGCACAAATCTGCCCTTTATGGAAGAGTGGCAAGAAGAAAGCCATTTCTCAAAGATATCCATAAAAAGTCTTGTCTAAAGTTTGCCACAAGCCACCTGGGAGACACACCAAACATGTGGAAGAAGGTGCTCTGGTCCGATGAACCAAAATCGAACTTTTTGGCCACAATGCAAAACGATATGTTTGGCGTAAAAGCAACACAGCTCATCACCCTCAACACACCATCCCCACTGTCAAACATGGTGGTGGCAGCATCATGGTTTGGGCCTGCTTTTCTTCAGCAGGGACAGGGAAGATGGTTAAAATTGAGGGGAAGATGGATGCAGCCAAATACAGGACCATTCTGGATGAAAACCTGTTGGAGTCTGCAAAAGACCTGAGACTGGGACGGAGATTTATCTTCCAACAAGACAATGATCCCAAACATACAGCAAAATCTACAAAGGAATGGTTCACAAATAAACGTATCCAGGTGTTAGAATGGCCAAGTCAAAGTCCAGACCTGAATCCAATCGAGAATCTGTGGAAAGAGCTGAAAACTGCTGTTCACAAACGCTCTCCATCCAACCTCACTGAGCTCGAGCTGTTTTGCAAGGAAGAATGGGCAAGAATTTCAGTCTCTCGATGTGCAAAACTGATAGAGACATACCCCAAGCGACTTGCAGCTGTAATCGCAGCAAAAGGTGGCTCTACAAAGTATTAACGCAAGGGGGCCGAATAATTTTGCACGCCCCACTTTTCATTTTTTTCTTAGTTAAAAAAGTTTCAAAAATCCAATAGATTTTGTTCCACTTCACAATTGTGTCCCACTTGTTGGTGATTCTTCACAAAAAATTAAAATTTTATATCTTTATGTTTGAAGCCTGAAATGTGGCAAAAGGATGAAAAGTTCAAGGGGGCCGAATACTTTCGCAAGGCACTGTATATAAATGTATAATAATAGTGCGTGACTGGTGTTCTCTGTACAGCACTGGGGTATATGTCAGAGCTATACAAATGTATAAAAGTGTGTGACTGTGGGGGGGACATTAGAGTGTAAGCTATTCTGGTTCAGTGATGACTGTGGCCGGAAATTAGAGTGTAAGCTATTCTGGTTCAGTGATGACTGTGGCCGGAAATTAGAGTGTAAGCTCCTCTGGTTCAGTGATGACTGTGGCCGGAAATTAGAGTGTAAGCTCCTCTGGTTCAGTGATGACTGTGTGGGGACATTAGAGTGTAAGCTCCTCTGGTTCAGTGATGACTGTGGGGGGACATTAGAGTGTAAGCTCCTCTGGTTCAGTGATGACTGTGGGGGGACATTAGAGTGTAAGCTCCTCTGGTTCAGTGATGACTGTGGGGGGACATTAGAGTGTAAGCTCCTCTGGTTCAGTGATGACTGTGGGGGGACATTAGAGTGTAAGCTCCTCTGGTTCAGTGATGACTGTGGGGGGACATTAGAGTGTAAGCTCCTCTGGTTCAGTGATGACTGTGGTCGGAAATTAGAGTGTAAGCTCCTCTGGTTCAGTGATGACTGTGGCCGGAAATTAGAGTGTAAGCTCCTCTGGTTCAGTGATGACTGTGGCCGGAAATTAGAGTGTAAGCTATTCTGGTTCAGTGATGACTGTGGCCGGAAATTAGAGTGTAAGCTATTCTGGTTCAGTGATGACTGTGGCCGGAAATTAGAGTGTAAGCTATTCTGGTTCAGTGATGACTGTGGCCGGAAATTAGAGTGTAAGCTCCTCTGGTTCAGTGATGACTGTGGGGGGACATTAGATTGTAAGCTCCTCTGGTTCAGTGATGACTGTGGCGGGAAATTAGAGTGTAAGCTCCTCTGGTTCAGTGATGACTGTGGGGGGACATTAGAGTGTAAGCTCCTCTGGTTCAGTGATGACTGTGGCGGGAAATTAGAGTGTAAGCTCCTCTGGTTCAGTGATGACTGTGGTCGGACATTAGACTGTAAGCTCCTCTGGTGCAGAGACTGATGTGACCGGCTCAGTGATCTCTGTACAGCCCTGCGGTATATGTCAGAGCTATATGTATATAAATGTATATAAATCTAAATGTATAATAATAATAGTGTGAGGCTATGGGGGGACATTAGATTGCAAGCTCCTCTGGTTCAGTGATGACTGTGGTCGGAAATTAGAGTGTAAGCTCCTCTGGTTCAGTGATGACTGTGGTCGGAAATTAGAGTGTAAGCTCCTCTGGTTCAGTGATGACTGTGGTCGGAAATTAGAGTGTAAGCTCCTCTGGTTCAGTGATGAATGTGGTCGGAAATTAGAGTGTAAGCTCTTCTGGTACAGAGAGTGATGTGTACGGTGCAATACATGTTTTTTTTTAATCTATTTATTTGTATTACTAGCAGCCGTGAAATCCGTATCACCCCCCGTCCCCCCCTGGATGGCGCTCCTCTCTATCCCCCCACGGAGTGTGAACTTGCAATGTGAGCGCTCCCCGCACTGCTGCGCAGTTTCACGCTCGGCTTGTGTTTAGAATTCCATTTGCTGTGGGTGACACATGTGAGCAGCTGTTACTGCAAATCCTACTTGTTCCCACACTGTTCAGATTTCGCAGAAAAAAATTCTCCTACTGTTAACCCATTTATAGACAAACCACCAATAATATATATATATATATATATATATATATATATATAAATCAGCCCCAGAACAGAGAATTTGAAATGATCAATATTTGATAAATAATCAAAAGACAAAAGCGTAATACATTTAAAAAAAATAAAAAAAATAAAAGGGGTCACAAATAGGGATTTTTCTCATTTGTTTTTTCAACTTCACTTTTAACCTCATTAAAGTGATTGTATGGCTCTGTTTTTTTTTTTTTGTTTTTTTTTTTTCAAATAACAAACATTTCATACTTACCTCCACTGTGCAGTTTGTTTTGCAGTGTGGCCCCGATCCTCGACTTCTGGGGTCCCCCGGCGGCGCTGGTAGCTCCTTCCCGCATCGTATAACCCCCCCCCTAGGTGAAGCGCTCTCCCTGTGGGGTTACCTTGCGGGCGCGCTCCCGAGTCCAGCCCGCGTCACGGGATTTGATTGACAGCAGCGGGAGCTGTCAATCAAATCTATCCAATCAAGAGCTGATACAACGGGCAGAGGGGAAGAGCGCGTCTCCGACGTGGGAATTACGGGGCTCAGGTGAGTAAAATGGGGGGCTAGGGGGGCCGGTCAGTGACAGAAGTTTTTTCACCTTAATGCATAGAATGCATTAAAGGGGAGTTCCAAAAAGTGTAGCTGCTGTCTTTTAATAAACAGACACTTACCTGCTCCACTGTCCAGCGATGCCCCTTCCCCCCCCCTTCTCCGACGGCGCCTCCATTCCTACTGTGGGTACCCGGCCGTGACAGCTTTCGGCTTCACGGCCGGGCACTCACTGCGCATGCGCGAGCGGCGCTGCGCAATCTGAGTGGACAGGCGATCACCTGGGACCTGTCACGTGTCCCAGGTGATCGCCTACAGGGGGGGGGGGCCCGCCTTAGGCGATATGACGTGTCGCCTAAGCGGTCCCTGGGTGGAAGGAGGAAGTGGGACAGGAAGTCCCACTCCTACTGAAGCGCCCACTCCGCCGACCCCCCCCCCAAAAAAAAATGATATGCCAAATGTGGCATGTAAGGGGGCGAGGAGTGGTTTAAGCGGAAGTTCCAATTTTGGGTGGAACTCCGCTTTAAGGTGAAAAAAAACATGAGGTTTACAACCCCTTTAAGCAGAATTTTTTTTTTTCTGTTTTCATAGTATGACTGACAATTACTCTGCATCCAAATGAATTTTATCTAATTTTTTTAAACTTCTTTTTAATAACCATTGTTTTTTTTTTTTGTTTTTTTTTTTTTTTACCATATAAAGAAAAAACCCTCAAAGTTTGGAAAAAAAAAAACCTTATGTACCACACTTCTTTAAGCGGAAATCTGGCCAAAATATGACTTTTAGGCTGGGTTCACACTTGTGCGGTGCGAATTCCAGCTCTCTTATCTCCGCAAAGAGATTAGAGAGCTTTTCAGCAGATCATCTCTGTTTTAGCTGCGAATTTGGTGACCTGGGAGAGGGGAGGGGGAGGGGGGAAGTGTAGTGAGGAGAAGGAGAGAAATCCCGATGAGAACTGAACACTAGGGATGGGCCCGGTGCTCGATTCGAACCCATGTTCGAATCGAGCATCGGGCGTTCGTTCGCTCGCTCGTCGAGCCCAGAACTATTTGGGCCGTTCGCATCACATTCGTGTGATGCGAGCGGCCCCGCAATGCATTGCGGCCGGCGCGGCCGGCGCAGTGCATTGCTGGCTGATGATTGGCCAAGCATGCACTGTGACCCCGCATGCTTGGCCAATCACAGCGCCCGAAACTCGGAGAGCAATAATTGGCTACAGGCAGGACGGCTGTAGCCAATTACAGCTCAGGGGCTTTAGTACACGCCCCACCATTTAAAAGGCCGCCACGCCATCGGCCCCGGTCACATGAGTTCCGGCTTTAGGAGAGATTAGTCTGCTGATTCTGTCTTTGCTTGATACTGAAAGATTTGCTCTTCTTTGCTAAACCATTGGCTATTTCTTTGCTAAACCATTGCTACCTAAGTCATTGATCGTTCATTGCTGCTGATTGCACAGTTAGTGTGTTATTAGCTGCTGCTGGGGATTAGTCTGGTGCGTGCTTACTGTTAGTACAGTATTGCAGTAGTACCAACCGCAGTGCTGTTAGCACAGCATTGCACCCCAACAGCACCCATAGGACTTCTAGTGTGTTAGTGGCAGCAAACAGAGCTCCTATATTTTCTTCTCAGCAGCACCCATAGGACTTCTAGTGTGTTAGTGGCAGCAAACAGAGCTCCTATATTTTCTTCTCAGCAGCACCCATAGGACTTCTAGTGTGTTAGTGGCAGCAAACAGAGCTCCTATATTTTCTTCTCAGCAGCACCCATAGGACTTCTAGTGTGTTAGTGGCATCACACAGAGCTCCTATATTTTCTTCTCAGCAGCACCCATAGGACTTCTAGTGTGTTAGTGGCAGCAAACAGAGCTCCTATATTTTCTTCTCAGCAGCACCCATAGGACTTCTAGTGTGTTAGTGGCAGCAAACAGAGCTCCTATATTTTCTTCTCAGCAGCACCCATAGGACTTCTAGTGTGTTAGTGGCATCACACAGAGCTCCTATATTTTCTTCTCAGCAGCACCCATAGGACTTCTAGTGTGTTAGTGGCAGCAAACAGAGCTCCTATATTTTCTTCTCAGCAGCACCCATAGGACTTCTAGTGTGTTAGTGGCATCACACAGAGCTCCTATATTTTCTTCTCAGCAGCACCCATAGGACTTCTAGTGTGTTAGTGGCAGCAAACAGAGCTCCTATATTTTCTTCTCAGCAGCACACATAGTACCTATAGTGTGTTAGTGTCAGCACCCATAGGACCTACAGTGTGTTGTGAGCACACATAGGAGTTCTATTTTTTATACTATATACACTACCGACTACAATGGCTGGAAGACCGCCAAGGAGAGGCAGAGCGTGCCGAGGCAAGAACACAGGGCAGGCAGGCTCTGTTTCTAGAGACAACAGTGCTGGCCGTGGACGTGGTCGTGCATCGTCATCAGCACGTGGCCATGGGACACGCTTGTCTTTGTTTTCGGCAGCTGGACATGTGGAGCCGCATCATGCCGAAGGCTTGGTAGAATGGATGACCAAGCCCTCCTCATCCTCCTCATCCTCTCTCACCCAGGCTCAGGGTACTGGCAGAGCAGCTGCCAACGCGTACTCAATGGCATCATCAGCCACCCCTTCCCTAGACCCACCATGTCCTCCTGAGGAGTCCCCCGAACTGTTTGAGCACAGTGTTGGGTACATGCTCCAGGAGGATGCCCAACGATTCGAAGGCTCGGATGATGATACCCAGCTTGAGGAAGTCAGTAGTGTGCGCGCAGAGAGAGGGGATGCTGAAGGACAGCAATCTGGCAGTAGTGTTCCACCAGCTGCAGCTTACTGCCAGGTTTGCTCTAGTGGTGAAGAGGGAGGGGATGATGAGGTCACTGACTCCACGTGGGTGCCTGAAGGGAGAGAGGAGGAGGATGCAGCGTCACATGTCCAACGAGGCAGGATGCCCCCTGGAGGCCAGCTAGAGGCCAGCACAGCAACTGTACCACACCGCAGAGCTCCGCCTGTGCAGGGCGCTGCCTCTGCACGTTATCACAAAAGTTCTTTGGTGTGGGCCTTTTTTGAGACGAGTGCATCAGATCGCACCACTGCTATTTGCAATATTTGTCTCAAGCGTATCTCGCGTGGCCAAAACATCAGCCGCTTGGGCACCACAAGCATGAGCAGACATATGTCGACCTGCCATGCAGCTCGTTGGCAAGCACACATAAAAGACCCACACCAAAGAACAAAGCGGACCTCTCCTTGCTCCTCATCAGCTGGGATCTCCATCCCCACTATATCTTCAGTCCTCTCTGAAAGCTGCTCTGAGAGGACTGAAGGTGTAGAATTAGGTGTGTCACAACCAAGTAGTTGCAGTACACCGACGTCCGATTGTAGCAGGCAAATTTCCCTGCCCCAGCTGCTGGACCGTCGAAAGAAGTATACTCCCAGCCATCCACATGCCCAGCGGTTGAATGCTAGCTTGGCTAAATTGCTAGCACTTCAACTGCTGCCTTTTCAGTTGATAGACTCGGCCCCCTTCCGTGAGTTTGTTCAATGTGCGGTTCCTCAGTGGCAGGTTCCCAAACGCCACTTTTTCTCACGGAAGGCGATTCCGTCTCTCTACTGGCATGTGGAAGGCAATGTCCATGCCTCGCTGGACAGGGCGGTCAGCGATAAGGTGCATATTACCGCTGACTCATGGTCCAGCAGGCATGGACAGGGACGTTATCTTTCTTTCACGGCCCATTGGGTCACTCTATTGGTAGCTGGGAGGGATGCAGGACAAGGTGCAGTAGTGTTGGAGGTTGTTCCGCCACCACGCCTCCAAAATGCTACTACTGGTTGTGACACACCTCTCTCCTCCACCCCCTCCTCTTCTTCTTCCTCCATGTCCTCTTCGAGTGCTCTGTCCTCGGAACCAGCGGTGCTCCGTAGGCGTACAAGGGGCTACGCGAGTACGCAGGCAAAAATATGCCATGCCGTGCTTGCGCTGGTGTGTTTGGGGGACAGGAGCCACACTGGGCCAGAGGTTCTGGCAGCTCTGCAGGGGCAGGCCGAGAGGTGGTTGACGCCACGCCAGCTTAAGCCAGGAATGGTCGTTTCTGATAATGGCACCAACCTCCTCTCCGCCCTGCGACAGGGGCAGCTCACCCATGTGCCCTGTATGGCTCACGTCCTCAACCTGGTGGTGCAGCGGTTCTTGGGCAGGTTCCCAGGCTTACAGGATGTCCTGAGGCAGGCCAGGAAAGTCTGTGTGCATTTCCGCCGATCTTATAATGCCAGTGCTCGGCTGACTGAGCTGCAAAAGGAGCTGAACCTGCCCAAGAACCGCCTAATATGTGACATGCCCACCAGGTGGAACTCAACGTTGGCCATGCTGCAGCGACTGCACACGCAGCAGAGGGCCATCAATGAGTACCTTTGCGACTACGGCACCAGGACAGGGTCAGGGGAGCTTGGCTTTTTTTCCCCACGCCAGTGGAGCATGATCAGGGATGCATGCACTGTCCTCTCACCATTTGAGGAGGCCACGAGGATGGTGAGCAGTGACAGTGCATGCATCAGTGACACTGTACCTCTTGTCCACCTGTTGGAGCATACGCTGCGTGGGATAATGGACAGGGCACTTGAGGCAGAACAGAGGCAGGAAGAGGAGGACTTCCTTGTCTCTCAAGGCCCCCTTTATCCAGACAATGTTCCTTCTGTCCCACCCATCACACAGGAAGAGGAGGAGGAGGAGGAGGAGGAGGAGGATTGTGTGAGCATGGAGGTGGAGCCTGGCACTCAGCATCAGCAGCAGCAGTCTTTTAGGGATGATGTACAGTCCCAACAAACCAGTGGACTTGTACGTGGCTGGGAGGAGGTGGCTGGCGATCATGTCATCCTCAGTGACCCAGAAGACTCCGGACCGAATGCCTCAGCTAACCTACGCTGCATGGCCTCCCTGATCCTGCAAAGCCTGCGGAAGGATCCTCGTGTTCTTCGGATCAAGGAGAGTGACCATTACTGGCTGGCCACTCTCCTTGATCCACGGTACAAGGGTAAGGTTGCGGACCTTATCTTGCCGTCGCAGAGGGAGCAGAGGATGAGACATCTCAGGGAGGCCTTGCAGAAAGGTCTGTGCAACGCGTTCCCAGAAACTGGGAGGTTACAAACTCCTGGTCCTGGACGACAAGTTGCTGAGGCTTCGGTCAGTAGCAGAAGGAGCGGTGGGGAAGGTGGACGTCTGACCGATGCGTTCAGACAATTTTTTAGTCCGCAGCCCCAAGGTATGATCGGTTCCAGCAACCATCGCCAGCGTCTGATATACATGGTGTAGGAATACCTAGGGGCAAGGTCAGACTTGGACACCTTTCCCACCGAAAATCCTCTGGCTTACTGGGTCCTGAGGATGGATCACTGGCCAGAGCTTGCACAGTATGCAATTGAGCTACTGGCCTGTCCTGCATCCAGCGTTCTTTCCGAACGCACATTCAGTGCTGCTGGAGGATTTGTCACCGATCATAGGGTGCGCCTGTCCACCGACTCGGTTGATCGACTGACCTTCATAAAAATGAATCAGTCTTGGATCACCACCAGCTACCAGACACCTGAAGCGGATATAACGGAATAATTTATAATGTCACATCCCTTCAAGACTGCCTATGCTGATGCTGAGTGACTGTCCTGTTATGTTCACTGACTATCCTCTTCCTCCTCCTCAATGATCCATGCCACCACACCAGTGCCTAAGGCACAATTTTTCAGCCCCTGTATAACAGGGGCGTGTAATTACAATTTTTTAAAAAGATGCTTCGCAACAGGTGTGACTGCTGTGCTCAGAGTACAGTATCTGTGAGGGGTTGCAGTGTTGTGGCACCAGCACCAGTGCCTAAGGCACAATTTTTCAGCCCCTGTTGGGGCGTGTAATTACAATTTTTAGGCAATGCTTTGCAACAGGTCTCATTGCTGTGCTCAGAGTACAGTATCTGTGAGGGGTTGCAGTGTTGTGGCACCAGCACCAGTGCCTAAGGCACAATTTTTCAGCCCCTGTATAACAGGGGCGTGTAATTACAATTTTTTAAAAAGATGCTTCGCAACAGGTGTGACTGCTGTGCTCAGAGTACAGTATCTGTGAGGGGTTGCAGTGTTGTGGCACCAGCACCAGTGCCTAAGGCACAATTTTTCAGCCCCTGTTGGGGCGTGTAATTACAATTTTTAGGCAATGCTTTGCAACAGGTCTCATTGCTGTGCTCAGAGTACAGTATCTGTGAGGGGTTGCAGTGTTGTGGCACCAGCACCAGTGCCTAAGGCACAATTTTTCAGCCCCTGTATAACAGGGGCGTGTAATTACAATTTTTTAAAAAGATGCTTCGCAACAGGTGTGACTGCTGTGCTCCAAGTACAGTATCTGTGAGGGGTTGCAGTGTTGTGGCACCAGCACCAATGCCTAAGGCACAATTTTTCATCCCCTGTTTAACAGGGGCGTGTAATTACAAATCTTGATCTAATAGTTCACAGCAGGGCCCATTCCTGCGCCCACCAAGAGTAACTATGAGGGCCTACAGTCTTGTGGCAACACCGTCCACCACCACCACCACCACCAAAGGCCCAATTTTTCTGCCCTGTTCAACAGGTGCATGCAATTACAAATCTTGATCTAATAACTCACAGCAGGGCCCATTCCTGCACCCACCAAGAGTAACTGTGAGGGCTTACAGTCTTGTGGCAACACTGTCCACCACCACCACCACCACCACCAAAGGCCCAATTTTTCTGCCCGGTTCAACAGGTGCATGCAAGTACAAATCTTGATCTGTTAACTCACAGCAGGGCCCATTCCTGTGCCCACCAGTCTTGTGGCTACACCAACATCTAATAGGGCAAATTTCTGCAGAGTATATACGGCAGGCCCCTACTTTCAAACATCCAACTTACAAACGACTCCTACTTGCAAACGGCAAGAGAAAACAGGAAGTGAGAGGAAATCTACCCCTAGGAAGGAAAATTCTATCCTGTTAGATTTAATTTGGGAAAAAGGTATCTCCTCTCTACTGATGCTTTATCACCAATCCTTGTTTCAATTAAAACCCCACTTTTCCAAAAACATTTGTCATTGGGACGGAAAGTGAGGTGACATGTTCTGAACAGATGTGCAAAGACAGCAAATGTTACAGGGGTGATAACCCCTCCCTATGTTCTCCAAAAAGCTTAAAAATTGATTTTTTTGGGATGTAGCTACACTTCATAATGTACCTGTTCAGATTCTACTTAAGAACAAACCTACAGTCCATGTCTTGTTTGCACCACCTATATACTGCTGTTCAGAGTATATAGGGTTGTAGGTATAGGGTTTTATTTTGGGTGCGGGGTCCCCCTTAGTATCCATACAAGACCCAAAGGGGCTGGGGTGGGGGGGGGGGGGTGATGGGGTAGCCATGCCATTTTTCTCAAGGATTTTCAGCCATATGGCGGCCAGGACAAGACATGACATTAAAGCCGCAAGTGGTTTTAAATGGCTTCTTTTTTTCCTTTACAAATGTCATTTTGTGCAAGGACAGTTCTAAACACGGGAAACACATGCCACTTCACAGGCATACTTTAGACACCCCCCAGGTACCATATTTAAAGGAAAATTTCACTTTTTTTTTTCCACTTTATGCATCATTAAAATGACTGCTCCCGAAAAAACTTTAGTTTTTAAAATTTCTTTTTGCATTGATATATGTCCCCTGGGGCAGGACCCGGGTCCCCAAACCTGTTTTATAACATTAACATGCATATTGGCCGTTGTAATTAGCAATTTTGATTTCGAACGTTCGCGTCCATTATAACGAATAGGGTTCGAAAATTCGCGCGAACTTTCGGTCCGTTCGAAGGTTCTGGTGCGAACCGAACCCGGGGGTGTTCGGCTCATCCCTACTGAACACATCTGCGAATCAGATGAGTGCCCATAGAAGATAATGGGCCTGAATTCGCACCTGAGCCGCACCGCAATGCCTAGAAAACGCACGCGTTTTTTGGGCAATGCGCAGTGCAAATGCATCGCACATATGTGAACCAGCCTCATTAAAATCAATGTATTTTATAATGTTATGCGAATTAGATGCGGTGTAAGCCGCAACCAATTTGCATAGGTGTGAACGGGGGCCTTAAGATAAAAATACCCCTGGAATACTCATGCCTCGTGCAATGTAACAAAGGTATGCTGTAAACTTTGCCCGGTTTTCTTTCTGTGCAGCATAGTTTTTTTACTTTGTGAAGTTCCTGCACAGCGTGGCCATCTCCAGTGTGGGCATCTGAAGCCACAGTGTCCTTCTTCCTGGATTCCGATGCCAAGCTGGCCAAGAATTTCCATAGACGCCAATGTTAAATGTTACCGGAGTCACGCGATGCCAAGCTGGCCAAGAATTTCCATAGACGCCAATGTTAAATGTTACCGGAGCCGTACAATGCCAAGCTGGCCAAGAATTTCCATAGACGCCCATGTTAAATGTTACCGGAGCCGTACGATGCCAAGCTGGCCAAGAATTTCCATAGACGCCAATGTTAAATGTTACTGGAGCCGTGCGTTGCCAAGCTGGCCAAGAATTTCCATAGACGCCAATGTAAAATGTTCATGGAGCCGTGCAATGCCAAGCTGGCCAAGAATTTCCATAGACGCCAATATTAAATGTTCAAGCCTTCAAGTGTCCTTGACATTGTTTAAATTAGGCGGCTGACAGTTACAAGCATGACTACCAAAAGGCAGAGGCATGATGGGACTTGTAGTTCTGCAGCAGGTGGAGGACCCCAGGTTAAGCACCCATGAATTAGGGCATAGTATGCAGTAGTCAGTGGTCAGCAATGTTAAAGGCACAGAACAGCATGCAGATAAAAATGGTCAGGAGTTAGCGCCCCCTTATGGTGGTGGTTGGTGGTGAGTGTTCTTTGAAATGTTGGTGATCAGTGGTGTGTGCCCCCTAAAATATTGGTAATATTTTACTATGCTTCAGATTGTGAATAAACAGGAAGCCGCTTAGCACAGAGCACTTCCCATTTATTTCACTACTGTGCAAGTGTAGCTGAGGCTGCAGAGAATAGGACTGGGGAATCTCTGTCCTCAATCTCTTTCTCTGTCTCAAGCATGAGACATCAGGGGTCTGTTTAGACTCCAGATATTTCACAAAAGAGTTGTGTAAAATACAAAAAAACTAAAAAATAATAATAATAATAATAATGTAAAAAATAATAACAATAATAAAAAATTAAAAGCTCATTCAGACCGGTTCTTTGGCCCACACAGTGTGAATGAGTGGTTTGTTTGTGTGGCTGCGACCACCTGAAATCGCAACTGAAATCTAAGCTAACTCCAGTACCCCCCACTAGATCTGGCCATGGCAGAAAGGGTAAATCATACAGTGCATCCGGAAAGTATTCACAGCGCTTCACTTTTTCCACATTTTGTTACAGCCTTATTCCAAAATGGATAAAATTCATTATTTTCCTGAAGATTCTACAACCAATCCCCCATAATGACAACATGAAAGAAGTTTGTGTGAAATCTTTGTAAATTTATTACAATTTTAAAAATCCCATCTACATAAGTATCACAGGCTCCTCCCATGTACATGAGTATCACAGGCTCCTCCCATGTACATAAGTATCACAGGCTCCTCCCCTGTACATAAGTATCACAGACTCCTCCCATGTACATACGTATCACAGGCTCCTCCCCTGTACATAAGTATCACAGGCTCCTCCCATGTACATAAGTATCACAGGCTCCTCCCATGTACATAAGTATCACAGGCTCCTCCCATGTACATAAGTATCACAGGCTCCTCCCATGTACATAAGTATCACAGGCTCCTCCCATGTACATAAGTTTTACAGGCTCCACCCCTGTACATAAGTATCACAGACTCCTCCCACGTACATACGTATCACAGGCTCCTCCCCTCTACATAAGTATCACAGGCTCCTCCCATGTATATGAGTATCACAGGCTCCTCCCCTGTACATGAGTATCACAGGCTCCTCCCATGTACATAAGTATCACAGACTCCTCCCATGTACATAAGTATCACAGGCTCCTCCCATGTACATAAGTATCACAGGCTCCTCCCATGTACATAAGTATCACAGGCTCCTCCCATGTACATAAGTATCACAGACTCCTCCCATGTACATAAGTATCACAGGCTCCTCCCATGTACATAAGTATCACAGGCTCCTCCCATGTACATAAGTATCACAGGCTCCTCCCATGTACATAAGTATCACAGGCTCCTCCCATGTACATAAGTATCACGGACTCCTCCCATGTACATAAGTATCACAGGCTCCTCCCATGTACATAAGTATCACAGACTCCTCCCCTGATACTTATGTACATGGGAGGAGTTTGTGATACTTATGTACATGGGATTTTTTTCGTTTTTTATTTTAATAAATTTGCAAAGATTTCAAACTTCTTTCACGTTGTCATTATGGGGGATTGTTTGTAGAATTTTGAGGAAAATAATGAATTTAATCCATTTTGGAATAAGGTTGTAACATAACAAAATGTGGAAAAAGTGAAGCGCTGTGAATACTTTCCGGAGGCACTGTATACAGCAAAAGCAAATCTAGTAATATTTTAGGTGAAATCCTTCCCCCCCCCCCCCCCCCCCCGACATAATCCAGTTGTTTGGAATCTTTCATCACTATTGTATAAAATATAATTTCTTGCAACATTGTATCCAATTCTCTCTTCAGGTGTTTTCCAGAAACATTATCTCTACAGAAAGTATCTCTTATTATTCCCGCTGTGAAGATAAAAAGAGATCAGGAGGAAAGAATATCCAGCTAAGGGGCAGAGACTGGTGATGGGCGGAGAGAAAAAAGACCCCACTGGAAGATTTCCCTCTATTCCTGTCCTGGTGACCCCTATTTCCCCTTCCCTGGTTAGCGGGACAATTACAGAGGGCAGATCCTCAGGGGGGGGGGGGGGGGTCACAGACAGAAATAAAAACCTGACAGGGGCTTAAACCCTCCACCAATCCATCCAAAACGAATACATTTTCCTTCAGTCTTTCCCAATTGTAGCGGCTCCTTCCCTGGACTGAAATGATCTCCTCTGATTTCACTGCACACTGTGAGCTTCTCACCATGTGCATTAGAAGCGGCAGCAAGTCACATAGAGCTCCGCCCTCATTTCCTGGCTGTAGGATGACCAGCATTATCTAGCTCTTTCCTCCCCAACCTGACTGTCTCTGGCCCCACCCCCTTTCATTCATTGGCTTTCAGGTCTTTCAATCATAGAGGCTCAGCATCCAATCCTGGAGGCTCAGCATTGCAGGTAAGTGTTACCTATGCAAATATATACAGCCTAGCTCCTCCGGACTAACATCCGCTCATCAAGGCATTTTGATATTTGCATAACTCCGCCCACTGCTTGCAGCAGGGGTGAGGGCCCTTGAGAGGAGAGCTGAGGCCGGGTGCTGTGATCATTATTATACAGGATTTATAGAGCACCAACAGTTTACAATGTATGTTTTCAGGAAGCTATGTCCGGCCCCCTGACGGCCCTTCCCACTAGCCACGATCTGCCTGCATTGCATAGAGAAGCATAGAAACCAGTGGCGGCCCATCCATTAGGGGCGCTGCCCCCCCCCATCCATGCATCCGGCCCCCTAATCTTCATGCAGGGCTCCAGATGCATGAATTCTAATTGGAGTTTTTTTTTTTTTTTAACCACTTAAGTACAGAGCCTCGTTGTGAGATTTGTTTTTTACAAGTTAAAATCTTTTATTTTTTGCTAGAAAATTACTTAGAACCCCCAAATATTATATATTTTTTTCAGACACCCTAGAGAATAAAATGGCGATCAGTGCAATACTTTATGTCACACCGTATTCGCGCAGCGGTATTACAAGCGCACGTTTTTTGGAAAAAATACACTTTTTTGAATTAAACAATTAAGACAACAGTAAAGTTAGCCCATTTTTTTTTAAATTGTGAAAGATAATGTTACGCCGAGTAAATTGATACCCAACATGTCAGGCTTCAAAATTGCGCCCCGCTTGTGGAATGGAGACAAACTTTGACCCTTAAAAATCTACATTTAAAAATTTCTACAGGTCACAAGTTTTAAGTTACAGAAGAGGTCTAGTGCTAGAATTATTTCTCTCGCTCTAACAAGCGCGGCGATACCTCACATGTGTGGTTTGAACACCGTTTTCATATGCGGGCGCGACTTACGGATGCGTTCGCTTCTGCACACGAGCTCGCTTTATCCACTTCAATACCCGCCTATAGTCAAATGACATCCACAGGAGGGATCTCCCAGCCTGGGTGGACGTCATATGACGTCCTGGGCTTCCCGGCCGTCTAGGGGGCGTGCGCGCGCCACCGCTCGGGACCCGGTGCGCGTGCGCGGCGGCCGTGATGTCCTCCGGGCACCCGTGATTGCCCAAGATCACGGCAGGACCGTGGATCTGTATGTGTAAACACGCAGATCCACCTCCTGTCAGAGGTGAGGAGACCGATGTGTGTTCCCAGTACAGAGGAACACACATCGGTCTTCTCCCCTTGTGAGTCCCCTCCCCCTACAGTTAGAATCACTCCCTAGGGAACATATTTAACCCCTTCAGCGCCCCCTAGTGTTAACCCCTTCCCTGCCAGTCACATTTACACAGTAATCAGTGCAGTTTTATAGCACTGATCACTGAATAAATGTGAATGGTCCCAAAAATCTGTCAAAAGTGTCCGATATGTCCGTCGCAATGTCACGGCCACAATAAAAATCGCAGATCGCCGCCATTACTAGTAAAAAAAAAAAAAAAAAAGAATGCAATAAAACTTTCCCCTATTTTGTAGACGCTATAACTTTTGCGCAAACCAATCAATATACACTTATTGCGATTTTTTTTTTACCAAAAATATGTAGAAGAATACGTATCGGCCGAAACTGAGAAAAAATAATGTTTTTTTTTTAAAAAATTGTGATATTTATTAAATCAAAAAGTAAAAAATATTGCGTTTTTTTTTTCAAAATTGTCGCTATTCTTTTGTTTATAGCGCAAAAAATAAAAACCGCAGAGGGCATCAAATACCACCAAAAGAAAGCTCTATTTGTGGGGAAAAAGGACGTGAATTTTGTTTGGGAGCCACGTCGCACGACCGCGCAATTGTCATTCAAAGTGCGACAGCGCTGAAAACGAAAAATTGGTCTGGGCAGGAAGGGAGTGGAAATGTTCGTTATTGAAGCGGTTAAAGCTGCGCCTTAACCACTTGAGACCCGCGCTATAGACGAAAGACGTCTGCAGCGCGGCTCTCCAGTGCCGGGTGGACGTCCCTGAACGTCCTGCTGTGTTACATCCCGCCGCGCGCCGCCGAGGGTTTTGCGGCAGGGAACAGCTGTGCCAGCCGCGTCACGTGATGCCGATGCGCATGACTGGTGGCCGCGATGTCCGCCAGGTACACGCGATCGGCTGTTACAGTGGCAGGACGTGGATCTCTGTGTGTAAACACAGAGATCCATGTCCTGTCAGGGAGAGAGGAGACCGATGCTGTGTCCCTTGTACATAGGGACACAGATCGGTCACCTCCCCCAGTCAGTCCCCTCCCCCACACAGTAAGAAACACTAATAGGGAACATATTTAACCCCTTGATCGCCCCCTAGTGTTAACCCCTTCCCTGCCAGTCACATTTATACAGTAATCAGTGCATATTTATAGCACTGATCGCTGTATAAATGTGAATGGTCCCAAAATGGTGTCAAAAGTGTCCAATGTGTCCGCTGCAATATCGCAGGCCTGACAAAAATCGCAGATCGCCGCCATTACTAGTAAAAAAAAAAAATATAATAAAAATGTCATAATTCTATCCCCTATTTTGTAGGCGCTATAATTTTTGCGCAAACCAATCAATATACGCTTATTGCAATTTTTTTTACCAAGAATATATAGAAGACTACGTATCGGCCTAAACTGAGAAAATGTTTTTTTTTTTTTTTTAAATTGGGATATTATTATAACAAAAAGTAAAAAAATTGTGATATTTTTGGAATTTTCTGTCTTTTTTTGTTTGTAGCGCAAAAAAATTAAAACCGCAGAGGTGATCAAATACCCCACAAAGAAAGCTCTATTTGTGGGAAAAAAGTGATAAAAATATCATTTGGGTACAGCGTTGTATGACCGCGCAAATGTCATTCAAAATGCGTCAGCGCTGAAAGCTGAAAATTGGTCTGGGTACGAAGGGGGTTTAAGTGCCCAGTAAGGTTTAAGTGCCCAGTATTAATTTTACTTTTTATTTTTTATTTTTACACAGTTTTTTTTAAAGAAAAAAAAATGTCACTTTTATTCCTATTACAAAGAATGTAAACATCCCTCGTAATAGAAAAAAAAAAAAACATGACAGGACCTCTTTAATGTGAGATCTGAGGGTCAAAAAAGACATCAGATCTCATATTTACACTAAAATGCAATAAAAAATAAAAAATTCTCCTTTAAGACCATTGGACGGAAGTGACGTTTGACCTCGCTTCTGCCCTCCAATGCTATGGAGCCGAGTGGGGGCCATCTTTCCCTCACTTGGCTGCAGGCTGTTGATGGGAAAGGACTCGATCGTCTCCGCCGCCAACCGACGGCTCTGGTAAGCGGGGGAGATGACCGGAGCGCGGCGGGGGGGGGGGGGGGCCTCTCCCACCCCCGATGAAAGTGATCTCGTGGCGAATCTGCCGCTAAGACCACTTTTAACTGAAAGCCGACCTCCCGCTGAAGAAGAGGATACCGGGGTTATGGTAGCAAGCCTCTGCCATATATTCCTCTTCAAACAGCCGACGTATAATGACGGTGACCAGTCGGCAAGTGGTTAAATCAGGTGATTAAGACCCGAGGCTCTAATAGGCTTCAAAAAAGGGTGGGCTCTGCTTCCAAAGCCTACCCAGTTGTGTGACAATAGCGAATGAATATTCACTGTTGTCACACTGATTCTCCTCCCGGCCAATCAGGAAGTGGGTCGTGAGACCTGTTTCCCGATAGGCAGAAAGGAGAGGCGATCCTATTGGCAGCCTAGAAGGAGGAGGGAGGAGACACGGGGGAAGCTGTGCCACCATGAAGCCGAGGAAGGAGGGGACGCCCCCTGGAGGACCAGGGGACCTAGATGGGGGTAAGTGCGGGCTCCATTCACACTTGTACAACTCCAGTCATGCAACATTAATGCAACTTTGGATGGGTACGACTTGGATGTGACTTTGGCTTTGACCACAGGGGCTGGTGCTACCACTAGGCAAACTAGGCAGCCGCCTAGGGCGCACTGCTGCCTAGGGCGCCCGGCCACTGGTGTTCCTACTCTCTTCTCTCTGCAGCAAGCAACTAAGTCTCAGCATCAGCAAGCAGCCGCCGCTCCGTTCGCACATAGTGTCAGAGACGCAGCGGCGGCGGAGGACTGTTTCTGTGTCCCGACTCCTGAATTAATGGAAGCAAGTAAACATTCATTGATGGGCGCTGGTGAGGCTGTATTTGATGGGCGCTGGTGAGGCTGCATTTGATGGGCACTGGTGAGGCTGCATTTGATGGGCGCTGGTGAGGCTGTATTTGATGGGCGCTGGTGAGGCTGCATTTGATTGGCGCTGGTAAGGCTGATAATGGACAACTGTTGCACAACTGTCACCTGTAAAACATTTTAGGTGCGACTTGCATGCGACTTTTGAGGATTAACATTGAAGTCTATGGCCCCCACGTCGCATGAAAGTCAGACCAAAGTAGTACATGAACTACTTTGAAGTCGCTGTGACTTTAAGTCGCCTAGATATAAACGGTACTCATTGGAAAACACTGGGGGGGGGGGGACTCGCATGACAAGTCGCACAAGTGTGAATGGAGCCTGAACTTCAGTCTGTATAGCTTGGTGGAAAATCCTCCAAGACCCATGGGGGAGGTGCGGACCGCTACGGACTCCGGGGAAATATAAAATATATAAAATAGCTGAAATGGCAAAAAAAAAAAAAAAAAGGTAAAATTCAGCAACTCATCCATCAAAACTGTTTATTGTTTGTCTTGGTCATTGAGGTTCCATTTACTGCAGGATGCAGACTATTTTCTCTCGCGGCGTGTCATAACCCGCGTTGCACGCCGGCGGTTGCCGTATCTCAGCAGAAAAGTCCCGCGTACGGCCAACCTTCAACATCCGCCGCTCTGCGCAGCTGCTGACAGAGAAGAGCCATTTGTGTGATGGATTGAGCCGCCGCTGCCAAGATCAGCCGCAACCAACGGCTCGCATGTGTCCCTGGGAAGCGGCTCACCGTCCCCCAACCTTTCTATTCCTCCCCCGGGGGTCCCGTCCGCAGGCGCAGCATTTCATCGCCTCGTCAGGTTTAAATGAAAATAATTCAGATCGTTTTTCTTTTCTGTGCATCTGGCAGCATTATAATAAAAGCAGAAAAAACATAAAAAGAGAGCCGAGTGCGTTTTCAGTTTATAGTATTTATTAAAAGTGTAAAGCCAGAAATTCTAGATTACAAATTCATCCCGCCCAAACCCGCCTCTAAATATACAAGGACCACCCCATGCTCATCCTCCACGCCCATCCTCCACGCTCATCCTCCACGCCCATCCTCCACGCTCATCCTCCACGCTCATCCTCCACGCCCATCCTCCACGCTCATCCTCCACGCCCATCCTCCACGCTCATCCTCCACGCTCATCCTCCACGCCCATCCTCCACGCTCATCCTCCACGCCCATCCTCCACGCCCATCCTCCACGCTCATCCTCCACGCCCATCCTCCACGCCCATCCTCCACGCTCATCCTCCACGCCCATCCTACACGCTCATCCTCCACGCCCATCCTCCACGCTCATCCTCCACGCCCATCCTCCACGCCCATCCTCCACGCTCATCCTCCACGCTCATCCTCCACGCCCATCCTCCACGCCCATCCTCCATGCTCATCCTCCACGTTCATCCTCCATGCTCATCCTCCATGCTCATCCTCCACGCCCATCCTCCACGCTCATCCTCCATGCCCATCCTCCACGCTCATCCTCCACGCCCATCCTCCACGCTCATCCTCCACGCCCATCCTCCACGCCCATCCTCCACGCTCATCCTCCACGCCCATCCTCCACGCCCATCCTCCACGCTCATCCTCCACGCCCATCCTCCACGCTCATCCTCCACGCCCATCCTCCACGCTCATCCTCCACGCCCATCCTCCACGCCCATCCTCCATGCTCATCCTCCACGTTCATCCTCCATGCTCATCCTCCATGCTCATCCTCCACGCCCATCCTCCACGCTCATCCTCCACGCCCATCCTCCACGCTCATCCTCCATGCCCATCCTCCACGCTCATCCTCCACGCCCATCCTCCACGCTCATCCTCCACGCCCATCCTCCACGCTCATCCTCCACGCCCATCCTCCACGCTCATCCTCCACGCCCATCCTCCACGCTCATCCTCCACGCCCATCCTCCACGCTCATCCTCCATGCTCATCCTCCACGTTCATCCTCCATGCTCATCCTCCATGCTCATCCTCCATGCTCATCCTCCATGCCCATCCTCCACGGCCATCTTCCACACTCATACTCCACGCCCATCCTCCACGCTCATTCTCCACGCACATCCTCCACGCTCATCCTCCACTCCATGCCCATCCTCCATGCTCATCCTCCATGCCCATCCTCCACGCTATGCTCATACACCATGCTCATACCCCATGCTCATACCCTATGCTCATACCCCATGCTCATACCCCATGCTAATTAGACATGTGCTTCATTCCAAATTAATATTCAGACAAATTTTTAGTTATTCGGAGATTCAGATATATCCGAATACCTGAATTACAATATAAACAAATTTTACCGAATGCTCCGAATAACGTAACAAAATTCTTCCCAATTTTGGATATTCAGACTGAAATTCAAATCGAATCTTACATTGAACTCCAGTCGGATTCTAAGTACACATATTGCTGAAACCAAAGACTCTGGGGTTTATTTACTAAAGGCAAATCCACTTTGCACTACAAGTGAACTTGGAAGTGCAGTCACTGTAGATCCGAGGGGGACATGCAAGGAAAATATAAAACAGCATTTTTGCTTGAAAATTATTGGATGATAAAATCAGCAGAGCTTCCCCTCATTTCAGATCTTCCCCTCATTTCAAATCTTCCCCTCAGATCTACACTTCCAAGTGGATTTGCCTTTAGTAAATAAACCCCATTGTGTGTTATTAGAGGACCAATTGGAAATAATGTGTTTTTTTTGTTAAGCCAAAAGTGATTTAAAGAGTCATTGTAATCATTTGATGAAGATTTTTCTTTTGTTTGTTCACTTTGCTGCATTCAAATCGAAAACAAATATAACATTTTAGTTTTGAATCCAAAAAATCGGTAAATTCGAAGAAAATTCCAAATACGACTTCCGAATACGAATTGAACTAAACGAAATAACTAGATTATCGAATCAAACCGAGACGTCATGCACGTCTAATGCTCATCCTCTATGCCTATACCCCACGCTCATACCCCACGCTCATACTCCGTGCTCATCCTCCATATTCATACTCCATGCTCATACCCCATGCTTCATGCTCATCCTCCATGCCTATATCCCACGCTCATACCCCATGTCCCTACTCCATGCTCATACCCCATGCTTCATGCTCATCCTCCATGCCTATATCCCACGCTCATACCCCATGTTCCTACTCCATGCTCATACTCCATGCTCATTTACCATGCTCATACCTCATTCCTATATCCCACGCTCATACCCCATGTTCCTACTCCATGCTCATACTCCATGCTCATACACCATGCTCATACCTCATTCCTATATCCCACGCTCATACCCCATGTTCCTACTCCATGCTCATACCCCATGCTTCATGCTCATACTCCATGCCTATATCCCATGCTCATACCCCATGTTCTTACTCCATGCTCATCCTCTATATTCATACTCCATGCTAATATCCCATGAATTTACCCCATGTTCATACTCCATGCTTATACCCGATGTTCATACTCCATGCTCATACCCCATGCTTCATGGTAATACTCCATGCTCATACCCCATGAATTTACCCCATGTTCATACTCTATGCTCATACCCCATGTTCATAATCTATGCTCATACTCCATGTTCATACTCCATGCTTCTTGCTCATACCCCATGTTCATACTTCATGCTCATACCCTATGCTAATATTCCATGCTCATACCCCATGCTTAATGCTTATACCCCAGGCCTATATCCCATACTCATACCCCATGTTCCTACTCCATGCTCATACCCCATGCCTCATGCTCATACTCCATGCCTATATCCCATGCTCATACCCCATGTACTTACCACATGCTCATCCTCCGTGCTCATACCCCATGTTCTTACTCCATGCTCATCCTCCATATTCATACACCATGCTCATACTCCATGCTCATACCGCATTCCTATATCCCATGCTCCTACTCCATGTTCCTACTCCATGCTCATACCCCATGCTTCATGCTAATACCCCATGAATTTACCCCATGTTCATACTCCATGCTCATACCCCATGAATTTACCCTCTATGCTCATACCCCATGTTCATACTCCATGCTTATACCCCATGTTCATACTCCATGCTTCTTGCTCATACCCCATGTTCATACTCCATGCTCATACCCCATACTTCATGCTCATACCCTATGCTAATATTCCATGCTCATACCCCATGCCTAATGCTCATATTCCATACTCGTACCCCATGCTTATATCCCATGTTCCTACTCCATGCTCATACCCCATGCTTCATGCTCATACTCCATGTTCATACCCAATGCTAATACCCCATGAATATATCCCCATGCTCATTCTCCATGTTTATACTCCATGCTCATACTCCTTGCTCATACTCCATGCTCATACCCCATACTTCATGCTCATACTCTATGCTAATATTCCATGCTCATGCCCCATGCTTAATGCTCATACCTCATTCCTATATCCCTTGCTCATACCCTATGTTCCTATTTCATGCTCATACCCCCATGCTTCATCTCATACTCCATGCTCAAACCCCATGAATTTATCCCATGTTCATACTCTACGCTCATACTCCATGTTCATATCCCATGCTCATACCCCATGTTTATACTCCATGCTCATACCCCATGTTTATACTCCATGCTCATACCCCATGCTTCACGCTCATACCCCATGCTCATACTCCATGCTGATTCCCCTATGTTCATACTCCACTTTCATACTCCATGCTCATACCACATGCTTCATGCTCATACTTCATGCTTATAGCCCATGTTCATACTCCATGTTCATACACCATGCTCATACCCCATACTTCATGCTAATACTCTATGCTCATACCCCATGTTCATACTCTATGCTCATACCCCATACTTCATGCTAATACTCTATGCTCATACCCCATGTTCATACTCTATGCTCATACCCCATGTTTATACTCCATGCTTATACCCCATGTTCATACTCAATGCTTCTTGCTCATACTCCATGTTCATACTCCATGCTTATACCCCATGTTCATACTCCATGATTCTTGCTCATACCCCATGTTCATACTTCATACTCATACCCCATACTTCATGCTCATACCCTATGCTAATATTCCATGCTCATACCCCATGCTTAATGCTTATACCCCATGCCTATATCCCATACTCATACCCCATGTTTCTACTCCATGTTCATACCCCATGCCTCATGCTCATACTCCATGCTTATATCCCATGCTAATACCCCATGTACTTACTCCATGCTCATCCTCCATGTTCATACTCCATGCTCATACCCCAATGCTCATACCTCATTCCTATATCCTATGCTCATACTCAATGTTCCTACTCCATGCTCATACCCCATGCTTCATGCTAATACTCCCTGCTAATACCCCATGAATTTACCCCATGTTCATACTCTATGCTCATACCCCATGAATTTACCCTTTTTTATACTCTATACTCATACCCCATGAATTTATCCCATGTTCATACTCTACGCTCATACCCCATGTTCATACCCCATGCTCATACCCCATGTTCATACCCCATGCTCATACCCCATGTTTATACTCCACGCTCATACCCCATGCTTCATGCTCATACCCCATGCTTCATGCTCATACCCCATGCTCATCCTCCATGCTGATACCCCATGTTCATACTCCACTTTCATACTCCATGCTCAAACCACATGCTTCATGCTCATACCCCATGCTTCATGCTCATATTTCACGTTCATACTTCATGCTCATACGCCATACTTCATGCTCATGCTCCATGTTAATATTCCATGCTTATACCCCATGCTCCAGTTCTCAGCCTGGGCAACTTTCACTACCCCAGCTGTGATCCCAAAGCTTATACTGCACCTGCCTGCCAATGGTGAAAGCTGTGTATGGATGGAGAGTTGGTTTTGGGTCTTCCTTGGGACTTTATGAAGTAGAGATCCTTGTTCTCTCTCTCTATGCCTAGTTCAGGGTCTAAAGTCAAGCTGATTGTTTTTTTCCCACAATGACACAGCAGTTATCACAATTGCCCAGGATTGTGTTTACTAAAGCAGCGCTCTGTTATTGTTTCCAGCGCGGTATTTGCAGTCACACATGTTCCCCGGCCTGCTGTCACTCTTCTCTTATGCAATTTCTCCATCGCATCCAAATGGAAACTTTGCTTCACTGGAAAAATACGGGGTCACCTTCCCCTCGAGGTTCCCAATGCCAGGAATCCGAGGAATGCCGAACTGTTATTCCAAGCGGTGCTGATCACTTTTTCTGTGTTGTAACCGATAACAAGTTGCTCGTTACCGAGGCGTTCCTTATGAACTTCAGATACGTCATTCTCAAAGAGGTTCAGATACACGTTGTTTTTATGCTGAAATTGCAAGTTGCAATACTGGAGATTAAAATCAGAGTGATGGATCTGGGTGTGTGTGTCAAACGGAATCTGAAGTCTTTTTGAATACATATCTCTGTATTTGTACTGTACGTGTATATATAACAATCAAATTTGTTTAGAGGCTCAGTCTATGCAAAACTGAAGAGTTAAAGCTGGAGATCCAAAACCAAATCCAAAAATGTAATATATTGCAGTTTACCAGCCCTTAGATATGGTGGCTTCATTCATTTTGTTTCAGGGTTATTTTTCTTGAGTTTTACCCAAGGAAGCCAAGGGCCAGGGCAAGTTGCAGATTCTGATAATCAGGAATAAAGCCAAGGATCAGGGCAGGTAGCAGACTTGAATAGCCAGGAATGAAGCCAAAGGTCAGGGCAGGTAGCAGACTTGGATAACCGGGAACAAAGCCAAGGGTCAGGGCAAGTAGCAGATATGGATAACTAGAAACAAAGCCAAGGTCAGGGCATGTAGCGGACTTGGATAGCCAGGAACAAAGCCAAGGGTCAGGGCATGTAGCAGACTTGGATAGCCAGGAACAAAGCCAAGGGTCAGGGCAGGTAGAGGACTCAGATAACCAGAAACGATGCCAAGGGTCAGGGCAGGTAGCAGACTTGGATAACCAGGACCAAAGCCAAGGGTTGGGCAGGTAACAGACTTAGATAACCAGAAATGAAGCCAATGGTCAGGGCAGGTAGCAGACATGGATAACCGAGAACAAAGCCAAGGGTCAGGGCAGGTAGCAGACCTGGATAGCCAGGAACGAAGCCAAGGGTCAGGGCAAGTAGCAGGCTCAGATAGCCAGGAACGAAGCCAAGGGTCAGTGCAGATAACAGATTTAGATAACCAGGAATGAAGGCAAGGATCAGGGCAGGTAGTAAAATCAGATAGCCAGGAATAAAGCCAAGGGTCAGGGCAAGTTGCAGACTCTGATAATCAGGAATGAAGCCAAGTGTCAGGGCAGGAAGCAGACATGGATACCCAGGAACAAAGCCAAAGGTCAGGGCAGGTAGTGGACTCAGATAACCAGGAATGAAGCCAAGGGTCAGGGCAGGTAGCAGACTCAGATAGCCAGGAACAAAGAAAAGGGTCATGGCAGGTAGCAGACTTGGATAACGAGGAACAAAGCCAAGATTCAGGGCAGTTAGTGGACTCAGATAGCCAGAAACAAAGCCAAAGGTCAGGGCAGGTAGCAGTCTCAAATAACCAGGAACAAAGCCAAGGGTCAGAGTAGGTAGCAGATTCATATAGCCAGGAATGAAGCCAAGGGTCAGGACAGGTAGTGGACTCAGATAACCAGGAATGAAGCCAAGGGTCAGGGCAGGTAGCAGACTCAGATAATCAGGAACGAAGTAAAGGGTCATGGCAGGTTGCAGACTTGGATAACGAGGAACAAAGCCAAGATTCAGGCCAGGTAGTGGACTCAGATAGCCAGGAACAAACCTAAAGGTCAGGGCAGGTAGCAGTCTCAATTAACCAGGAACAAAGCCAAGGGTCAGAGTAGGTAGCAGATTCATATAGCCAGGAATGAAGCCAAGGGTCAGGACAGGTAGTGGACTCAGATAACCAGGAATGAAGCCAAGGGTCAGGGCAGGTAGCAGACTCAGATAATCAGGAACGAAGTAAAGGGTCATGGCAGGTTGCAGACTTGGATAACGAGGAACAAAGCCAAGATTCAGGGCAGGTAGTGGACTCAGATAGCCAGGAACAAACCTAAAGGTCAGGGCAGGTAGCAGTCTCAATTAACCATAGCCAAGGTTCAGGGCAGGTAGTGGATCACCAGAAACATAAACCAGAGATTGGTACGCGGAATTCAATGGAGCAAAGCAGGCTGGAACGCAAGCAAGTGTAATCTGATTTATATATTTGAGCCCTGACAGTAACATCGGAGATGTAAGTGAATATTCCAAGTAGGGATGAGCTTCGTGTTCGAGTCGAACATACGTTCGACTCGAACATCGGCTGTTCGATCGTTCGACGAAGATCGAACGATTTGGGCCGTTCGCGCCAAATTCGAGTGACGCGAACGGCCCACAATGCACTACGCCATCGCAGTGTCATCCAGGCGCTGTGATTGGCCAAGCATGCACTGTGACCCCGCATGCTTGGCCAATCACAGCGCCGGCAGCGAGGAGAGCAATGATTGGCCACAGGCAGGATGCCTGTGGCCAATTATTGCTGAGGGTGTTTAGTACACGCCCCACACTATAAAAGGCCGCCAGCACGGCGGCCTAGTGTAGTGTGTTCCGGAGCAGGGATAGAGCAGCATAGGCAGGGACAGTGACTGTTATTTCTTTCTTGCTTAACCTGGATTCCTTTAGTTTAGGGAAAGAGAAGGATAGGTAGGGAGAGTGTCAGTGTGTTTTGTGCTTGTGCTATAGTGTGCTTAAAAAAAACATTTATTCTAGGGACAGAAAACTGTAGGTAGGGACAGTGTCAGTTTCTTTCACTCTGCAAGTCCTTGTTTCCAGGGACCTGGAAGGACAGTGAGTGAATTGTCCTTGTGCTATATTGTGCTTAAAAAAACATTTATTCTAGGGACAGAAAACTGTAGGTAGGGAGAGTGTCAGTTTATTTCACTCTGCAAGTCCTTGTTTCCAGGGACCTGGAAGGACAGTGAGTGAATTGTCCTTGTGCTATATTGTGATTAAAAAAAACATTTTTTCTAGGGACAGAAAACTGTAGGTAGGGAGAGTGTTTTTTTTCTTTCACTCTGCAAGTCCTTGTTTCCAGGGACCTGTAAGGACAGTGAGTGAATTGTCCTTGTGCTATATTGTGCTTAAAAAAACATTTATTCTAGGGACAGAAAACTGTAGGTAGGGAGAGTGTCAGTTTATTTCACTCTGCAAGTCCTTGTTTCCAGGGACCTGTAAGGACAGTGAGTGAATTGTCCTTGTGCTATATTGTGATTAAAAAAAACATTTTTTCTAGGGACAGAAAACTGTAGGTAGGGAGAGTGTTTTTTTTCTTTCACTCTGCAAGTCCTTGTTTCCAGGGACCTGTAAGGACAGTGAGTGAATTGTCCTTGTGCTATATTGTGCTTAAAAAAAACATTTATTCTAGGGACAGAAAACTGTAGGTAGGGAGAGTGTCAGTTTATTTCACTCTGCAAGTCCTTGTTTCCAGGGACCTGGAAGGACAGTGAGTGAATTGTCCTTGTGCTATATTGTGATTAAAAAAAACATTTTTTCTAGGGACAGAAAACTGTAGGTAGGGAGAGTGTTTTTTTTCTTTCACTCTGCAAGTCCTTGTTTCCAGGGACCTGTAAAGACAGTGAGTGAATTGTCCTTGTGCTATATTGTGATTAAAAAAAACATTTTTTCTAGGGACAGAAAACTGTAGGTAGGGAGAGTGTTTTTTTTCTTTCACTCTGCAAGTCCTTGTTTCCAGGGACCTGTAAGGACAGTGAGTGAATTGTCCTTGTGCTATATTGTGCTTAAAAAAACATTTATTCTAGGGACAGAAAACTGTAGGTAGGGAGAGTGTCAGTTTATTTCACTCTGCAAGTCCTTGTTTCCAGGGACCTGTAAGGACAGTGAGTGAATTGTCCTTGTGCTATATTGTGATTAAAAAAACATTTTTTCTAGGGACAGAAAACTGTAGGTAGGGAGAGTGTTTTTTTTCTTTCACTCTGCAAGTCCTTGTTTCCAGGGACCTGTAAGGACAGTGAGTGAATTGTCCTTGTGCTATATTGTGCTTAAAAAAACATTTATTCTAGGGACAGAAAACTGTAGGTAGGGAGAGTGTCAGTTTATTTCACTCTGCAAGTCCTTGTTTCCAGGGACCTGTAAGGACAGTGAGTGAATTGTCCTTGTGCTATATTGTGATTAAAAAAAACATTTTTTCTAGGGACAGAAAACTGTAGGTAGGGAGAGTGTTTTTTTTCTTTCACTCTGCAAGTCCTTGTTTCCAGGGACCTGTAAGGACAGTGAGTGAATTGTCCTTGTGCTATATTGTGATTAAAAAAAACATTTTTTCTAGGGACAGAAAACTGTAGGTAGGGAGAGTGTTTTTTTTCTTTCACTCTGCAAGTCCTTGTTTCCAGGGACCTGTAAGGACAGTGAGTGAATTGTCCTTGTGCTATATTGTGCTTAAAAAAACATTTATTCTAGGGACAGAAAACTGTAGGTAGGGAGAGTGTCAGTTTATTTCACTCTGCAAGTCCTTGTTTCCAGGGACCTGTAAGGACAGTGAGTGAATTGTCCTTGTGCTATATTGTGATTAAAAAAAACATTTTTTCTAGGGACAGAAAACTGTAGGTAGGGAGAGTGTTTTTTTTCTTTCACTCTGCAAGTCCTTGTTTCCAGGGACCTGTAAGGACAGTGAGTGAATTGTCCTTGTGCTATATTGTGCTTAAAAAAACATTTATTCTAGGGACAGAAAACTGTAGGTAGGGAGAGTGTCAGTTTATTTCACTCTGCAAGTCCTTGTTTCCAGGGACCTGTAAGGACAGTGAGTGAATTGTCCTTGTGCTATATTGTGATTAAAAAAAACATTTTTTCTAGGGACAGAAAACTGTAGGTAGGGAGAGTGTTTTTTTTCTTTCACTCTGCAAGTCCTTGTTTCCAGGGACCTGTAAGGACAGTGAGTGAATTGTCCTTGTGCTATATTGTGATTAAAAAAAACATTTTTTCTAGGGACAGAAAACTGTAGGTAGGGAGAGTGTTTTTTTCTTTCACTCTGCAAGTCCTTGTTTCCAGGGACCTGTAAGGACAGTGAGTGAATTGTCCTTGTGCTATATTGTGATTAAAAAAAACATTTTTTCTAGGGACAGAAAACTGTAGGTAGGGAGAGTGTTTTTTTTCTTTCACTCTGCAAGTCCTTGTTTCCAGGGACCTGTAAGGACAGTGAGTGAATTGTCCTTGTGCTATATTGTGCTTAAAAAAACATTTATTCTAGGGACAGAAAACTGTAGGTAGGGAGAGTGTCAGTTTATTTCACTCTGCAAGTCCTTGTTTCCAGGGACCTGTAAGGACAGTGAGTGAATTGTCCTTGTGCTATATTGTGATTAAAAAAAACATTTTTTCTAGGGACAGAAAACTGTAGGCAGGGAGAGTGTTTTTTTTCTTTCACTCTGCAAGTCCTTGTTTCCAGGGACCTGTAAGGACAGTGAGTGAATTGTCCTTGTGCTATATTGTGCTTAAAAAAACATTTATTCTAGGGACAGAAAACTGTAGGTAGGGAGAGTGTCAGTTTATTTCACTCTGCAAGTCCTTGTTTCCAGGGACCTGTAAGGACAGTGAGTGAATTGTCCTTGTGCTATATTGTGATTAAAAAAAACATTTTTTCTAGGGACAGAAAACTGTAGGTAGGGAGAGTGTTTTTTTTCTTTCACTCTGCAAGTCCTTGTTTCCAGGGACCTGTAAGGACAGTGAGTGAATTGTCCTTGTGCTATATTGTGATTAAAAAAAAACATTTTTTCTAGGGACAGAAAACTGTAGGTAGGGAGAGTGTTTTTTTTCTTTCACTCTGCAAGTCCTTGTTTCCAGGGACCTGTAAGGACAGTGAGTGAATTGTCCTTGTGCTATATTGTGCTTAAAAAAAACATTTATTCTAGGGACAGAAAACTGTAGGTAGGGAGAGTGTCAGTTTATTTCACTCTGCAAGTCCTTGTTTCCAGGGACCTGGAAGGACAGTGAGTGAATTGTCCTTGTGCTATATTGTGATTAAAAAAAACATTTTTTCTAGGGACAGAAAACTGTAGGTAGGGAGAGTGTTTTTTTTCTTTCACTCTGCAAGTCCTTGTTTCCAGGGACCTGTAAGGACAGTGAGTGAATTGTCCTTGTGCTATATTGTGATTAAAAAAAACATTTTTTCTAGGGACAGAAAACTGTAGGTAGGGAGAGTGTTTTTTTTCTTTCACTCTGCAAGTCCTTGTTTCCAGGGACCTGTAAGGACAGTGAGTGAATTGTCCTTGTGCTATATTGTGCTTAAAAAAAACATTTATTCTAGGGACAGAAAACTGTAGGTAGGGAGAGTGTCAGTTTATTTCACTCTGCAAGTCCTTGTTTCCAGGGACCTGGAAGGACAGTGAGTGAATTGTCCTTGTGCTATATTGTGCTTAAAAAAAACATTTATTCTAGGGACAGAAAACTGTAGGTAGGGAGAGTGTTTTTTTTCTTTCACTCTGCAAGTCCTTGTTTCCAGGGACCTGTAAGGACAGTGAGTGAATTGTCCTTGTGCTATATTGTGATTAAAAAAAACATTTATTCTAGGGACAGAAAACTGTAGGTAGGGAGAGTGTCAGTTTATTTCACTCTGCAAGTCCTTGTTTCCAGGGACCTGGAAGGACAGTGAGTGAATTGTCCTTGTGCTATATTGTGATTAAAAAAAACATTTTTTCTAGGGACAGAAAACTGTAGGTAGGGAGAGTGTTTTTTTTCTTTCACTCTGCAAGTCCTTGTTTCCAGGGACCTGTAAGGACAGTGAGTGAATTGTCCTTGTGCTATATTGTGATTAAAAAAAACATTTTTTCTAGGGACAGAAAACTGTAGGTAGGGAGAGTGTTTTTTTTCTTTCACTCTGCAAGTCCTTGTTTCCAGGGACCTGTAAGGACAGTGAGTGAACTGTCCTTGTGCTATATTGTGCTTAAAAAAAACATTTATTCTAGGGACAGAAAACTGTAGGTAGGGAGAGTGTCAGTTTATTTCACTCTGCAAGTCCTTGTTTCCAGGGACCTGGAAGGACAGTGAGTGAATTGTCCTTGTGCTATATTGTGATTAAAAAAAACATTTTTTCTAGGGACAGAAAACTGTAGGTAGGGAGAGTGTTTTTTTTCTTTCACTCTGCAAGTCCTTGTTTCCAGGGACCTGTAAGGACAGTGAGTGAATTGTCCTTGTGCTATATTGTGCTTAAAAAAAATATTTTTTCTAGGGACAGAAAACTGTAGGTAGGGAGAGTGTCAGTTTCTTTCACTGTGAAAGTCCTTGTTTCAAGGGACAGAGAAGGACACCTGAAGGTAGCCCTTATTGCTTTTTTCCCATCTCCCTGCAGGCCATCTATTAGAATGTCTGGAAGGCAAACAAGGAGAGGCAGACAGTCAGGAGGCAATAAAAGAGGGCAAGCAGGCTCTGTGTCTGGGGACAACAGTGCTGGTCGTGGACGCGGTGCATTGTCATCAGCACATGGCCATGGGACACGCTTGTCCTTCTTTTCGGCAGCTGGACATGTTGAGCCACATCATGCCGAAGACTTGGTAGAGTGGATGACCAAGCCCTCCTCCTCCTCCTCATCCTCTCTCACCCAGGCTCAGGGTACTGGAAAAGCAGCTGCCAAAGCGTCGTCTTCCCTGGTATCAATGTCAGACAAATCATCAGTCACTCCTTCCCTAGACCCACCATGTCCTCCTCCTGAGGAGTCCCCCGAACTGTTTCAGCACAGTGTTGGGTACATGCTCCAGGAGGATGCCCAGCGTTTCGAAGGGTCTGATGATGAAACCCAGCTAGAGGAAGGCAGTAGCGTGAGAGCAGACAGAGGGGATGCTCAAGAAGGACACCAATCTGGCAGTCATGTTCCAGCAGCTGCAGCATACTGCCAGATTGGCTCCAGTGATGAGGAGGGAGGGGATGATGAGGTCACTGACTCCACGTGGGTGCCTAATAGGAGAGAGGAGGAGGAGGAGGATGAGGAGGAGGCACATCTCCAACGAGGCAGGATGCCCTTTGGTGGCCAGCGTAAGGGCAGTACACCGACGGAATCACACCGCAGAGCTCCGCCTGTGCAGGGCGCTGCCTCTGCCCGTCATTCAAAAAGTTCTTTGGTGTGGGCCTTTTTTGAGGCTAGTGCATCAGATCGCACAGCTGCTGTTTGCAACATATGTCTCAAGCGTATATCGCGTGGCCAAAACATCAGCCGCTTGGGTACCACATGCCTGACCAGACATATGTTGACCTGCCATGCAGCTCGTTGGCAAGCCTACCTCAAAGACCCACACCAAAGAACAAAGCGGACCTCTCCTTGCACCGCATCAGCTGGGATCTCCAACCCCACTATAACTTCAGTCCTCTCTGAAACATGCACTGAGAGGAATGAAGGTGTAGAATTAGGTGTGTCACAGCCAAGTACTTGCGGCCACTCTGCTAGCAGTACACCGACGTCCGATTCTAGCAGGCAAATTTCCCTGCCCCAGCTGCTGGACCGTCGAAAGAAGTTCACTCCCAGCCATCCACATGCCCAGCGGTTGAATGCTAGCTTGGCTAAATTGCTAGCGCTTCAACTGCTGCCTTTTCAGTTGGTAGACTCGGCCCCCTTCCGTGAGTTTGTGCAATGTGCGGTTCCTCAGTGGCAGGTTCCCAAACGCCACTTTTTCTCACGGAAGGCTATTCCGGCTCTCTACCGGCATGTGGAAGGCAATGTCTTGGCCTCGCTGGACAGGGCGGTCAGCGGTAAGGTGCATATTACCGCTGACTCATGGTCCAGCAGGCATGGACAGGGACGTTACCTTTCTTTCACGGCCCATTGGGTCACTCTTTTGGCAGCTGGGAAGGATTCAGGACAAGGTGCAGTAGTGTTGGAGGTTGTCCCACCGCCACGCCTCCAAAATGCTACTACTGGTTGTGACACACCTCTCTCCTCCACCCCCTCCTCTTCTTCTTCCTCCATGGCCTCTTCCTGTGGTTTGTCCTATGAACCAGCGGTGCTCCGTAGCCGTTCACGGGGCTACGCAAGTACGCAGGCAAAAAGATGCCATGCCGTGCTTGCGCTGGTGTGTTTGGGGGACAGAAGCCACACTGGGGCAGAGGTCCTGTCTGCTCTGCAGGGCCAGGCCGAGAGGTGGTTGACGCCACGCCAGCTTAAGCCAGGAATGGTGGTTTGCGACAATGGCACCAACCTCCTCTCCGCCCTCCGACAGGGACAACTGACCCATGTGCCCTGTGTGGCTCACGTCCTTAACCTGGTGGTGCAGCGCTTCTTGGGCAGGTACCCGGGCTTACAGGATGTCCTGAGGCAGGCCAGGAAAGTCTGTGTGCATTTCCGCAGATCTTATAATGCCAGTGCTCGCCTGGCTGAGCTGCAAAAGGAGTTGAACCTGCCCAAGAACCGCCTTATATGTGACATGCCCACCAGGTGGAACTCAACGTTGGCCATGCTGCAGCGGCTGCACACGCAGCAGAGGGCCATCAATGAGTACCTGTGCGACTACGGCACCAGGACAGGGTCAGGGGAGCTTGGTTTTTTTTCTCCACGCCAGTGGGGCATGATCAGGGATGCATGCACTGTCCTGGCACCATTTGAGGAGGCCACGAGGATGGTGAGCAGTGACAGTGCATGCATCAGTGACACTGTACCTCTTGTCCACCTGTTGGAGCACACGCTGCGTGGAATAATGGACAGGGCACTTGAGGCAGAACAGAGGCAGGAAGAGGAGGACTTCCTTGCCTCTCAAGGCCCCCTTTACCCAGACAGTGTTCCTTCTGTCCCACCCATCGCACAGGAAGAGGAGGAGGAGGAGGAGGAGGAGGATTGTGTCAGCATGGAGGTGGAGGCTGGCACTCAGCATCATCAGCAGCAGTCTTTTAGGGATGATTTACAGTCCCAAGAAACCAGTGGACTTGTACGTGGCTGGGAGGAGGTGGCTGCGGATCATGTCGTCCTTAGTGACCCAGAGGACTCCGGAGCGAATGCCTCAGCAAACCTACGCTGCATGGCCTCCCTGATCCTGCAAAGTCTGCGGAAGGATCCTCGTATTCTTCGGATCAAGGAGAGGGACCATTACTGGCTGGCCACTCTCCTTGATCCACGGTACAAGGGTAAGGTTGCGGACCTTATGTTACCGTCGCAGAGGGAGCAGAGGATGAGACAACTCCGGGAGGCCTTGCAGAAAGGTCTGTGCAACGCGTTCCCAGAGACTGGGAGGTTGCAAACTCCTGGTCCTGGACAACGAGTTGCTGAGGCTTCGGCCAGTCAAAGAAGGAGCGGTGGGGAAGGTGGCCGTCTGACCGATGCGTTCAGACAATTCTTTAGTCCGCAGCCCCAAAGTATGATCGGTTCCAGCAACCATCGCCAGCGTCTGATAAACATGGTGCAGGAATATCTAGGGGCAAGGTCAGACTTGGACACCTTCCCCACCGAAAATCCTCTGGCTTACTGGGTCTTGAGGATGGATCACTGGCCAGAGCTTGCACAGTATGCAATTGAGCTACTGGCCTGTCCTGCATCCAGCGTTCTTTCGGAACGCACATTCAGTGCTGCTGGAGGATTTGTCACGGATCACAGGGAGCGCCTGTCCACCGACTCGGTTGATCGACTGACTTTCATCAAGATGAACCAGTCTTGGATCACCACCAGCTACCACACACCTGATGCTGATATAACAGACTAATTGATTTTAACATGTCACATCCCTTCAAGACTGATGCTGATGCTGAGTGCCTGTGCTGTTATGTTGACTGGCTATCCTCCTCCTCCGAGTCCTCAATGATACGATTGATGATGATAGCTTGTAAGATCATTTTTGTTTATGGGTGCCGCCACCAGTGCCTAACGCCCAATTTTTCAGCCCCTGTTTAACAGGGGCGTGTAATTACAATTTTTGAAGCAATACTTTGCAACAGGGCTCATTGCTGTGCTCCAAGTACAGTATCTGTGAGGAGTTGCAGTGTTGTGCCACCAGTGCCTAAGGCCCAATTTTTCAGCCCCTGTTTAACAGGGGCGTGTCATTACAATTTTTGAAGCAATACTTTGCAACAGGGCTCATTGCTGTGCTCCAAGTACAGTATCTGTGAGGAGTTGCAGTGTTGTGCCACCAGTGCCTAAGGCCCAATTTTTCAGCCCCTGTTTAACAGGGGCGTGTCATTACAATTTTTGAAGCAATACTTTGCAACAGGGCTCATTGCTGTGCTCCAAGTACAGTATCTGTGAGGGGTTGCAGTGTTGTGCCACCAGTGCCTAAGGCCCAATTTTTCAGCCCCTGTTCAACAGGGGCATGTAATTACAATTCTTGATCTAATAATTCACAGCAGGGCCCATTGCTGCACCCACCAAGAGTAACTGTCAGGGCTTACAGTGTTGTGGCACCAGCACCACCATCAAAGGCCCAATTTTTACTACCACTGTTCAACAATTATATGTAATTAAAATTCCTGATATAATAGTTGACAGCAGGGCGTTCCAGCACCAACCAAGAGTAACTGTGAGTGCTTACAGTGTTGTGTCAACACCAACAACTAAGGGGCCTATTTCTGCAGAGTATATACGGCAGGTCCCTACTTTCAAACATCCAACTTACAAACGACTCCTACTTGCAAACGCAAGAAGACAACAGGAAGTGAGAGGAAATCTACCACTAGGAAGGAAAATTCTCTCCTGTAAGAATAAATATGGGAGAAAGGTGTCTCCTCTGTACTGATGCTTTATCACCAATCCTTGTTTCAAGAAAAACACCACATTTCAAAAACAGTTGTCATTGGGACGGAAAGTGAGGTGAAATGTTCTGAACAGGGGCACAGACAGCAAAACAAATGTTACAGGGGTGATAACCCTTACCTATGTTTTCCAAAAAGTTTAAAAATAGATTTTTGGTCTGGAGCTACACTTCAACAATGTACCTGTTCAAAATTACAAACAGATTCTACATAAGAACAAACCTACAGTCCCTGTCTTGTATGCACCGCCTGTATAGGGCTGTTCAGAGTATATAGGGCCTTTTTTATTTTATGTGCGGGGTTCCCCTTAATATCCATACAAGACCCAAAGGGGCTGGTAATGGGCTGGGGTAGGGGGGGGGGGGGGGGTCATGGGGTAGCTATGCCATTTTTCTTAAAGAATTTCATCCATATTACCGGGACCAGACATTACATTAAAGCCGCAAGCAGTTTTAAATGGCTTTTTTTCCTTTAGAAGTGTCATTTTGTGCAGGGACAGTTCTAAACACGGGAAACACGTGGCACTTCACAGGCATACTTTAGACACCCCCCAGGTACGATATTTAAAGGAATATTTGACTTTTTTTTTTTCACTTTATGCATCATTAAAATGACTGCTCCCGAAAAACGACCGTTTTTAAAACTTCTTTTTGCATTGATACATGTCCCCTGGTGCAGAACCCGGGTTCCCAAACCCTTTTTAGGACAATAACATGCATAATAGTTGTTATAATTAGCACTTTAGAATTCGAACGTTCGCATCCATTGTATTTAATAGGGTTCTAATGTTCGTTCGAACTTTCGGTCCGTTCGCGGGTTCTGGTGCGAACCGAACCCGGGGGTGTTCGGCTCATCACTAATTCCAAGCAACCTTTTGTACATCTGATGGTGATTTATGTTTCAGGACAAAGAGATAGCATCAGGTTACAGGGTTCTACCCCGGGAACAATAGTGATCCAATCTACAGATCTGAATTTGTATAGAGCGGAGTCACTGTAAGATATACATTGTGTGACTCTATATGCATGCACTTTTGATATTTGTTATATGTGTAGCGCTACCCCTGTAGGAACTTGCTGATTTTTACTGGTTCTTCCCCAAACAGTGCAGAGGCCACTAATCACACAGGCAACTGTCCATTCACTCCATTAAACAGTCTAGGCCCTCTAGGGGATGTCTTAAGTTTAACCACTTCAGGTGCGGAAGATTTTACCCCTCCCTTCCTGCACTGTGCTGCTTTAACTGGTAATTGCGCGGTCATGCGACACTGTACACAAATTAAATTTATACATTTTTTTTCACACAAATAGAGCTTTCTTTTGGTGTTAAATGAAAAAAGACTGACAATTTTGAAATAGAAACAATATTTTCTAATTTTTGCTAAAAAACATATCCAATAGTGGGACTGCGATAGTGCGGCGGGCAATCTGACACTAACTGAAGCTGGGGGGTTACTTACTGCCACTGACCTCACCAGTAACTAGTGATGGGCCAAACACCCCCCAGTTTGATTCGCACCAGAACTCCCGACCAGGGAAAAAGTTCGGACCCGAACTGCGAACTCTATTAAAGTCTATGAAACCCGAACATGAAAACTCAAAAGTCCCCATTTTGAAGGCTTATATGCAATAAAAAATTACATTTAAATTGTCCCCCCACCCCAAAGCACCTTGGCTCTGCCCCCCCCCCACCCTAAAGCACCTTGTCTCCATGTTCATGGTTGTGGGGGTCTGCAGGCAGGGGGCTTATCGGAATCTCAAGCCCCCTTTAACAAGCTGATCGGCTTGTGCTGCAGCGAATAACAGCACAGTCTTCTGGGTCTGTGCTCACTTGCGCGAGCGGACCCGTAAGAAAGCTGCAACATACAGGTACTGTACGTGACTGTGCCTCTGGGTCGGCAAACAGTTAATTGGGATTTATTGCTTGTAGAACTTGTCAGAGTAGAGGGGTTGGGGTGGTATGGGAGACTCCAAAAATACTGACTTGTAACAAGATGACACAAATTTACTAGATGAAACTTCTTTGAACAGTCTTTACTCCAGAAACAGAACCGAGACCCTGTAAGAGCTGTCCCAGAGGGAGCCCCCCTAACAGTCTCTATGATCCTGAGCTCAGGTCAGTACTCACTATGGCTAATAAGCTGCTTGGATCGCTTTTATGAGAAAGAGAATCACTGGCTGAAAAAAAAAATTCCAGGGATATGGCTGGTGGTTTGACAGGAGTCACTTTGGGCGGGGGGCCCATGGAACACAGAATCCCTTGAAGAGGTTTGGAAACCCTTGTTTCAGCTCCCCATGCACCTCCTATGTCTAAGTCACCCTGTGTCTATTAGAGGCACGGGATGACTGAGAAAATGATGGAACATTGCAAGAGTTTTGAAGACTGTTGCCATGCCATTTGCAATCCCTGATTAATCAAAGCATTGCTTAGATATAGATTTAATGGTCTTCAATGTACTGGGGGCTCCTGCTATTGTGTGAAGGTGTTCTGTGTTTATACTTATGATAATGTTTATTGTGTCTTCTGAGCTAGAAGACGGCAAGTCTGACCTGAAAGGTCAGACCTCTGAGTCACCTAGGCTGGTTAAATGACTACTTAATTAGTTCATGTTAGTTTATGTTTCTGGTTACAGTTTGTATTGTTAGGGTAATATGATCAGGAGGGGGGACCACCTTCTCAAGTGTATAAAAGCTTGTATTCTTGTTCAAATAAACAGTTCCAGCTTTGCAGCCAAATGAGTCGTGCCTAGTTCATGGTTGTAATATGCAGCTATAATATCTAATATCTATATCAGGACTGGAGGGAGTGAAATATGACGGAAGCATTTAAGCGTTACAGATAGCTTTAGCCATAACCCCGGAACTGTAAACCACTTCCAAGCCGCAACATGTACATACGTATTGCGGTCGTGAAAGGGGTCGAGGCAAAGAACAGAGGACCCCTCCTAACCGGCAACTCCTATGGGACGGTAGCACTACTTTTTTTTTTCTTATAATAGGGAGGAGGGGGGGGGAGGCAGAAGGGATAAGGTCAACTTTAAAGGAGTTGTAAAGTCTCAAGGTTTTTCACCTTAATGCATTCTATGCATTAAGGTGAAAGACCTTCCGTGCTGCAGCTGCCCCCCCAGAGCCCCCCTTTTTCTTACCTGAACCCAATCGTTCCAGCGACCCCAGACACGGGAGCCAGGGGGCGGGGCCGAGTCCTGCTCTCTGTGTCAATGGAATGCGGCTCTCCGTGGGGGCCAGGAGAGGAGGGCCCAGGAGCGCCACCAGGGGGCCCCAGAAAAGGAGGACGCTCTGTGCAAAACCCTTGCATAGAGCAGGTAATTATAACATGTTTGTTATTTAAAAAAAATAAAAAACTTTTACAATCACTTTTAGTTAAATAATGATTCAAAATAGGTGCTCAGTGAAAATAGACTCTACCGTCCCTTTAATTCTCACCAGATAATTAAAAGTATCACTTTAACTCCTTTTGTCCAGCTTGGTCCGATGGCTCACACAATACAACACTCTCCTTTCCAAAAAAATAAAAACTCCATTGTATTCCCTGGCGATTCAATGACTCTAATAAATGTAATGTGAGACGCAGAAATAATATTGTATCAAAGTCACGAAGGCCGAACACTGCAGACAGAGAACCCATTGTCATCGGGGGAGGGTCGGTGAAGTTTCCTCATAGATAGAACAGAGGATCGCTCAGGACACATGTGCTTTATCGCAGATAATTGCTATGAAATAACGCTCAGGACGGGGCCGGCCAATCTCCTGATAGTTTGTGGTTTTGTGTTCTGGCCAGGTAAATATGAGCGACTTTAATAGCGATCGCTGGACACAGAGCGCTTTAATCCAGGAGACTGATTATGGATGATTTCACCATTTTTTAAATAATCATCCAGAAGTCCTGCCAGCTGATTCACAATAATGAGGGGCGTATGAGGAGGAACATTTGTAGCTGCAAATAAATGATTGCAACATTGTATACATGTTATACTTACCTCCTCTGTGCAGTGGTTTTGCACAAAGCAGCCCGGATCCTCCTCTTCTCGGGTCCCCCACTGGCGCTCATGGCTCCTCCCCCGCCACGATTGCCCCCATAGCAATGATGACTGCGCAGCGAGGAACAGCACTCTTCACCGGAGCGGAGACACCCTGGGAGTGACGTGGCTTCAGCCAGTGACAGCTCTTAAGTAGCTGAGGGTGGGGCCACCCATCACATGACCCTGTCCCCCTCTAATGCAAGGGGAAACCCGGGCTTCCCCAGTGACGTGCGGGTAACCCCGCCCCCTCTGATGCAATGGAAACCCCTGCAAAGGGGTCTTCCAGATTCCGATAAGCCCCCCGCCCGCAGACCCCCACAACCACCGGGCAAGGGTTGTGAGGATGAGGCCCCTGTCCCCAAAGCATCCTCCCCATGTTGGGGGCATGTGGCCTGGTACGGTTCAGGAGGGGGGGCGCTCTCTCGTCCCCCCCCCTCTTTTCCTGCAGCCTGCCAGGTTGCGTGCTCGGATAAAGGGTCTGGTATGGATTTTTGGGGGGAACTCCATGCCATTTTTTTTTTAATTTAAAGCAAGGTTCCCCTTAATATCCATACCAGACCTGAAGGGCCTGGTAATTAAATTTGGGGGGACCCCCACGCATTTTTTTTCAATGACTTTCAATTACTTTTCTTTGTATTGCCGGGAGCCGACAATTCATTAATAGCCGCGAGTGAGTTTTAAATTACTTTTTTTCCTTCAGAAATGACACTTTGTGCAGGGACAGTTCTAAGCACGGGAAACATGCGCCACTTCACATGCATATCATACACACCCCTGAGGGAAGGAAATTTAAAGGAATATTTCACTTTTATTGTTTCACTTTAAGCATTATAAGAAAACACTGCTCCCGAAAAATCAGCCGCTTTAAAAAAATTTTTTTGCATTGATACATGTCCCCTGGGGCAGGACCCGGGTCCCCAAATTTTTTTTATGACAATAACTTGCATATTAACCTTTAAAATGAGCACTTTAGATTTCTCCCATAGACTTTTACAGGGTGTTCCGTGGCTTTTCGAATTTGCCGCGAACACCCCAAATTGTTCGCTGTTCGCCGAACGGGCGAACAGCCAATGTTCGAGTCGACGACGAACATGAGTTCATCTCGAACATAAAGCTCATCCCTACTCATAACTAATATCCTCCAGACCCTTTATTAGCTTTGTTGCCCTTCTTTGTACTACTCGCTCCATTTCCAGCACATCCTTCCTGAGGACTGGTGTCCAGAACTGGACAGCATACTTCAGGTGCGGCCGGACCAGAGTCTTGTAGAGCGGAAGAATTATCGTTTTATCTCTGGAGTTAATCTGTTTGCTTTGTTAGCAGCAGCTTGGCATTGCATGCCATTGCTGAGCATATAGTAAACAAAAACACCATTTTAAAAACAAATTCACCCAAAACCTTGATAGTTCCTTTAGGTAGCAAGCAGTTTTGTAGACCCAGAAACTAAAAATCTGACACCTTGTTTAGTTATAATAAATTTCTCTATGAAAGCCTGAAATATCGGTTTTAACAGGAATGAATCCAGTTGTATTTTAGACACCTCCTTTAATACGCTCCGAATCTGAATTTAGAACATGAAGCATAACAGCTGCAAACTCGCAGATATCTTCCTGTAAAACACATTAGAACTGTGAAGTATTAGATTACATTTTGGCCACAAAAGATTAGCTCACCAACCAAGCCAAGCATTGAAATGAGCGGCTTTGGCTGTGTAGTATTTCTTGGTGAGCAATCTGTGAGCAGCACAAATTGTTATATTTGGATGAATCATCCGAGTTTATACAAAGTGTGGTCCATAGCTTGCTATTATAGAGCCCTGCAAGGAGAAGCATGGACTTCTCACTGCACATCAAAGCCAAGGTATGAAGAGTGCCATCTGGTCATGGGTACTGGGAATGGGGGGTCCCTAAAACCACTGATGGCAATCCAACGATGTGGCACTATCCCCCCCCCCCCCTTGATGCCAACGATGTGGCACTATTCCTTCCTCTGACATCATTGATAGGGCACCATTCATCCAACTAGCACTAATGATGGGGCACCATTCTTCCCACTGACACAATGATGGGGCACTATTCATCCCACTGACACCAATGTTGGGACACCATTCTTCCCACTGACACCAATGTTGGGACACCATTCTTCCCGCTGACACCAATGTTGGGGCACTATTCTTCCCGCTGACACCAATGTTGGGGCACTATTCTTCCCGCTGACACCAATGATGGGGCACCATTCTTCCCTCTGACACCAATGATGGGGCACTATTCATCCCACTGACACCAATGTTGGGACACCATTCTTCCCACTGACACCAATGTTGGGACACCATTCTTCCCGCTGACACCAATGTTGGGGCACTATTCTTCCCGCTGACACCAATGTTGGGGCACTATTCTTCCCACTGACACCAATGATGGGGCACCATTCTTCCCTCTGACACCAATGATGGGGCACTATTCTTCCCACTGACACCAATGATGGGACACCATTCTTCCCACTGACACCAATGTTGGGACACCATTCTTCCCGCTGACACCAATGTTGGGGCACTATTCTTCCCGCTGACACCAATGTTGGGGCACTATTCTTCCCACTGACACCAATGATGGGGCACCATTCTTCCCTCTGACACCAATGATGGGGCACTATTCTTCCCACTGACACCAATGATGGGTCACTATTCATCCCACTGACACCAATGTTGGGACACCATTCTTCCCACTGACACCAATGTTGGGACACCATTCTTCCCACTGACACCAATGTTGGGGCACCGTTCTTCCCTCTGACACCAATGATGGGACACTATTCTTCCCACTGACACCAATGATGGGGCACTATTCATCCCACTGACACCAATGTTGGGACACCATTCTTCCCACTGACACCAATGATGGGGCACTATTCATCCCACTGACACCAATGTTGGAACACTATTCTTTCCTCTGACACCATCCCACTGACACCAATGATGGGGCACTATTCATCCCACTGACACCAATGTTGGGGCACCATTCTTCCCACTGACACCAATGATGGGACACCATTCTTCCCACTGATACCAATGATGGGACACCATTCTTTCCACTGACACCAATGATGGGGCACCATTCTTCCCTCTGACACCAATGATGGGGCACTATTCATCCCACTGACACCAATGTTGGGACACCATTCTTCCCACTGACACCAATGTTGGGACACCATTCTTCCCGCTGACACCAATGTTGGGGCACTATTCTTCCCGCTGACACCAATGTTGGGGCACTATTCTTCCCACTGACACCAATGATGGGGCACCATTCTTCCCTCTGACACCAATGATGGGGCACTATTCTTCCCACTGACACCAATGATGGGTCACTATTCATCCCACTGACACCAATGTTGGGACACCATTCTTCCCACTGACACCAATGTTGGGACACCATTCTTCCCACTGACACCAATGTTGGGGCACCGTTCTTCCCTCTGACACCAATGATGGGACACTATTCTTCCCACTGACACCAATGATGGGGCACTATTCATCCCACTGACACCAATGTTGGGACACCATTCTTCCCACTGACACAAATGATGGGGCACTATTCATCCCACTGACACCAATGTTGGGACACTATTCTTTCCTCTGACACCATCCCACTGACACCAATGATGGGGCACTATTCATCCCACTGACACCAATGTTGGGGCACCATTCTTCCCACTGACACCAATGATGGGACACCATTCTTCCCACTGATACCAATGATGGGACACCATTCTTCCCACTGACACCAATGATGGGGCACTATTCTTCCCTCTGACACCAATGATGGGGCACTATTCATCCCACTGACACCAATGTTGGGACACCATTCTTCCCACTGACACCAATGTTGGGACACCATTCTTCCCGCTGACACCAATGTTGGGGCACTATTCTTCCCGCTGACACCAATGTTGGGGCACTATTCTTCCCACTGACACCAATGATGGGGCACCATTCTTCCCTCTGACACCAATGATGGGGCACTATTCTTCCCACTGACACCAATGATGGGTCACTATTCATCCCACTGACACCAATGTTGGGACACCATTCTTCCCACTAACACCAATGTTGGGACACCATTCTTCCCACTGACACCAATGTTGGGGCACCGTTCTTCCCTCTGACACCAATGATGGGACACTATTCTTCCCACTGACACCAATGATGGGGCACTATTCATCCCACTGACACCAATGTTGGGACACCATTCTTCCCACTGACACCAATGATGGGGCACTATTCATCCCACTGACACCAATGTTGGGACACTATTCTTTCCTCTGACACCATCCCACTGACACCAATGATGGGGCACTATTCATCCCACTGACACCAATATTGGGGCACCATTCTTCCCACTGACACCAATGATGGGACACCATTCTTCCCACTGATACCAATGATGGGACACCATTCTTCCCACTGACACCAATGATGGGGCACTATTCTTCCCACTCACACCAATGATGGGGCACTATTCCTCCCACTGATACCAGCAATGAGGCACTATTTCTTTCACTGACACCAATGAGGAGTAATTATTCATTTCATGGACACCAATGATGAGACACTACTCCTCACACTGATATCAATGATAGAACACTCCTCCTCCCACTGACAGAAACAATGGGACATTTTTTGTCAGATGATGACACCAATGATGAGGAACTATTCTTTCAACAGACATCTGCCATGAAGCGCTATTCTTCCCACTGTCACCAATGATGGGGCGTTATTCCTACCACTGATATCAATGATGGTTCGATGTTCCTTCAACTGACACCAATGATGAGACACTATCTCTCCCATTGATACCAGCAATGGGGAATAATTCCTTCTACTGATACCATTGAGTAGGAACTATTCATCTCATTGACACCAACGATGGGACACTATGCTTTCCACTGACACCAACAATGGGGCGCTATTTCATCCGATGACGACACCAATGATGGGGAACTATTCTTCCAACTGACACTAACAATAGGGCAATTATGAAACTAAGATGGGAAACTATTCCTCCCACTGACACCAATGATGAGGCACTATTACTCCCACTGACACCAATGATGGGGCACTATTCCTCCCACTGACACCAATGATGGGGCACTATTCCTCCCACTGACACCAATGATGGGAAACAATTCTTCCTGCTGAAACCAGCTGTGGGTCACTATTCCTCCAAATGATACCATCAGTGTGGCACTATTCCTAACACTGATTGCCAGGATATGTTTTACTTCCACTAGCCACAGTCTGCCTCCCCCAGCAAACTGACAGACAGTGAACTGAACCTTTATTAGTTTGAGGACCCCTGGTTACTAGCTTTGCGAATTCCCAGATGTCTTATATACACACCAGGAACTTGCAAGGGGAAAGACTGCCACATGTAGCAAGTCTTTCTGGAAGACAGCGTTGGGCTTAAATCTTTCCTTTACCTTGCCCTTGGAACAGTGGCGGCCATGTCCATAGAGGGCGCATGTGCGAAGACTCCCCTATCCATGCATCGGGCCCCCTGATCTACATGTAGCGGGTATTTTAATTTAGGGGAAGCATCTGGGTGGTAGTGTAACCCAGATGCACTGATAGTTAGGGAATCTGGGACCATTTTATGGTTCTCGGAGGACTCTGGTGGTGTGAGGTTCCCTGGAGCCTGCAGGAGGCGTTGTTGCCCTGGGCCGGAGTTGAACCATCACCACAAGAGTGCATTTCTTTTGTCCTTTCCTGGCGCTTGTACGGCAGGGCGGGGAACCTGCTGTGACGCAAAGGGAGAGGAGATAAAAGGGGCGGACGCCCTGAACACGGGGTTCAGAGTCGGAGGACGCGGCCGCGCCCAGGCACCTTCAGCCTGGGTGCTGGCGTCCCGGAGTTCCGGGCCCAGGTGCCCTTGACCTGGCCGGAGCGGGTGATGGAGTCCATCCCAGGCACCTTTAGCCCTGGGGTGAGGTACTACTGAGGAGGCCTGGGACCCAGTACCTCCGACTGGGTTCCGTGAGGGTGGAGGAGTCCGAGGGGCCCTAAGGTGTTGGGCACCCGAATCTGAGATGACGAGGCCGGGGAGTGTAACCCTTCCGAACAGCCCGGTGCAGCATTGCTGGTGACGGCGGGGCCTCCGGTAACTCTCTGGGATGGATGTCTTCCCTCTGACAGGGGCCGCATCCACAAGAAGGTAACTCCTGTTTCATGTTCATTAGAGTTGCTGGTAGAGACTCAGAAAAGGAAAGAAGTACATTCGGAGTCACTGTGCGTTATACCCGTTGGTGATATCTCAATGGTTTAGCTTGATTAAGGATTGTGCCTTGACCTACTCCCCACCTGTACTGAACTGTTCTTTGGTCACAACCTGTCTGTGCTGAGTGACGATTTATTTGCTGCTAAGGAATAAATAAGAGTTGGACCTTTTCAGTGGTGTGGAACTCCGGTTACTGGGAGCAAAGGGGGGGTCATATCAAGGAAAGACTTGACCCCGGGTTATACACACGACCTGATGGTAAAAATACATTCTGGCCTTCACCTCTATCCAGAAGAGGACATGGGCCGTGGTGGTTCTCATCCCTCCTCCCAGGTTCCCCTAGACAAGACAGCAAGCCGAGAAGAAGAAAGGCTGAGAGGGGTGGGCCCCGCTACATACATATCAGTGGCGCCGGACTATGGATTCCAATGGGAGGGGATGTTTTTTTTAAGCACCTGATTAGAGCCAGAGGCTCTAATAGGCTTCAAAAAAGGGTGGCCTCGCAGAGGCAGAGCATTGTGCTCCGAGTCCGCCCAGTTGGGTGACCATAGGGGGGGGGTTGTTTGTTTGCCGCCCCCTCAAAAGAAGAACCCACAAGCCACCACTGCCTTTGAAGATCTTCAGTAGCAGCAAAGTGGGCTAGTAAAGAAGCAGCCAGGTGGGGGGCTGGTAGTTCCTGCAGTCAGTAGAACTGGGATCAGTGTTTACGGTGGAGTTGGAGTCACCCATGTATGCAACCTGCAACATTTCTCTGCTACTTTCCAAAGGGACTGAGAGTTCCCAGTCCTTTAGTGGCTTTTGCTTTCAGAGACTGTGAGCAGTCGGGAGTGGGATCAATCAGAGTTGTACATAAAGAATAAGAGGAGACAAATCAGAGTTGTGCACAGGGAGGGAGTTGTTCCGGGTCTTGCTGCTATCAAGTTGGGCATCCCATAATTCCTATTCCCCATCCAAGTAATTACCCCCTAACAGGGCCACCATCAGGGGGTTACAGGCAGTACACCTGTAAGGGGCCCGGATGGCAACCCCCCTTTTTTATTTTATTTTTTATTTTTTTTTATTTTTTTGTAAGGGGCCCCCTTTTTATTTTAAAAAAATGTTCTTTTGTAAGGGGCCCAGAGGTCCCCAGGGCCCCGGATGGCAACCCCGCCCCCTTTTTTTTCATAATTTTTTTTTCCTAAGGGGCCCAGAGGTCCTCAGAGGCCCGGAGGCCCCCGAGGCCCCGGATGGTAACCACCCTTTTTATGTATTTTTTATAAAAAAAATATATATATATTTTTTATTTATTTTTATTTAGTTTTTGTAAGGGGCCCAGAGGTCCCCAGAAGCCCGGAGGTCCCCAGGGCCCCGGATGGCAACCCCCCTTTTTTTTATAAATGATTTTTCCTTTTTTGTGTAAGGGGCCCAGAGGTCCCCAGGGCCCCGGATGGCAACCCCCCTTTTTTTTATAAATGATTTTTCCTTTTTTGTGTAAGGGGCCCAGAGGTCCCCAGGGCCCCGGATGGCAACCCCCCCCTTTTTTTTGTTCTTTTTTTGTTCGTCAGCACCCAAAGCCCCCCCGACCTCAACAATTCGCGGCAGCAGCGCCCCCCGCTACTCAATTCGTGGCACCCCCCGCTTCTCAATTTGCGGCGGCAGCACGGCCCCCCGGTTCTCCTCTGCTCCAGGGGGCCCATGCCTGAAGCTGTGTAAGGGGCCCCAAAATTACTGATGGCGGCCCTGCCCCCTAATAAAATGTAAAAACCAAGCTTAAAGACTGTTCCTTGTGTCTGGAGAAAGTATGGAGAATATTTGCTGCCTGGCTTTGCAGGAGTGGGGGAACCCAATCATCAGCGGCTCCTTCGGGGCTGGGGGGAGGTGAGCGCTACATGTGGGGGCTCGCTTCCAGGATTTCCCATGGCAACACGCATGGCTATTGTCCCTAGCAACCAGCAACCATCGAGTCAGAGGACTGTACTTTGCTGTTAAATCACTAAAGGGGTAAAACAGGAAAGCGGAATTATGTTGGGTTGCTGAAACTGTGAGAAAAGTGGAGAAAGTGTGGTATGGCTGTGCAGGAGTGGGAAACCCAATCACCAGCGGCCCCTTCGAGGATGACCACTACACAACTATAGTTCAAACAATGTACACATGTCATCATGACATATTGGAAGGCATGCATTTTTTTTTATTTGAACTTCCCCCTTTTTTCCTCCCCCTTTTTAACCTAAAATTAACCCCAAAAAAAGAAAATAAATAATAATAAAATATATATATATATATATATAAAACCCCACCCAAAGACGTCCAAAAGAAAAAGAAAAATATCTCCAGTCGGCAGGGGAGGTAGAGGAAGCATAGGCCTCCCCTTCCCCCTTCTTTTTTTTTTTCCCCATCTTACGTTTCAAAAAGGAACTTCCCTTCTTCCAAATATTTAAATATATTCCATTGTGCCCAAGTTTCAGAATAGATCTCGTATCGGTTTTGGGATGATAATGTCAAATCCTCCATCCTATTTACCTCTTCGATTCGTGTAACCCATGAGAAGATTGTTGGAGGTTTCATGTCTCTCCACTGCCGAGCAATACACGCTCTGGCCCCATTGATAAGATGGCGTAAAATTGATTTACTGCATGTCTTCCCCGGTATTACGGATACGTGCAGCAAGAATAAAGCTGGATCTTCTGGGAGGTTGTACTCGGTGAATTTCTGTGCTATCTGCCGTACCTCCCTCCAGAGAGGCTGCAGCTTCGAGCACGACCAGAAAACATGAAGTAATGTCCCTCCTGGCACCTCCAACATTTGTCCGGGATCTCCGGCAGATATTTATTAAGCAATGAGGGTGTTCGATACCATCTTGTCATGATTTTAACCACTTCTCCACCAAGGACGTCCATAAGAATGATAAGAATGATCATAGTGGCAGTTCCACCGCTTGATCGTTCTTATAGGCGGCTGGAGGGGACATCCCCCCTCTCCCACCGCCATCAGGTGCTTCTCCGGGCTCTCCCGTGCCCTCGGGGGCCCGGAGAACGAATTGGCCATTGTCGCATGAGGATCATAGAGATTTCCGGTGACCAGATGGTCACCAGTCATCTCTATGACCGTCGGAGTCCCGGGCGCGACGTTGTGACGTCACGCCCGGTACCCGGGAGTAAACAAAGCCGCAATTGCGTCTGTCAGCATGAGATCAGTGATTTTTTTTTCACCGAACTCATGCTTTTCAGCCTGGAGGAGAGATGTGGAGGTCTTATTGACCCCACATCTCTACATAAAGAGGACCTGTCACATTGATTCCTATTACAAGGGATGTTTACATTCCTTGTAATAGGAATAAAAGTGATCAAAAAAAATTATTTTTTTTAAGAAGTGTCAAAATAAAAAAAAAATCAGTAAAAAAAAAAAAGTAAAACGCCCCTGTCCCCGGTAGCTCGCGCTCAGAAGCCCACATATGTAAACGCTGTTCAAACCCCACATGTGAGGTATCGCCGTGTGCGGTAGAGTGCGCGCAACAATTCTAGCACTAGACCTCCTCTGTAACTCGAAAATAGTAACCTGTAAAAAAAAAAAAATTAAAGTGTCGCCTATGGAGATTTTTAAGTACCGAAGTTTGGCGCCATTCCATGAGTGTGCGCAATTTTAAAGCGTGACATGTTAGGTATCTATTTACTCGGCATAACAACATCTTTTACATTATACAAAAAAATTGGGATAACTTTACTGTTTTGTTATTTTTTAATTTGTGAAACTGTTTTTTTTTTCCAAAAAAAGGCGTTTGAAAAATTATTGCGCAAATACCGTGCAAGAAAAAAAGTTGCAATGACCGCCATTTTATCCCCTAGGGTGTCTGCTAAAAAATATATATATATAATGTTTGGGGGTTCTGATTAATTTTCTAGCAAAAAAATGATGATTTTTACATGAAGGAGAGAAGTGCCAGAATAGGCCCGGTGGAGAAGTGGTTAAAATGAGTTTCTTGGGCCCTAGTACATACAGAAGATTTTAGCGCAAGATTTATAATCTGCCTATGTTGTGCCTGAGTGAATGTCCTGTCCAATGTCATTTCCCACTTCCTTATATATGGAGGGACATAGTCCTCTGAAGGAGCAATCAATAGTCCATATATTTTCGAGAGGCATGCATTCTATGAGCAGGGGAACTCAACAAAGACCTGTCTAATTAGAATGACCACATGTCCCGGATTGCCCGGGACAGTCCCGCATTTTGCAGGTCTGTCCCGGGCACATTCATTCCAGGACAATACAGTGTCCCGGAATGAAAATGACACAGCCACCCCCCGGGCCAATCTGATGCCCCCAAAAAAGGCCACCACATCACCGCTTTACTCACTGACAGTACTTGTCCTGGCCGGGAATGCCTGGAGGAGCACAATCCCCGCCCCCTGCTTGTGATTGGAAAAATCATAAATCCCGCCTCTTGTGTCCAATCACTGTGCTGTGATTCGTTACATCACAAGCTGATTTTTGGGAAGGGAGGGTGTCCCTGAATGGTAGTTTGGAAATGTGGTCACCCTATGTCTAATGTTTATCAGTTGGTGAAAGGGTCACCTAGTTGTGGTTGGGAGTCAAGCTCAGGTATCTACAATGAGATAGCCCCAAGTCCTGGGTAAGCCAGAGTACACAACATCTAATGTTATATTCCCAATAGAGAACCAGGGAGGGGTGAGGGGACTTAAAAACAAAAAGCAGCATTTTTTTTGTCTACTGCCTGCCAGGGAACAGCCTTGAAGGGTCTCAAACAATAAGAACATGAAGTCATCTACATAAACAGAACATTTAACAACCTTACTGTGACGACACCTGAGGACAAAAAAAAAAGTACATCCATAAAGCTCCTCCTCGGAGAATAGTAAGGTCTGGAAATAGCTGTGTGTTCCATAGAAAAGTCTGTAGAAAGTCTGCATCGCTTGTCACGTCACCATTGGTGTACCAAAGTTTCAAGATATTTCTGAAACGCCAAAAATGCGTATTTTCTTCTCAGATATTCCCAGTGGCTCTGGCATGAGATGATAAAATCTTATATCATTTTTTAAATTTTATTTTGGTAGTCCAGGGGTTTTGGCCCCGCTGGGAAGGAACATTTAATTGTATTAACTGATTAACATCCTGTTTACTGCTGCAGAGTAATAAAACATCTAATTCTGTCCTCTGTGCTGCAACGGTGGAATTCCGACTTCAAACATTGTGTGAAAGTCACTCGAACATCCTCGGAAAAAAACATCGCCATTCGCGAGGCGTAAACAATGCGAGGAAGAAAGACTCAGCACTGAGACGAGAAATGAGGAAAGAGATGAAAATGATCACTTACTACTGTATTGGGTTGTGACCATATCAGTGTGTGTGTGTGGGGGGGGGGGGGGGCATGTGGAGGATCTAGAATGAAACAATTATTTTCTTTATATTATTATTATTAATAAAATAAAATTCTAAAATACTTGGAGGATCTGGATTGGAAAAATGATTTTCTTTATTTTATTATTTTCTTTTTTAATTATTATTTTTATCATTATTATTGTTGTTAACCACTTGCTTACTGGGCACATAACCCCCTTCCTGCCCAGGCGAAATTTCAGCTTTCAGCACTGTGTCGCTTTGAATGACAATTGCGCGGTCGTGCGACGTGGCTCCCAAACAAAATTGACGTCCTTTTTTCCCCACAAATAGAGCTTTCTTTTGGTGGTATTTGATCACCTCTGCGGTTTTTATTTTTTGCGCTATAAACAAAAAAAGAGCAACGATTTTGAAAAAAAAAAACCACAATATTTATTACTTTTTGTTATAATAAATATCCTAATTTAAAAAAAAAAAAAAAAAAAAATCTCAGTTTAGGCCGATACGTATTCTTCTACATATTTTTGGTCCAAAAAAAATCGCAATAAGCGTTTATTGATTGGTTTGCGCAAAAGTTATAGCATCTACAAAATAGGGGATAGTTTTATAGCATTTTTATTAATATTTTTTTTTTACTAGTAATGGCGGCGATCAGCAATTTTTATCGTGACTGTGACATTATGGCGGACACATCGGACACTTTTGACACCATTTTGGGACCATTCACATTTATACAGCGAACAGTGCTATAAAAATGCACTGATTACTGTATAAATGTGACTGGCAGGGAAGGGGTTAACACTAGGGGCGGGGAAGGGGTTAACCATGTTCCCTATTTCTGATTCTTACTGTGGGGGGAGGGGACTGACTGGGGGAGGAGACCGATCTGTGTCCCTATGTACAAGGGACACACCATAAGGTCTCCTCTCTCCCTGACAGGACATGGATCTCTGTGTTTACACACAGAGATCCACGTCCTGCTTCTGTAACTGCCGATCGAATGTACCTGGCGGACATCGCGGCCACCAGGCACGCTCCTCGGCATCACATGATGCGCGCCGCACAGCTGTTCCCCGCCGCACGCCCTCGGCGGCGCGCGGCGGGATGTAAACAGAGAAGGACGTCCTGGGGACGTCCTCTCGGCACTTGAGAGCAACGCTGCAGCCGTCTTTCGGCTATAGCGCGGGTCTCAAGTGGTTAATATTATTATATCTGTAAGGGGGAATCAGTGTTTAAATTGGTGTATTGATAGATGGTATTTTGATAGACTATTTTATTCTGGAACATTTGTGGGATCTGGATTAGAAAAAAAAAATCTTCATATTTATTATTGTTATTGTTATCAGCAGGGTTTAGGTGCAGGTACTCTCCCTTCTAAGTCACCCCTTGTCTCTGCCCCCTACTTGCTGCCCAGTACCGCCCCTCTCATGCCGCGTACACACGACCATTTTTCTCGTCTGGAAAAATTAAATTTTTTCTCTTTGACGAGAAAAACGACCGTGTGTGCGCTTTTGACCATTTTTCCCGAAGAGAAAAACGGCATTAATCACGACGAGAAAAATTAGAACATGCTCTAATTTTTCTCGTCGTGATTCAGGGCATTTTTTTCCGTGGCAGTTTTCCCCATAGGGAAACACTGCCAGGGAGCCTACACACGGTCGTTTTTCTCGACCAAGAGAAAAAATGTCGGAAAAAACGGCCGTGTGTAGGGGACCAAGCCGTTCCTCGTTTTTCCCGTCTATTTTCTCGACGGTGTTTTCACCGTCGAGAAAATCGATCGTGTGTACACGGCATTAGAGAATACAGAACCAAGTATCATTTTGTGATGCTAAGTAATTTGTATGGAATGTGTTAATGAAAGCAAGAAAAACAGTAAAATATATCCCTTGCAATAATAGACCTCCCCATCAACAATAGACCCCCCCCATCAACAATAGACTCTCCCCATCATCAATAGATCCGCAAAACAAAATACCACCACCCCCAGCAACAACAGATCCATCCCTGCAACAATAGACCTCTGCTGCCAGCATTAATAGACTCACCATTAGCCAAAATGAATAGACCCCCCCCCAGCAACAATTGACCCCCCAGCGACAATAGATCCTCCACCAGCAACAACAGACCTTCTCACCAACAATAGAACCCCCCACCAGCAATAATAGAGCACCCCAGCAAAAACAGATCCTCCGCAGACAGCAACAATAGAACTTCCAGCATTCCTCAGCACCTTTTACCATTACATACATTCAGTGCTGAAGGTGCCGGAACTGCGTTCCCCCGCGTTCCCACTGAAAAAAAGCCCTGGTTATCAGTATATTTGTATGAGGAACTAAAGAAGCAGTTGACAGTTGCGGCCGCCTTCTCTCTCCTTAGCCGGTGCTGCAAGTAAAACAAGTCCCATTTGTATGAGGCTTTGGTCAGCATTGTGGGCAATCAGGGCACGATCCACCAGTCACCTGGCCATAATCGATGCCAACCCTCGCTTTATATTATTATTATTATTTCTTTATGAGGGGGATCAGTATTTAATTTAGTATTTATTTTTGATGGATTATTTAGGGGTGTACTTACTTTTGTTGCCAGCAGTTTAGACATTAATGGCTGTGTGTTGAGTTATTTTGAGGGGACAGGAAATTTACACCGTTATACAAGCTGTACACTCACTACTTTACATTGTAGCAAAGTGTCATTTCTTCAGTGTTGTCACATGAAAAGATAGAAGAAAAGATTTACAAAAATGTGACTGAGGGGTGTACTTACTTTTTGTGAGATACTGTACCTTCATGATGAATCCAGGACTACTACAAATCTGGCATGCAAGAGGGTCAGTATAACAGCCAGGAAAACCTGCATTTTCAGAAGGAGGTCAGCAAAGGCAGATGACAGGTGAACTTTATTTCCTACAAAAATTGCAAAAAATATGTATAGTAATAATATTGCCACCGCCATAGTTATCACCTCACTGTGTTTCTTTCATTGGTTACGTTGTGTTTATTGATTTGGCAAATTTGTAACAATTCAGAAATTAAAATGTAAACACAGAGATGGAGATATCGTCAAAACTTTATGACCATCACAATCCGGCAACAACCGCGGTGCCTAAATCCGTCCCACCTGGTGCTAAATTTACACTTTGTGTCTCAAAATGACGAAGGAGGATGGATGGAGGAAACGGAAGGGCATCCTGTCCTCTCTGGGGTGACCGATACCTCTGAATAACTCTTCTTCCCGAAAAAAGCCAACTTCCTGACTTTGGGTCAGCCTGGGTGATCATAAAGATAGTAATCCTTTACATAATGACTGTCTAGAGGAAAATAAAATTCCATTCATTTATATAGATAAATTACTAAACTCTACTGTATATTCCAAAGTTCTTCAAAAAGTCTCTGCACATTTTTTTAACTCTATTAAATATAAATTTTTAAAGACCCGTTGTTTATATATATATATATATATATATATATACAGTATGTATATACTGTGTACCGTATATACTCGAGTATAAGCCGAGTTTTTCAGCACATTTTTTTGTGCTGAAAATGCCCCCCTCGGCTTATACTGGAGTCACCTTTTTGCGCCTGATCTTCCGGACTTTGGGGACCTGGTACCGGCCGGCCGTAGGTCCCCTGGACCCCAAACTTGGCACACATGTAGCCCCAATCTTCCTCTATAAGTGTGCAAAGTTTGTTGTCCGGGCGACCTACGGTCGGGGAGCACCGATTTTTCAAATCCGGGCACCCCTTCCATAGACTCCCATGTTAAACTGTCATTTCTCTGGTGATTTTGGGGACTCGATACTGGCTGGTCGTAGGTCCTCTGGACCCGACACTTGGCACACATTTAGCCCCATTTCTCCTCTATAAGTGTGCAAAGTTTGTTGTTTAGGGGACCTACGGCCAGGGAGCACCGTTTTTTTTTCAAATCCGTGCACCCCTTCCATAGACTCCCATGTTAAACGTCAGTCTAGTCATGGACGCAGTGAGGCATGGGCACAGTGAGGACACAGTGAGGCATGGACACAGTGAGGCATGGACACAGTGAGGCATGCACATGGACACAGTGAGGCATGCATGCAGATGGACACCCTAGGCTTATACTCGAGTCAATACGTTTTCCCATTTTTTTGTGGTAAAATTAGGTGCCTCGGCTCACATTCGGGTCGGCTTATACTCGAGTTTATACGGTATCTCTCTCTCTCTCTCTCTCTCTCTCTCTCTCGTCATTGACCTCATGGACCATAGCACACCAGGCTTGTCTGTCCTCCACTGCCTCCCGGAGCTTGCTTAACTTCAAGTTCATTGTTTCAATGATGCTATATATATATATATAGAGAGAGAGAGAGAGAGAGAGAGAGAGAGAGAGAGAGAGAGAGAAAGAGAGAGAGAGAGAGAGAGAGAGAGAAAGAAAATGAAAGCCTATGTTTAGTAAAAAAATTAATAAAAAATAAAAAAAAGCAAGGAGACAATTAAAGCCATAATTTTTTAAATAAAAAATAAAATTTAAAAAAGCCTTTATTTAATAATAATTATAAAAAACACAATTAAAGCCTATGTTTAGAAAAAAAAGCCTACGCTAAGTAAAAAAAAAAAGAGAATTAAAGCCTACATTTAATAATAATTATAAAAAAAAAACAATTAACCGCTTGCCGCCTGGCACACGCAGATATACGTCTGCAGAATGGCACGGGCAGGCAGAAGGACGTATATATACGTCCCCTTTAAGAAGCGGTTGTTGTGGCCGCGATCTCCGTGAGACCGCCCGCGGGGGTCCCGCGGACTCCATCGCCGCGGGCATACCCGCGATCGTCTCACAGAGAGATAGAATGGGGAGATGTTAGTGTAAACACAATATCTCCCCGTTCTGCCTAGCAGGGCTGGACTGGGACAAAAATTTGGCCCTGGACTTCATCCAGACCGGCCCACTATAATTAAAAAAAATGCTGCCCCCCCACCCCCCCTTAAAAAAAAATCACGCCCACCGTAAGGCCCCTACATCCAATTATATATCATGAGAGGGTGAGAGAGAGAGAGAGAGGGGGGGGGGGTTGAGGGAAAGGGAGTGAGTGTAGGACACCTTTCACACTGAAGCGTTTTTCAGGCGCTTTTGGGCTAAAAATAGCACCGGAAAAACGGCTCCCCTGCAGTCCCAGTGTGAAAGCCAGAGTGCCTTCACACTGGGGCGCTGCGCTGGCAGGGCGTTAAAAAAAGTCCTGCAAGCAGCTTCTTTGGGGCGGTGGAGGAGCGGTGTATACACTGCTCCTGCCCATTGAAATGAATGGCCACCGCTGCTGAAGCGTCTGCAAAGCACTTCGGCAGCAGCGCTACATGGGAGCATTTAACCCTTTATTCGGCCGCTAGTGGGGGTTAAAAGCGCCCGCTAGAGGCCGAATAGTGCCGCTAAAATGGCGGTAAAGTGCCGCTAAAACTAGCAGCGTTTTACCATCAACGCCCGCCCCAGTGTGAAAGCAACCTAAGACTCAGGGAGTGAAGGAGACAACGGAGGGGGCAGAAAGACAGAGGGGGGGGGTCTGAGAGACAAAAGAGGGGGGCTGGCTGAGAGACAAAGGAGGGGAGCTGAGAGACAAAGGAGGGGGTCTGAGAGACAGAGGAGGGGGTCTGAGAGACAGAGGAGGGGGTCTGAGAGACAGAGGAGGGGGTCTGAGATACAGAGGAGGGGAGACTGAGTGACAGAGAGGTTAGAGAGACAGAGGAGGGGATCTGAGAGACAGAGGAGGGGGTCTGAGAGACAGAGGAGGGGGTCTGAAAGACAGAGGAGGGGGGTCTGAAAGACAGAGGAGGGGGGTCTGAAAGACAGAGGAGGGGGGTCTGAAAGACAGAGGAGGGGGGTCTGAGAGACAGAGGAGGGGGACTGAGAGACAGAGGAGGGGGACTGAGAGACAGAGGAGGGGGGACTGAGAGTCAGAGGAGGGGGGACTGTGAGACAGAGGAGGGGGGACTGAGAGACAGAGGAGGGGGGACTGAGAGACAGAGGAGGGGGGACTGTGAGACAGAAGGGGGGGTCTGAGAGACCGAGGGGAGGGCTGAGACAGACAGACCACATAGCACTGTCCCTTCCTGCAGCCCCTCCCCCCTCTCAGTGTGCTGGCATGTATTTACAGGATGCCGGGTACCTGATGACCAGCAGTGGCAGCGGCGAGTCTCCCTCTTGATCCGGGGGGTTCTCTCGCTGCTCTGCTCCTTTCAGTGGCTCCTTGGCAGCCTCCGCCTCCCGCATGTTCTCTTCCTCCGGGGCTTCCAGCCAGCCTGTCTTCTGGCCCAGGCCGCACGGTTCCTGGAGCAGAGAGGAGCCGGTGGAGGGATCCAAGTTCTGGGAGCGCGGGGGTGGCCGCGCTCACTCCTGTTCATCTCTTCGGTGGTCTTCGCTGAGTGGAGAAAACTCCTCACTTCTGCAACTTCTCCGGCTGTGTTCAGCGCTTCCTTCCCCGCAATTCCCTGAGAACATCACCATCCGATAGGTCAGTCCGTCCCTGGGCAGTACAGCGGTGCTCAAAGTAATGGCTGCGCAAGCCGTGCAGCCATTACTTTGACAGGCTGTCACTTAAACCAGCCCACTGAGCCATCGGCCCACCGGGAATCTCCTGGTAGTTCCGATGGCCAGTCCATCCCTGCTGCCTAGTGACACTGTCACTGATCGTGTTCCCTGTCATCGAGAACACGATCAGTGACATGTCACAGCAAGTCACGTCCCCTGACAGTAAGAATCACTCCCTAAGTTACACTTAACCCCTACAGCGCCACCTAGTGGTTAACCCCTTCACTGCCAGTGTGTAATCAGTAATCGCAGTAATCAGTGCATTTTTATAGCATTTTTATAGCATTTTAGTGCATTTTTATAGCACTGATTGTAAAAATGACAATGGTCCCAAAAATGTGTCAAAAGTGTCCGATGTGTCCGCCAGAATGTTGCAGTCATGATAAAAATCGCTGATCGCCGCCATTACTAGTAAAAAAAAAATATTAATAAAAATGCCATAAAACTATCCCCTATTTTGTAGATGCTATAACTTTTGCGCAAACCAATCAATAAATGCTTATTGCGATTTTTTTTTACCAAAAATATGTAGAAGAATACGTATCGGCCTGAACTGAGGAAAAAAATGTTTTTTATATATTTTTTGGGGATATTTATTATAGCAAAAAGTAAAAAATATTGCATTTTTTTCAAAATTGTCACTCTATTTTTTGTTTATAGCGCAAAAAATAAAAACCGCAGAGGTGATCAAATACCACCAAAAGAAAGCTCTATTTGTGGGGAAAAAGGGACGTAAATTTTGTTTGGGAGCCACGTCACACGACCGCGCAATTGTCAGGTAAAGCGACACAGTGCCGAATCGCAAAAAGTGGCCTGGTCATTTAGCAACAAAATGATATGGGGCTTAAGTGGTTAAAGTCTATGTTTTGTAATAAAAAATAAAAAAAAAAGCCTATGCCAAGTTAAAAAAAATATACAATTAAAGCCTAAATTTTGTAAATAAAAAAAAAATAACACAATTAAAGCCTACATTTAATAATAATTATAAAAAAGGACAATTAAAGCCTATGTTTAGTAAAAAACTAAAATAAAAAAAGTAAAGCAAAGTCTACATTTAATAATAATAATAAAAAGATAATTAAAGCCCACATTTAGTTAAAAAAAAGGCAAAAAAAGGCCTACGTTTAGTAAAAAAAACATAAAGCCTACATTTATTATTAACAATAATAATAATTAAAAAAAGACAATTAAAGCCTATGTTTAGCAAGGAAAAAAAAAACACCTACGTTTAGTAAAAAAAGAAAAACCTATGCTTGGTAAAAAAAAAAAAAAAAAAGGGCGGTTTATATAGAAGGACCCCCGCCATTTCAAAGTCCGCCTTGCCAAAAACATCCAGTGTTTAAGGGTGGCAGCCATTGAGGTTATCCCAGGAGGATCTTTGACTGCCAATGAGAGGTTCTCTCTATTGTGCAAGCGAGAATCCTTCTGGATTTATAAGTTGGCTACTTTGTCTCCTAATTAGGGATGGGCCCGGTGCTCGATTCGAACCCATGTTCGAATCGAGCATCGGGCGTTCGCTCGCTCGTCGAGCCCAGAACTATTTGGGCCGTTCGCATCACATTCGTGTGATGCGAGCGGCCCCGCAATGCATTGCGGCCGGCGCGGCCGGCGCAGTGCATTGCTGGCTGATGATTGGCCAAGCATGCACTGTGACCCCGCATGCTTGGCCAATCACAGCGCCCGAAACTCGGAGAGCAATAATTGGCTACAGGCAGGACGCCTGTAGCCAATTACAGCTCAGGGGCTTTAGTACACGCCCCACCATTTAAAAGGCCGCCACGCCATCGGCCCCGGTCACATGAGTTCCGGCTTTAGGAGAGATTAGTCTGCTGATTCTGTCTTTGCTTGATACTGAAAGATTTGCTCTTCTTTGCTAAACCATTGGCTATTTCTTTGCTAAACCATTGCTACCTAAGTCATTGATCGTTCATTGCTGCTGATTGCACAGTTAGTGTGTTATTAGCTGCTGCTGGGGATTAGTCTGGTGCGTGCTTACTGTTAGTACAGTATTGCAGTAGTACCAACCGCAGTGCTGTTAGCACAGCATTGCACCCCAACAGCACCCATAGGACTTCTAGTGTGTTAGTGGCAGCAAACAGAGCTCCTATATTTTCTTCTCAGCAGCACCCATAGGACTTCTAGTGTGTTAGTGGCAGCAAACAGAGCTCCTATATTTTCTTCTCAGCAGCACCCATAGGACTTCTAGTGTGTTAGTGGCATCACACAGAGCTCCTATATTTTCTTCTCAGCACCACCCATAGGACTTCTAGTGTGTTAGTGGCAGCAAACAGAGCTCCTATATTTTCTTCTCAGCAGCACCCATAGGACTTCTAGTGTGTTAGTGGCAGCAAACAGAGCTCCTATATTTTCTTCTCAGCAGCACCCATAGGACTTCTAGTGTGTTAGTGGCAGCAAACAGAGCTCCTATATTTTCTTCTCAGCAGCACCCATAGGACTTCTAGTGTGTTAGTGGCATCACACAGAGCTCCTATATTTTCTTCTCAGCAGCACCCATAGGACTTCTAGTGTGTTAGTGGCAGCAAACAGAGCTCCTATATTTTCTTCTCAGCAGCACCCATAGGACTTCTAGTGTGTTAGTGGCAGCAAACAGAGCTCCTATATTTTCTTCTCAGCAGCACCCATAGGACTTCTAGTGTGTTAGTGGCATCACACAGAGCTCCTATATTTTCTTCTCAGCAGCACCCATAGGACTTCTAGTGTGTTAGTGGCAGCAAACAGAGCTCCTATATTTTCTTCTCAGCAGCACCCATAGGACTTCTAGTGTGTTAGTGGCATCACACAGAGCTCCTATATTTTCTTCTCAGCAGCACCCATAGGACTTCTAGTGTGTTAGTGGCATCACACAGAGCTCCTATATTTTCTTCTCAGCAGCACCCATAGGACTTCTAGTGTGTTAGTGGCATCACACAGAGCTCCTATATTTTCTTCTCAGCAGCACCCATAGGACTTCTAGTGTGTTAGTGGCAGCAAACAGAGCTCCTATATTTTCTTCTCAGCAGCACCCATAGGACTTCTAGTGTGTTAGTGGCAGCAAACAGAGCTCCTATATTTTCTTGTCAGCAGCACACATAGTACCTATAGTGTGTTAGTGTCAGCACCCATAGGACCTACAGTGTGTTGTGAGCACACATAGGAGTTCTATTTTTTATACTATATACACTACCGACTACAATGGCTGGAAGACCGCCAAGGAGAGGCAGAGCGTGCCGAGGCAAGAACACAGGGCAGGCAGGCTCTGTTTCTAGAGACAACAGTGCTGGCCGTGGACGTGGTCGTGCATCGTCATCAGCACGTGGCCATGGGACACGCTTGTCTTTGTTTTCGGCAGCTGGACATGTGGAGCCGCATCATGCCGAAGGCTTGGTAGAATGGATGACCAAGCCCTCCTCATCCTCCTCATCCTCTCTCACCCAGGCTCAGGGTACTGGCAGAGCAGCTGCCAACGCGTACTCAATGGCATCATCAGCCACCCCTTCCCTAGACCCACCATGTCCTCCTGAGGAGTCCCCCGAACTGTTTGAGCACAGTGTTGGGTACATGCTCCAGGAGGATGCCCAACGATTCGAAGGCTCGGATGATGATACCCAGCTTGAGGAAGTCAGTAGTGTGCGCGCAGAGAGAGGGGATGCTGAAGGACAGCAATCTGGCAGTAGTGTTCCACCAGCTGCAGCTTACTGCCAGGTTTGCTCTAGTGGTGAAGAGGGAGGGGATGATGAGGTCACTGACTCCACGTGGGTGCCTGAAGGGAGAGAGGAGGAGGAGGAGGAGGATGCAGCGTCACATGTCCAACGAGGCAGGATGCCCCCTGGAGGCCAGCTAGAGGCCAGCACAGCAACTGTACCACACCGCAGAGCTCCGCCTGTGCAGGGCGCTGCCTCTGCACATTATCACAAAAGTTCTTTGGTGTGGGCCTTTTTTGAGACGAGTGCATCAGATCGCACCACTGCTATTTGCAATATTTGTCTCAAGCGTATCTCGCGTGGCCAAAACATCAGCCGCTTGGGCACCACAAGCATGAGCAGACATATGTCGACCTGCCATGCAGCTCGTTGGCAAGCACACATAAAAGACCCACACCAAAGAACAAAGCGGACCTCTCCTTGCTCCTCATCAGCTGGGATCTCCATCCCCACTATATCTTCAGTCCTCTCTGAAAGCTGCTCTGAGAGGACTGAAGGTGTAGAATTAGGTGTGTCACAACCAAGTACTTGCAGTACACCGACGTCCGATTGTAGCAGGCAAATTTCCCTGCCCCAGCTGCTGGACCGTCGAAAGAAGTATACTCCCAGCCATCCACATGCCCAGCGGTTGAATGCTAGCTTGGCTAAATTGCTAGCACTTCAACTGCTGCCTTTTCAGTTGATAGACTCGGCCCCCTTCCGTGAGTTTGTTCAATGTGCGGTTCCTCAGTGGCAGGTTCCCAAACGCCACTTTTTCTCACGGAAGGCGATTCCGTCTCTCTACTGGCATGTGGAAGGCAATGTCCATGCCTCGCTGGACAGGGCGGTCAGCGGTAAGGTGCATATTACCGCTGACTCATGGTCCAGCAGGCATGGACAGGGACGTTATCTTTCTTTCACGGCCCATTGGGTCACTCTATTGGCAGCTGGGAGGGATGCAGGACAAGGTGCAGTAGTGTTGGAGGTTGTTCCGCCACCACGCCTCCAAAATGCTACTACTGGTTGTGACACACCTCTCTCCTCCACCCCCTCCTCTTCTTCTTCCTCCATGTCCTCTTCGAGTGCTCTGTCCTCGGAACCAGCGGTGCTCCGTAGGCGTACAAGGGGCTACGCGAGTACGCAGGCAAAAAGATGCCATGCCGTGCTTGCGCTGGTGTGTTTGGGGGACAGGAGCCACACTGGGCCAGAGGTTCTGGCAGCTCTGCAGGGGCAGGCCGAGAGGTGGTTGACGCCACGCCAGCTTAAGCCAGGAATGGTCGTTTCTGATAATGGCACCAACCTCCTCTCCGCCCTGCGACAGGGGCAGCTCACCCATGTGCCCTGTATGGCTCACGTCCTCAACCTGGTGGTGCAGCGGTTCTTGGGCAGGTTCCCAGGCTTACAGGATGTCCTGAGGCAGGCCAGGAAAGTCTGTGTGCATTTCCGCCGATCTTATAATGCCAGTGCTCGGCTGACTGAGCTGCAAAAGGAGCTGAACCTGCCCAAGAACCGCCTAATATGTGACATGCCCACCAGGTGGAACTCAACGTTGGCCATGCTGCAGCGACTGCACACGCACCAGAGGGCCATCAATGAGTACCTTTGCGACTACGGCACCAGGACAGGGTCAGGGGAGCTTGGCTTTTTTTCCCCACGCCAGTGGAGCATGATCAGGGATGCATGCACTGTCCTCTCACCATTTGAGGAGGCCACGAGGATGGTGAGCAGCGACAGTGCATGCATCAGTGACACTGTACCTCTTGTCCACCTGTTGGAGCATACGCTGCGTGGGATAATGGACAGGGCACTTGAGGCAGAACAGAGGCAGGAAGAGGAGGACTTCCTTGTCTCTCAAGGCCCCCTTTATCCAGACAATGTTCCTTCTGTCCCACCCATCACACAGGAAGAGGAGGAGGAGGAGGAGGAGGAGGAGGATTGTGTGAGCATGGAGGTGGAGCCTGGCACTCAGCATCAGCAGCAGCAGTCTTTTAGGGATGATGTACAGTCCCAACAAACCAGTGGACTTGTACGTGGCTGGGAGGAGGTGGCTGGCGATCATGTCATCCTCAGTGACCCAGAAGACTCCGGACCGAATGCCTCAGCTAACCTACGCTGCATGGCCTCCCTGATCCTGCAAAGCCTGCGGAAGGATCCTCGTGTTCTTCGGATCAAGGAGAGTGACCATTACTGGCTGGCCACTCTCCTTGATCCACGGTACAAGGGTAAGGTTGCGGACCTTATCTTGCCGTCGCAGAGGGAGCAGAGGATGAGACATCTCAGGGAGGCCTTGCAGAAAGGTCTGTGCAACGCGTTCCCAGAAACTGGGAGGTTACAAACTCCTGGTCCTGGACGACGAGTTGCTGAGGCTTCGGTCAGTAGCAGAAGGAGCGGTGGGGAAGGTGGACGTCTGACCGATGCGTTCAGACAATTTTTTAGTCCGCAGCCCCAAGGTATGATTGGTTCCAGCAACCATCGCCAGCGTCTGATATACATGGTGCAGGAATACCTAGGGGCAAGGTCAGACTTGGACACCTTTCCCACCGAAAATCCTCTGGCTTACTGGGTCCTGAGGATGGATCACTGGCCAGAGCTTGCACAGTATGCAATTGAGCTACTGGCCTGTCCTGCATCCAGCGTTCTTTCCGAACGCACATTCAGTGCTGCTGGAGGATTTGTCACCGATCATAGGGTGCGCCTGTCCACCGACTCGGTTGATCGACTGACCTTCATAAAAATGAATCAGTCTTGGATCACCACCAGCTACCAGACACCTGAAGCGGATATAACGGAATAATTTATAATGTCACATCCCTTCAAGACTGCCTATGCTGATGCTGAGTGACTGTCCTGTTATGTTCACTGACTATCCTCTTCCTCCTCCTCAATGATCCATGCCACCACACCAGTGCCTAAGGCACAATTTTTCAGCCCCTGTATAACAGGGGCGTGTAATTACAATTTTTTAAAAAGATGCTTCGCAACAGGTGTGACTGCTGTGCTCAGAGTACAGTATCTGTGAGGGGTTGCAGTGTTGTGGCACCAGCACCAGTGCCTAAGGCACAATTTTTCAGCCCCTGTTGGGGCGTGTAATTACAATTTTTAGGCAATGCTTTGCAACAGGTCTCATTGCTGTGCTCAGAGTACAGTATCTGTGAGGGGTTGCAGTGTTGTGGCACCAGCACCAGTGCCTAAGGCACAATTTTTCAGCCCCTGTATAACAGGGGCGTGTAATTACAATTTTTTAAAAAGATGCTTCGCAACAGGTGTGACTGCTGTGCTCCAAGTACAGTATCTGTGAGGGGTTGCAGTGTTGTGGCACCAGCACCAATGCCTAAGGCACAATTTTTCAGCCCCTGTTTAACAGGGGCGTGTAATTACAAATCTTGATCTAATAGTTCACAGCAGGGCCCATTCCTGCGCCCACCAAGAGTAACTATGAGGGCCTACAGTCTTGTGGCAACACCGTCCACCACCACCACCACCACCAAAGGCCCAATTTTTCTGCCCTGTTCAACAGGTGCATGCAATTACAAATCTTGATCTAATAACTCACAGCAGGGCCCATTCCTGCACCCACCAAGAGTAACTGTGAGGGCTTACAGTCTTGTGGCAACACCGTCCACCACCACCACCACCACCACCAAAGGCCCAATTTTTCTGCCCGGTTCAACAGGTGCATGCAAGTACAAATCTTGATCTATTAACTCACAGCAGGGCCCATTCCTGTGCCCACCAGTCTTGTGGCTACACCAACATCTAATAGGGCAAATTTCTGCAGAGTATATACGGCAGGCCCCTACTTTCAAACATCCAACTTACAAACGACTCCTACTTGCAAACGGCAAGAGAAAACAGGAAGTGAGAGGAAATCTACCCCTAGGAAGGAAAATTCTATCCTGTTAGATTTAATTTGGGAAAAAGGTATCTCCTCTCTACTGATGCTTTATCACCAATCCTTGTTTCAATTAAAACCCCACTTTTCCAAAAACATTTGTCATTGGGACGGAAAGTGAGGTGACATGTTCTGAACAGATGTGCAAAGACAGCAAATGTTACAGGGGTGATAACCCCTCCCTATGTTCTCCAAAAAGCTTAAAAATTGATTTTTTTGGGATGTAGCTACACTTCATAATGTACCTGTTCAGATTCTACTTAAGAACAAACCTACAGTCCATGTCTTGTTTGCACCACCTATATACTGCTGTTCAGAGTATATAGGGTTGTAGGTATAGGGTTTTATTTTGGGTGCGGGGTCCCCCTTAGTATCCATACAAGACCCAAAGGGGCTGGGGTGGGGGGGGGGTGATGGGGTAGCCATGCCATTTTTCTCAAGGATTTTCAGCCATATGGCGGCCAGGACAAGACATGACATTAAAGCCGCAAGTGGTTTTAAATGGCTTCTTTTTTTCCTTTACAAATGTCATTTTGTGCAAGGACAGTTCTGAACACGGGAAACACATGCCACTTCACAGGCATACTTTAGACACCCCCCAGGTACCATATTTAAAGGAAAATTTCACTTTTTTTTTTTTCACTTTATGCATCATTAAAATGACTGCTCCCGAAAAAACTTTAGTTTTTAAAATTTCTTTTTGCATTGATATATGTCCCCTGGGGCAGGACCCGGGTCCCCAAACCTGTTTTATGACATTAACATGCATATTGGCCGTTGTAATTAGCAATTTTGATTTCGAACGTTCGCGTCCATTATAACGAATAGGGTTCGAAAATTCGCGCAAACTTTCGGTCCGTTCGAAGGTTCTGGTGCGAACCGAACCCGGGGGTGTTCGGCTCATCCCTACTCAGCAGCACCCATAGGACTTCTAGTGTGTTAGTGGCAGCAAACAGAGCTCCTATATTTTCTTCTCAGCAGCACCCATAGGACTTCTAGTGTGTTAGTGGCAGCAAACAGAGCTCCTATATTTTCTTCTCAGCAGCACCCATAGGACTTCTAGTGTGTTAGTGGCAGCAAACAGAGCTCCTATATTTTCTTCTCAGCAGCACCCATAGGACTTCTAGTGTGTTAGTGGCATCACACAGAGCTCCTATATTTTCTTCTCAGCAGCACCCATAGGACTTCTAGTGTGTTAGTGGCATCACACAGAGCTCCTATATTTTCTTCTCAGCAGCACCCATAGGACTTCTAGTGTGTTAGTGGCAGCAAACAGAGCTCCTATATTTTCTTCTCAGCAGCACCCATAGGACTTCTAGTGTGTTAGTGGCATCACACAGAGCTCCTATATTTTCTTCTCAGAAGCACCCATAGGACTTCTAGTGTGTTAGTGGCATCACACAGAGCTCCTATATTTTCTTCTCAGCAGCACCCATAGGACTTCTAGTGTGTTAGTGGCAGCAAACAGAGCTCCTATATTTTCTTCTCAGCAGCACCCATAGGACTTCTAGTGTGTTAGTGGCAGCAAACAGAGCTCCTATATTTTCTTGTCAGCAGCACACATAGTACCTATAGTGTGTTAGTGTCAGCACCCATAGGACCTACAGTGTGTTGTGAGCACACATAGGAGTTCTATTTTTTATACTATATACACTACCGACTACAATGGCTGGAAGACCGCCAAGGAGAGGCAGAGCGTGCCGAGGCAAGAACACAGGGCAGGCAGGCTCTGTTTCTAGAGACAACAGTGCTGGCCGTGGACGTGGTCGTGCATCGTCATCAGCACGTGGCCATGGGACACGCTTGTCTTTGTTTTCGGCAGCTGGACATGTGGAGCCGCATCATGCCGAAGGCTTGGTAGAATGGATGACCAAGCCCTCCTCATCCTCCTCATCCTCTCTCACCCAGGCTCAGGGTACTGGCAGAGCAGCTGCCAACGCGTACTCAATGGCATCATCAGCCACCCCTTCCCTAGACCCACCATGTCCTCCTGAGGAGTCCCCCGAACTGTTTGAGCACAGTGTTGGGTACATGCTCCAGGAGGATGCCCAACGATTCGAAGGCTCGGATGATGATACCCAGCTTGAGGAAGTCAGTAGTGTGCGCGCAGAGAGAGGGGATGCTGAAGGACAGCAATCTGGCAGTAGTGTTCCACCAGCTGCAGCTTACTGCCAGGTTTGCTCTAGTGGTGAAGAGGGAGGGGATGATGAGGTCACTGACTCCACGTGGGTGCCTGAAGGGAGAGAGGAGGAGGAGGAGGAGGATGCAGCGTCACATGTCCAACGAGGCAGGATGCCCCCTGGAGGCCAGCTAGAGGCCAGCACAGCAACTGTACCACACCGCAGAGCTCCGCCTGTGCAGGGCGCTGCCTCTGCACGTTATCACAAAAGTTCTTTGGTGTGGGCCTTTTTTGAGATGAGTGCATCAGATCGCACCACTGCTATTTGCAATATTTGTCTCAAGCGTATCTCGCGTGGCCAAAACATCAGCCGCTTGGGCACCACAAGCATGAGCAGACATATGTCGACCTGCCATGCAGCTCGTTGGCAAGCACACATAAAAGACCCACACCAAAGAACAAAGCGGACCTCTCCTTGCTCCTCATCAGCTGGGATCTCCATCCCCACTATATCTTCAGTCCTCTCTGAAAGCTGCTCTGAGAGGACTGAAGGTGTAGAATTAGGTGTGTCACAACCAAGTACTTGCAGTACACCGACGTCCGATTGTAGCAGGCAAATTTCCCTGCCCCAGCTGCTGGACCGTCGAAAGAAGTATACTCCCAGCCATCCACATGCCCAGCGGTTGAATGCTAGCTTGGCTAAATTGCTAGCACTTCAACTGCTGCCTTTTCAGTTGATAGACTCGGCCCCCTTCCGTGAGTTTGTTCAATGTGCGGTTCCTCAGTGGCAGGTTCCCAAACGCCACTTTTTCTCACGGAAGGCGATTCCGTCTCTCTACTGGCATGTGGAAGGCAATGTCCATGCCTCGCTGGACAGGGCGGTCAGCGGTAAGGTGCATATTACCGCTGACTCATGGTCCAGCAGGCATGGACAGGGACGTTATCTTTCTTTCACGGCCCATTGGGTCACTCTATTGGTAGCTGGGAGGAATGCAGGACAAGGTGCAGTAGTGTTGGAGGTTGTTCCGCCACCACGCCTCCAAAATGCTACTACTGGTTGTGACACACCTCTCTCCTCCACCCCCTCCTCTTCTTCTTCCTCCATGTCCTCTTCGAGTGCTCTGTCCTCGGAACCAGCGGTGCTCCGTAGGCGTACAAGGGGCTACGCGAGTACGCAGGCAAAAAGATGCCATGCCGTGCTTGCGCTGGTGTGTTTGGGGGACAGGAGCCACACTGGGCCAGAGGTTCTGGCAGCTCTGCAGGGGCAGGCCGAGAGGTGGTTGACGCCACGCCAGCTTAAGCCAGGAATGGTCGTTTCTGATAATGGCACCAACCTCCTCTCCGCCCTGCGACAGGGGCAGCTCACCCATGTGCCCTGTATGGCTCACGTCCTCAACCTGGTGGTGCAGCGGTTCTTGGGCAGGTTCCCAGGCTTACAGGATGTCCTGAGGCAGGCCAGGAAAGTCTGTGTGCATTTCCGCCGATCTTATAATGCCAGTGCTCGGCTGACTGAGCTGCAAAAGGAGCTGAACCTGCCCAAGAACCGCCTAATATGTGACATGCCCACCAGGTGGAACTCAACGTTGGCCATGCTGCAGCGACTGCACATGCAGCAGAGGGCCATCAATGAGTACCTTTGCGACTACGGCACCAGGACAGGGTCAGGGGAGCTTGGCTTTTTTTCCCCACGCCAGTGGAGCATGATCAGGGATGCATGCACTGTCCTCTCACCATTTGAGGAGGCCACGAGGATGGTGAGCAGTGACAGTGCATGCATCAGTGACACTGTACCTCTTGTCACCTGTTGGAGCATACGCTGCGTGGGATAATGGACAGGGCACTTGAGGCAGAACAGAGGCAGGAAGAGGAGGACTTCCTTGTCTCTCAAGGCCCCCTTTATCCAGACAATGTTCCTTCTGTCCCACCCATCACACAGGAAGAGGAGGAGGAGGAGGAGGAGGATTGTGTGAGCATGGAGGTGGAGCCTGGCACTCAGCATCAGCAGCAGCAGTCTTTTAGGGATGATGTACAGTCCCAACAAACCAGTGGACTTGTACGTGGCTGGGAGGAGGTGGCTGGCGATCATGTCATCCTCAGTGACCCAGAAGACTCCGGACCGAATGCCTCAGCTAACCTACGCTGCATGGCCTCCCTGATCCTGCAAAGCCTGCGGAAGGATCCTCGTGTTCTTCGGATCAAGGAGAGTGACCATTACTGGCTGGCCACTCTCCTTGATCCACGGTACAAGGGTAAGGTTGCGGACCTTATCTTGCCGTCGCAGAGGGAGCAGAGGATGAGACATCTCAGGGAGGCCTTGCAGAAAGGTCTGTGCAACGCGTTCCCAGAAACTGGGAGGTTACAAACTCCTGGTCCTGGACGACGAGTTGCTGAGGCTTCGGTCAGTAGCAGAAGGAGCGGTGGGGAAGGTGGACGTCTGACCGATGCGTTCAGACAATTTTTTAGTCCGCAGCCCCAAGGTATGATCGGTTCCAGCAACCATCGCCAGCGTCTGATATACATGGTGCAGGAATACCTAGGGGCAAGGTCAGACTTGGACACCTTTCCCACCGAAAATCCTCTGGCTTACTGGGTCCTGAGGATGGATCACTGGCCAGAGCTTGCACAGTATGCAATTGAGCTACTGGCCTGTCCTGCATCCAGCGTTCTTTCCGAACGCACATTCAGTGCTGCTGGAGGATTTGTCACCGATCATAGGGTGCGCCTGTCCACCGACTCGGTTGATCGACTGACCTTCATAAAAATGAATCAGTCTTGGATCACCACCAGCTACCAGACACCTGAAGCGGATATAACGGAATAATTTATAATGTCACATCCCTTCAAGACTGCCTATGCTGATGCTGAGTGACTGTCCTGTTATGTTCACTGACTATCCTCTTCCTCCTCCTCAATGATCCATGCCACCACACCAGTGCCTAAGGCACAATTTTTCAGCCCCTGTATAACAGGGGCGTGTAATTACAATTTTTTAAAAAGATGCTTCGCAACAGGTGTGACTGCTGTGCTCAGAGTACAGTATCTGTGAGGGGTTGCAGTGTTGTGGCACCAGCACCAGTGCCTAAGGCACAATTTTTCAGCCCCTGTTGGGGCGTGTAATTACAATTTTTAGGCAATGCTTTGCAACAGGTCTCATTGCTGTGCTCAGAGTACAGTATCTGTGAGGGGTTGCAGTGTTGTGGCACCAGCACCAGTGCCTAAGGCACAATTTTTCAGCCCCTGTATAACAGGGGCGTGTAATTACAATTTTTTAAAAAGATGCTTCGCAACAGGTGTGACTGCTGTGCTCAGAGTACAGTATCTGTGAGGGGTTGCAGTGTTGTGGCACCAGCACCAGTGCCTAAGGCACAATTTTTCAGCCCCTGTTGGGGCGTGTAATTACAATTTTTAGGCAATGCTTTGCAACAGGTCTCATTGCTGTGCTCAGAGTACAGTATCTGTGAGGGGTTGCAGTGTTGTGGCACCAGCACCAGTGCCTAAGGCACAATTTTTCAGCCCCTGTATAACAGGGGCGTGTAATTACATTTTTTTTAAAAGATGCTTCGCAACAGGTGTGACTGCTGTGCTCAGAGTACAGTATCTGTGAGGGGTTGCAGTGTTGTGGCACCAGCACCAGTGCCTAAGGCACAATTTTTCAGCCCCTGTATAACAGGGGCGTGTAATTACAATTTTTTAAAAAGATGCTTCGCAACAGGTGTGACTGCTGTGCTCAGAGTACAGTATCTGTGAGGGGTTGCAGTGTTGTGGCACCAGCACCAGTGCCTAAGGCACAATTTTTCAGCCCCTGTTGGGGCGTGTAATTACATATTTTAGGCAATGCTTTGCAACAGGTCTCATTGCTGTGCTCAGAGTACAGTATCTGTGAGGGGTTGCAGTGTTGTGGCACCAGCACCAGTGCCTAAGGCACAATTTTTCAGCCCCTGTATAACAGGGGCGTGTAATTACAATTTTTTAAAAAGATGCTTCGCAACAGGTGTGACTGCTGTGCTCAGAGTACAGTATCTGTGAGGGGTTGCAGTGTTGTGGCACCAGCACCAGTGCCTAAGGCACAATTTTTCAGCCCCTGTTGGGGCGTGTAATTACAATTTTTAGGCAATGCTTTGCAACAGGTCTCATTGCTGTGCTCAGAGTACAGTATCTGTGAGGGGTTGCAGTGTTGTGGCACCAGCACCAGTGCCTAAGGCACAATTTTTCAGCCCCTGTATAACAGGGGCGTGTAATTACAATTTTTTAAAAAGATGCTTCGCAACAGGTGTGACTGCTGTGCTCAGAGTACAGTATCTGTGAGGGGTTGCAGTGTTGTGGCACCAGCACCAGTGCCTAAGGCACAATTTTTCAGCCCCTGTTGGGGCGTGTAATTACAATTTTTAGGCAATGCTTTGCAACAGGTCTCATTGCTGTGCTCAGAGTACAGTATCTGTGAGGGGTTGCAGTGTTGTGGCACCAGCACCAGTGCCTAAGGCACAATTTTTCAGCCCCTGTATAACAGGGGCGTGTAATTACAATTTTTTAAAAAGATGCTTCGCAACAGGTGTGACTGCTGTGCTCCAAGTACAGTATCTGTGAGGGGTTGCAGTGTTGTGGCACCAGCACCAATGCCTAAGGCACAATTTTTCAGCCCCTGTTTAACAGGGGCGTGTAATTACAAATCTTGATCTAATAGTTCACAGCAGGGCCCATTCCTGCGCCCACCAAGAGTAACTATGAGGGCCTACAGTCTTGTGGCAACACCGTCCACCACCACCACCACCACCAAAGGCCCAATTTTTCTGCCCTGTTCAACAGGTGCATGCAATTACAAATCTTGATCTAATAACTCACAGCAGGGCCCATTCCTGCACCCACCAAGAGTAACTGTGAGGGCTTACAGTCTTGTGGCAACACCGTCCACCACCACCACCACCACCACCAAAGGCCCAATTTTTCTGCCCGGTTCAACAGGTGCATGCAAGTACAAATCTTGATCTATTAACTCACAGCAGGGCCCATTCCTGTGCCCACCAGTCTTGTGGCTACACCAACATCTAATAGGGCAAATTTCTGCAGAGTATATACGGCAGGCCCCTACTTTCAAACATCCAACTTACAAACGACTCCTACTTGCAAACGGCAAGAGAAAACAGGAAGTGAGAGGAAATCTACCCCTAGGAAGGAAAATTCTATCCTGTTAGATTTAATTTGGGAAAAAGGTATCTCCTCTCTACTGATGCTTTATCACCAATCCTTGTTTCAATTAAAACCCCACTTTTCCAAAAACATTTGTCATTGGGACGGAAAGTGAGGTGACATGTTCTGAACAGATGTGCAAAGACAGCAAATGTTACAGGGGTGATAACCCCTCCCTATGTTCTCCAAAAAGCTTAAAAATTGATTTTTTTGGGATGTAGCTACACTTCATAATGTACCTGTTCAGATTCTACTTAAGAACAAACCTACAGTCCATGTCTTGTTTGCACCACCTATATACTGCTGTTCAGAGTATATAGGGTTGTAGGTATAGGGTTTTATTTTGGGTGCGGGGTCCCCCTTAGTATCCATACAAGACCCAAAGGGGCTGGGGTGGGGGGGGGGGGGTGATGGGGTAGCCATGCCATTTTTCTCAAGGATTTTCAGCCATATGGCGGCCAGGACAAGACATGACATTAAAGCCGCAAGTGGTTTTAAATGGCTTCTTTTTTTCCTTTACAAATGTCATTTTGTGCAAGGACAGTTCTAAACACGGGAAACACATGCCACTTCACAGGCATACTTTAGACACCCCCCAGGTACCATATTTAAAGGAAAATTTCACTTTTTTTTTTTTCACTTTATGCATCATTAAAATGACTGCTCCCGAAAAAACTTTAGTTTTTAAAATTTCTTTTTGCATTGATATATGTCCCCTGGGGCAGGACCCGGGTCCCCAAACCTGTTTTATAACATTAACATGCATATTGGCCGTTGTAATTAGCAATTTTGATTTCGAACGTTCGCGTCCATTATAACGAATAGGGTTCGAAAATTCGCGCGAACTTTCGGTCCGTTCGAAGGTTCTGGTGCGAACCGAACCCGGGGGTGTTCGGCTCATCCCTACTCCTAATGGGTTGAATGAGGGATTGGAGGTACACAGTATCATCTAGGGTTGCTGTTACTTCACCTCCCCCTTGCACATTTTCTCTTTTCTCTTACAGCTTTTGTACACGATCCTTTCTCCCCCATCCCATATCCTCCTCCTCCAGTCCCATCTCCTCCATCCCATGTCCTTCTCTTCCAGTCTTATCTCCTCTAACCCATGTCCTCTTCCAGTCTTATCTCCTCCATCCCATGTCCTCTTCCAGTCTTATCTCCTCCATCCCATATCCTCTTTCTCCTCCATAACACGTTATCCTCTATCCCATGTCCTCCTCCTCCAGTCTCATCTCCCCCATCCAATATCCTCCTCCTCCTCCAGTCCCATCTCCTCCATACCATGTCCTTCTCTTCCAGTCTTATCTCCCCCATCCCATGTCCTCTTCCAGTCTTATCTCCTCCATAACACTTTATCCTCTATCCCATGTCCTCCTCCTCCAGTCTCATCTCCCCCATCCAATATCCTCCTCCTCCTCCAGTCCCATCTCCTCCATCCCATGTCCTCTTCCAGTCTTATCTCCTCCATCCCATGTCCTCTTCCAGTCTTATCTCCTCCATCCCATGTCCTCTTCCAGTCTTATCTCCTCCATCCCATGTCCTCTTCCAGTCTTATCTCCTCCATCCCATGTCCTTTTCCAGTCTTATCTCCTCCATCCCATGTCCTCTTCCAGTCTTATCTCCTCCATCCCATGTCCTCTTCCAGTCTTATCTCCTCCATACCATATCCTCCTTCTCCTCCATAACACTTTATCCTCTATCCCATGTCCTCCTCCTCCAGTCTCATCTCCCCCATCCAATATCCTCCTACTCCTCCAGTCCCATCTCCTCCATCCCATGTCCTTCTCTTCCAGTCTTATCTCCTCCATCCCATGTCCTCTTCCAGTCTTATCTCCTCCATACCATATCCTCCTTCTCCTCCATAACACGTTATCCTATATCCCATGTCCTCCTCCTCCAGTCTCATCTCCCCCATCCAATATCCTCCTCCTCCTCCAGTCCCATCTCCTCCATCCCATGTCCTCTTCCAGTCTTATCTCCTCCATCCCATGTCCTTCTCTTCCAGTCTTATCTCCTCCATCCCATGTCCTCTTCCAGTCTTATCTCCTCCATCCCATGTCCTTCTCTTCCAGTCTTATCTCCTATATCCCATGTCCTCTTCCTGTCTTATATCCTCCATACCATATCCTCCTTTTCCTCCATAACACGTTATCCTCTATCCCATGTCCTCCTCCTCCAGTTCCATCTCCCCCATCCCAGGAAAATACAGGTGAAAATACAGGTGAACACATACACATGATTCAAAACCCAAACTGTCTGGGTAAGTCCTGGACAGGTAGCAACCCTAGTGTCACCCTATATAATGATAGAAGCCAGCATGGCCACCAGACAATACATACAGGAGCAGCACAGCATTGGGCCCCAAAACACAATAGAGTAGAGTAGAGCAGCAGAATGTGGCCCCTGGGTTCCCCAGAATACAATGTAGGAAAACAGCAGAGTGTGGCCCCCAGAGGCCCAAAACACAGAATATAACTACAGCACAGTGTGGTCCCGGGGGGGAGGCAGCAGAATGTGGCTCCCCATACAACATAGAACAGAACAGTGTTGCCCCCACAGGGGCCCCAGAAGCTGCCTAAACCAAAACACATACAGCCCATCCCTGTGTGGTCTCCAGGTCCCCTCCTCACACATTCCAGCACAGCCACATGTCAGTCTCACCTGGATGAACTGTATGGCGAGAGTGGACTTTCGACCCCAACTCCTCCCACTACCACCAGCCGGTACTTTGCCTATATGGTGCCTTCTCTCCCGCCGGACATCCCGCTGTCCACACTGGAGTCTCACTGACCGAGCACAACCATTGCGGAGGCGGGGCCTCACTGCAAACTGAAGAACAGGGAAGGGCGGGGTCTACCTGGGCCCCCTAAATGTGTGTGGGCTATTCCCCCTGATGATGGCCCTGACTGGCACACATAGGCGTGCGCACAGGGTGTGCCAGGTGTGCCCAGACACACCCTAATCACCCTGTGCAGCATAGATTCCCCCTACTGCCCCAACTCTCCCCCCCCTTCCCGCCAAACCACTGCTGGTTTCCCTCCTCTCCTCTCCCAGCGGCTGATGCTGCGGGATGTTTTAGGATGAATGGGGGAAGGGGCCGGTAAATATGTAATTTACTGACCCCTTCCCTTTCTGAATAAACATAGTGAGCGATCGGTAGTGTGTGTTTGAGCTTTGGGGTGCACACCCTAGTGCAATAGGCTGCGCACACCTATGCTGGCACACAAAAGTGTAGCGCAAGCCGCCGGCCACCGGGGACTGTTTTTGTGCGGGAGGAGGGGAGGGCTTTTTTTAATGCGCAAAGTTCCGGCCTAGGCCTGGGCCTTGTTGGCCTAATCTAAGATACAGCGCTGGACACACCACCCTGATAGTAAGTTATGTCCTCTGTGCTGATTTTTATTTTTTCTTTGACTAACTTTGAAAGCAGTTATACTGTCTGTGCCCCTCTCCCTGTATACTTACCTTCTCCTAGTCTTTAACCCGCAGTGCCTAGGCAAGTGTGACATCACACTCCTTCCAGTGAGATCCCGGGGAATACACAGCAGCTGAATGCTCATGAGAAGGCGCTCTTGGTCTGGAGGGTCTTATTTCAGGATTTCGTCTTCTCTGCTTTTCCCGGCAATCTTCCTGGAAGGTCTGTGACATCACACACAGCGATATGGAAAATGGAGGGAAAATAGAAAATTTGACTTTACAGGTACATTTTGGGTGCGATATACAGTGCCTTGAAAAAGTATTCATACCCCTTGACATTTTCCACATTTTGCCATATTACAACCAAAAAACGTAAATGTATTTTATTGGGATTTTATGTGATAGACCAACACAAAGTGCACATAATGATAAATGGGTTTTTAACATTTTTTTACAAATAAATATGTGAAAAGTGTGGGGGGGGGGTATTTGTATGGCGCCCCCCGGAGTCAATACTTTGTAGAACCGCCTTTCGCTGCAATTACAGCTGCAAGTCTTTTTGGGGATGTCTCTACCAGCTTTGCACATCTAGAGAGGGACATTTTTCCCTCATTCTTCTTTGTAAAATATCTCAAGCTCTGTCAGATTGGATGGAGAGCGTCTGTGATCAGCAATTTTCAAGTCTTGCCACAGATTCTCAATGGGATTTAGGTCTGGACTGTGACTGGGCCATTCTAACACATGAATATGCTTTGATCTAAACCATTCCATTGTAGCTCTGGCTGTATGTTTCGGGTCGTTGTCCTGCTGGAAGGTGAACCTCCGCCCAGTCTCAAGTCTTTTGCAGACTCTGAAGCCTCGTACACACGATCAGATATCCTATGGATTCTGATCCAATGGTTTTGTCCATCGGAAATCCGATGAAGCTGACTTCCATCAGTCTTGCCTACACACCATCAGTCTAAAAACCGACCGCTCCAAACGCGGTGACGTAAAACACTCCGATGAGCCGAGAAAAATGAAGTTCAATGCTTCTGAGCATGCGTCAACTTGATTCTGAGCATGCGTTGGTTTTTTATCCGATGGACTTGCCCATAGACGATCGGAAATTCCCATCGGAAAATTTTAAAACAAGTTCTATTTTTTACAACCGATGGAAAAAAAAACCGATGGGTCCCATATACGATCGGTTTGTCCGATGAAAAAAGTCCTTTGGACTGTTTTCATCGGTAAAAACCGATCGTGTGTACAGGGCTTAACAGTTTTTCTTCTAAGACTGTCCTGTATTTGGCTCCATCCATCTTCCCATCAACTCTGACCAGATTCCCTGTCCCTGCTGAAGAAAATCATTCCCACCACATGAAGCTGCCACCACCATGTTTCACGGATGGTGTGTTCAGGGTGATGCGCAGTGTTAGTTTTCTGCCACACATAGCATTTTGCTTTTAGGCCGAAACGTTAAATTTTGGTCTCGTCTGACCAGAGCACCTTCTTCCACATGATTGCTGTGTCCCCCACATGTTTGCTGTGTCCCCCACATGTTTGCTGTGTCCCCCACATGATTGCTGTGTCCCCCACATGTTTGCTGTGTCCCCCACATGGCTTCTCACAAACTGCAAACAGGACTTCTGATGTCTTTCTTTCACCAATGTCTTTCTTCTTGTCACTCTTCCATAAAGGGCAGATTTGTGGAGAGCACGACAAAAGCCCTGTACACACGATCGGTTTTACAGATGAAAACACTCCGATGGACTTTTTTCATCGGACAAACCGATCGTGTATGGGCCCCCATCGGTCTTTTTTCCATCAGTGTTTAAAAATAGAACATGTTTTAAATTTATCCGATGGTTAAAAAACCGATAGCAAATTACTATCGTCTGTGGGGAACTCCATCGGATAAAAAACCCACGCATGCTCAGAATCAAGTCGACGCATGCTCAGAAGCATTGAACTTGATTTTTCTTGGCTCATCGGAGTGTTTTACGTCACGGCGTTTGGAACGGTCGGTTTTTTGACTGATGGTGTGTAGGCAAGACTGATGGAAGTCAGCTTCATTGGTTTTCCGATGGAAAAATCCATTGGTTTAAAAACCATAGGAAATCCGATTGTGTGTACAGGGCTTAATAGTTGTCCTGTGGACAGATTCTCCCCCCTGAGCTGTGGATCTCTGCAGCTCCTCCAGAGTTACCATGGGTCTCTTGGCTGCTTCTCTGATGAATGCTCTCCTTGCCCGGCCGGTCAGTTTAGGTGGACGGCCATGTCTTGGTAGGTTTGCAGTTGTGCCATACTCTTTCCATTTTCCGATGATGGATTGAACAGAGCTCCGTGAGATGTTTAAAGCTTGGGAGATTTTTTTATGACCTAACCCTGCTTTATACTTCTCCACAACTTTATCCCTGACCTGTCTGGTGTGTTCCTTGGCCTTCATGATGCTGTTTGTTCACTAAGGTTCTCTAACAAACCTCTGAGGGCTTCACAGAACAGCTGTATTTATACTGAGAATAAATTACACACAGGTGGACTCTATTTACTAATTACGTGACTTCTGAAGGCAATTGGTTCCATTCGATTTTAGTTAGGGGTATCAGAGTAAAGGGGGCTGAATACAAATGCCCCCCCCACACTTTTCACATATTTAATTGTTAATTTTTTTTAAAACAATTTATCTTCCTTCCACTTCACAATTATGTGCCACTTTGTGTTGGTCTATCACATAAAATCCCAATAAAATACATTTATGTTTTTGGTTGTAAAATGACAAAATGTGGAAAATTTCAAGGGGTATGAATACTTTTTCAAGGCACTGTGTACAGGGGGGAGGGGGCCCGGACAGTGAAAACAAACCTTGCATTTATTTCTTGGTCTATTTTTAAAGACCATCAAACCTTATATAACCTTGTTGAACATCCCATTTAAAAACCTTGGCCATTAATATGGAGATGGAGTTGCCCCCCCCCCCCCCCCCAAGATCATTAATATGAAGTTGCTCTCCTTTGTGTCTATACCATCCTCCACTCTTCTGGGAAGACTTTCTACGAGATTTTGGAGGGTGTCTATGGGAATTTATACCATTTGTAAGGTCAGGTATTGACGTTGCATAAGAAGACCTGACTCACCATCGACGATCCAATTCACCCCAAAGCAGTGGCGGTGCGTCCATAAAGGGCGCAGGAGCGCCGCCCCCCCCTCTCCTGCACCGCTCTACCATCATAGATAGATTCATGCAATGCATGAATCTATCTATGGTCGCCGCTGACACCCCCTATTCAGGTGTCCGGCCCCTTTTCGGGCGCCGGGCACCTGAATTACAGCGGCGGGGGTGTTGTTTGGAAGCACCTGATTAGAGCCATAGGCTCTAATAGGCGCCCAAAAATGTGAACTGTGGGCGCCATGCTGGGCGTTTGCCAACACACAGCTGAGTGAACAGCGAAGTGAAGGAATTTGCTTTGCTAACACTGAACCGCCTCTCAGCCAATCAGGTTGCCGGGTCTGTTACCGGTCACCTGATTGGTTGAAACGTTAGGGGCTTTGATTGGAGAGAGAGGACGGAAGAAGACATGGAGAACGTGCAGGAGACCGCCGCTGACCCGCTGCGAGACAGGTTAGTGCCGGGCAGCATCTGATGGGGCACAGTAGCGGCAATTGATGGGCACACTGGCAGCATCTGATGGGGCACAGTAGTGGCAATTGATGGGCACACTGGCAGCATCTGATGGGGCACAGTAGTGGCAATTGATGGGCACACTGGCAGCATCTAATGGGGCCCAGTAGCGGCAATTGATGGGCACACTGGCAGCATTTGATGGGCACAGTAGCGCCAATTGATGGGCACACTGGCAGCATTTGATGGGGCACACTGGCAGCAATTGATGGGCACACTGGCAGCATCTGATGGGGAACAGTAGCGGCAATTGATGGGCACAGTGTCAGCAATTGATGGGTACAGTGGCTGCGTTTGATGGCTCAATGGTGGCAATCTATGGGTACAGTGGCTGCGTTTGATGGCACAGTGGCAGCAATTTATGGGTGCAGTGGCTGTGTTTGATGGCACAGTAGCTGCGTTTGATGGGCACAGTGGCTGCAATTGATGGGTTTTTTTTCAGTTTGTTTGCGCCCCCCAAAAATTTTGAGCACCAGCCGCCACTGTCCCAAAGGTGTTCAGTAAGGGTGTGCTCATGGCTCTGTGAAGGACAATTGAGTTCCTACACATCAAACTGCACAAACCATGTCTTTATGGAGTTGACGTCACTCTTCTTGGAAGGCTTTCCACAAGGTTTTTGGAGGGTGTCTGTGGGAATTTGTTTCCATTTCTGAGGTCGGGTCATTGGTGTTCCAATTCATCCCAAAGGTGTCCAGTAGGGTTGGGGTCCAAAGGTGCTCAGTAGGGTTGGGGTCCAAAGGTGCTCAGTAGGGTTGGGGTCCAAAGGTGTTCAGTAGGGTTGGGGTCCAAAGGTGCTCAGTAGGGTTGGGGTCCAAAGGTGCTCAGTAGGGTTGGGGTCCAAAGGTGTTCAGTAGGGTTGAGGTTCAAAGGTGTACAATTGGGTTGAGGTAGAAAAAAGTGTGCAGTAGGGTTGAGATTCAAAGGTGTTCAGTAGAGTTTAGGTTTAAAGGTGTTCAACAGAGTTGAGGTTTAAAGATGCTCCATAGGGTTGAGGTCCAAAGGTGTTCAGCAGGGTTGAGGTCCAAAGGTGTTCCGTAGGGTTGAGGTCCAAAGGTATGTTTGAGGTCTGAAGGTGTTCAGTAGGGTTGATGTCAGGGCTCTGTACAGGGCAGTCCAGTTCCTCCACACCAAACTGGTCAAACCATGTCTTTATGGAGTTGGCGCCACTCCTCTCGGAAGGCTTTCCACAAGATTTTGGAGGGTGTCTGTAGGCATTTGTACCATTTGTGAGGTCAGGTACTGATGTTGGATGAGACGATCTGGATCACTATTGGCATTCCAATTCATCCCGAAGGTGTTCAGTATAGTTGAGGTCAGAGCTCTGTGCAGGACACTTGAGTTCCTCCACACCAAACTGGTCACACCATGTCTTTATGGAGCTGGATTTGTACACAGGGGGGGACAGTCATGGTGGAACAGAAAAGGGTCTTCACCAAACTGTTACCACAATGTTGGAAGAACACAATTGTCTACAATGTCTTTGTATGATGTACCGTACCTTTCACTGGAGACACCTGAGATCAGTCATTTCGACCTTATAGACCTTTTAGACCTTATAGATACTAGGGGGGTTATTTCCGAAAGGCATATCCTCTTTGCACTACAAGTGCAAAGTGCATTTGAAAGTGCACTTGGAAGTGCAGTCGCTGTAAATTTGAGGGGTAGATCTGAAATGAGGGGAAGCTCTGCTGATTTTATTATACAATCATGTGCAAGCTAAAATGCTGTTTTTTATTTTCCTTGCATGTCCCCTTCGGATCTACAGCGACTGCACTTCCAAGTGCACGTTCAGTGCAATTTCAAGTGCACTTTGAACTTGTAGTTCGCACTTGTAGTGCAAAGTGGATTTGCCTTTTGTAAATAACCTCCTATGAATCTATTCTATTCTTTTATTTTCTATTCAATTTTATTCTATTCTTGTTTTATAATTAGATTTCAAATTCAATTTTGAATTCAAATAAATTTTCAAATTTAATTGAATTCGCATTGAATTAGTTTTGAATTACAATTTTGGATGAATTTCGTTTGGTTATTTCTGATTTGTTTAAATTTGTTACCATGACTGGGTGCTCCGAGGGATCTTGGATCGTGTGGTACCGGACAGAGGAAGAATTAACGGCGGGCAGACTCATCTTAAGTATGGGGGTCCGTCACAGTTATTACTTTCATTTGGAAATTCACATATACCCGAATTTCCGAAAAAAACGAAAAATTCATCATAATTTCAATCCGGAACAAACCAAACCGCACATGTCTATGCAGTACACCTGTAAGGGGCCCGGAGGTCCCCAGGGGCCCAGATGGCAACCCCCCTTTTCTTTTTGTAAGGGACCCAGAGGTCCACAGGGGCCCGGTGGTCCCCAGGGCACCAAATGGCAACCCCCCCTTTTTTTTTTATAATATTTTTTCGTAAGTGGCCCAGAGGTCCCCAGAGGCCCGGAGGTCCCCAGGGCCCCTGGATGGCAACCCCCCCCTATTTTTTTTGTTCATCAGCACCCAAAGCCCCCCCGACCCCAACAATTTGTGGCACCCCCTGATTCTCAATTCGTGGCACCCCCTGATTCTCAACTCGCGGCAGCCCCCCCCCCCCCGCACTTCTCAATTTGCGGAAGCAGCACCCCCCCGGTTCTCCTCTGCTCCAGGGGGCCCATGCCTGAAGCTGTGTAAGGGGCCCCAAAATTAAATTCCTGATGGGGGCCCTGACTGCGAGGGAACGCGCTCCTAACACAGAAAGTTCTGCTGCCCATGGACGCATTTTTGCGGCAAGCAGGCGATTAAGCCCACCCTGTTTGCCGCCACACATTTGCGTTTTGTGGGCAGCAAGAGGTTAAAAAGCTCATCAGGCCCTTAGTAACATAACGCACACGAATCTCACAATGGACGTTCTTTTGTTCTGTCTGACCGCAGGATTCTATCTGCTTTATTTATCCTCTAACATCCCTCCTGATAATCCCCCGGCGCTGTAATAATTATTTGGTTTCTCCTAATATTGTTTTGCTTGGCCCGGATCTGTTTGCGAACGCGCCATGGCAACAATAAACACGTAACGGCCAATTGTCCATGTGAAACGGCGCTTATCTTTTGTATCAAGTCATGGGATCATGATATAGGTCACTGCGGTTTGAATTGCAGCACATACAGTACAGAGGTCCAAATAAACCTTTTGGGGGAATGGCAGCTAATAGGACAAACTCTTCTCGTGTTATCTGGAAGCAGAAACTTGGCTGGAGAATCAGTTGTTCTCAGACGTAGGAAGGTAGCGCCATCTTGTGGTCATAATGAGTTATGCTGGCGTTAGGATGCAATTTCTGAGCCGAATGCCGCGTACATACGGCCGTTTTTCTCGTCGAGAAAAACAACATTTTTTCCCTTCGACGAGAAAAATGATCGTCTGTGGGCTTTTTGCCGTTTTTGTTCTAAGTTTTCTCATCGTTTTTTTCGACATGTTTCCCGCGGCAGTGTTTCCCATAGGGCATAGGGAAACACTGCCGCGGAGCCCACAGACGGTCGTTTTTCTCGACAAGAGAAAAAACGACGTGAAAAACGACCGTGTGTGGGGAACAAGCCGTTCCCTCATTTTTAATGACATTATTCACGGCGGTTTTTTAACCGCCGTGAATAATGATCGTGTGTACGCGGCAGCAGCGTTTTAAGCGACATTGATGTTAATGTGGTGCGTTTGGTGTATTTCGGTGCCATGCACACTGGGTGTTTAGCCCTGGCGCATGAGATCCTGGTGTTTAGGTGTCGATGCATCATCCAGCCTCACTGTTGGCACCTGACAGGCCCCCCCCCCCCCCCTCGAAAATATAAAATTATATTTTTGATAAAATGCCACGGGGCTATCCTTCACAGCCAGCTGTCATTACTGATCTCTTCTGGGAAATGCCTGTCTGCCTGGCTTCAATTTTTTTCTAAGAACCTGTGTTGATGGGCTTTTGTGTACACCATGCAGGTTATTCATTCCCATGCAAACCTATAGGAATGCAAAGCTTGCTTGAAGCAGGTCAACTGCAGGTCTGAAGCAGGTCAGATACACCTATCAATAAATCCTGAAGGAGCTCCGAAACATCCCAGGCTGGCCAGATGTCCCCCCATTTTTTTAGAGACTGTGCCCAGAAAAAAAAGGTGTTTCCGGATTTGTCCTCATTTCCCCGACCTGTAATTTACTCAAACCTCATGAGTCATTGGCTGCCTGCAGGGCTGGATTAATGTAGGGGCTTTTGGAGCTGCAGCTCCAGGCCCCTACCTTAATATAGGCCCTTCCACCCAAAAAGGACAGACTGCTCATGGAAAGCAATGGGCCAACGGAAAGAGGTCTCCCCTGACGGGCCCTGCATTCCACATGCACCGCCTGGGCAGGGTGGTGGGATTGATAATGGGTGCCGCATGAGCAACGGAAGCCTGGGGCATGCCAATGCAGGGCTCTTACAGAAGTCTGGGGCTTCCAGAGTGTTAGGCCTGCTTGGCTGCACTCTTTCAGCTCAGTGTGAATGCCGATGCACGGCCCTTATGGAAAACTGGCAAATCAAAGGCCAGTCTTCCCCAGTGTTACTCCTTTTGAGTTTGGGCGTACACCAGCACCGGCTCCTGGAAATCAGAAGGGTGCCCAGTAAAAGGTCCACCAAAATCCTCAGCACCAAGCACATGATGCTCTTAATCCAGTCCTGGCTGCCTGCTGTGGGGGAGGAGGGTGATTGGTGGACATCATCATGTGGTCCATTCTTCCAGCTTGTGTAGAGTACGGGAGGAGGGGATGCGGCTTTGCTGGACTCGGCTGCAGATAACCTTCATTAACCCCTTCCTTTAACCCATAAGACATAGACGCACCATCATGGAAGTGGGCTTTTTTCTGTGGTGGTGCATATAGGCGCCCACGCAGTGGCGTAGCTTGAAGCTTGTGGGCCCCATCGCAAAAGTTGCCCCGGGCCCCCACTACTACCCATCGTTTCCACTGCGCACTAAATACTTAAAGGAGTTATTTAATATTGTTATTTACCTTTGAGAGGGTAATTCAAATGAGTTTGGAAACTTTCCACATTTTGACATACTTCTCCAATTCTTTTTGAATACCTTGGAGCAGAGGGGTAGGAAACCTTGAAGAGATCTACCTGAACAACATGAAAGATCACCAGTGGACAGTGTCAGTGGGGAAGAGGATGGTGTCAGTAGGACAGTGGACGGTGTCAGTAGGGCAGTGGATGGTGTCAGTAGGGCAGTGGATGGTGTCAGTAGGGCAGTGGATGGTGTCAGTAGGGCAGTGGACGGTGTCAGTAGGGCAGTGGACGGTGTCAGTAGGGCAGTGGACGGTGTCAGTGGGGCAGTGGACGGTGTCAGTAGGGCAGTGGATGATGTCAGTAGGACAGTGGATGGTGTCAGTAGGGCAGTGGACGGTGTCAGAAGGACAGTGGATGGTGTCAGTAGAGCAGTGGGCGGTGTCAGTAGAGCAGTGGGCGGTGTCAGTAGAGCAGTGGGCGGTGTCAGTAGAGCAGTGGGCGGTGTCAGTAGAGCAGTGGGCGGTGTCAGTAGGGCAGTGGACGGTGTCAGTAGAGCAGTGGGCGGTGTCAGTAGAGCAGTGGGCGGTGTCAGTAGAGCAGTGGGCGGTGTCAGTAGAGCAGTGGGCGGTGTCAGTAGAGCAGTGGGCGGTGTCAGTAGAGCAGTGGGCGGTGTCAGTAGGGCAGTGGACGGTGTCAGTAGAGCAGTGGGCGGTGTCAGTAGGGCAGTGGACGGTGTCAGTAGAGCAGTGGACGGTGTCAGTAAGGCAGTGGACGGTGTCAGTAAGGCAGTGGACGGTGTCAGTAGGGCAGTGGACGGTGTCAGAAAGACAGTGGACGGTGTCAGTAGAGCAGTTGATGATGTCAGTAGAGCAGTGGATGGTGTCAGTAGGGCAGTGGTTGGTGTCAGTAGGGCAGTAGTTGGTGTCAGTAGGGCAGAGGACGATGTCAGAGCAGTGAATGGTGTCAGTCAGTAGGGCAGAGGACGGTGTCAGTAGAGCAGTGGACGGTGTCAGTAGGGCAGTGGACTACTACCCATCGTTTCCACTGCACACTAAATACTTAAAGGAGTTATTTAATATTGTTATTTACCTTTGAGAGGGTAATTCAAATGAGTTTGGAAACTTTCCACATTTTGACATACTTCTCCAATTCTTTTTGAATACCTTGGAGCGGAGGGGTAGGAAACCTTGAAGAGATCTACCTAAACAACATGAAAGATCACCAGTGGACAGTGTCAGTGGGGAAGAGGATGGTGTCAGTAGAGCAGTGGACGGTGTCAGTAGGGCAGTGGATGATGTCAGTAGGACAGTGGATGGTGTCAGTAGAGCAGTGGGTGGTGTCAGTAGAGCAGTGGGTGGTGTCAGTGGGGAAGAGGATGGTGTCAGTAGGACAGTGGACAGTGTCAGTAGGGCAGTGGATGATGTCAGTAGGACAGTGGATGGTGTCAGTGGGGAAGAGGATGGTGTCAGTAGGACAGTGGATGGTGTCAGTAGAGCAGTGGGTGGTGTCAGTAGAGCAGTGGGTGGTGTCAGTGGGGAAGAGGATGGTGTCAGTAGGACAGTGGACAGTGTCAGTAGGGCAGTGGATGATGTCAGTAGGACAGTGGATGGTGTCAGTGGGGAAGAGGATGGTGTCAGTAGGACAGTGGACAGTGTCAGTAGGGCAGTGGATGATGTCAGTAGGACAGTGGATGGTGTCAGTAGGACAGTGGATGGTGTCAGTAGGACAGTGGATGGTGTCAGTAGAGCAGTGGATGGTGTCAGTAGAGCAGTGGATGGTGTCAGTAGGGCAGTGGATGATGTCAGTAGGACAGTGGATGGTGTCAGTGGGGAAGAGGATGGTGTCAGTAGGACAGTGGACAGTGTCAGTAGGGCAGTGGATGATGTCAGTAGGACAGTGGATGGTGTCAGTGGGGAAGAGGATGGTGTCAGTAGGACAGTGGACAGTGTCAGTAGGGCAGTGGATGATGTCAGTAGGACAGTGGATGGTGTCAGTAGGACAGTGGATGGTGTCAGTAGGACAGTGGATGGTGTCAGTAGAGCAGTGGATGGTGTCAGTAGAGCAGTGGATGGTGTCAGTAGGGCAGTGGACGGTGTCAGTAGAGCAGTGGACGGTGTCAGTAGAGCAGTGGACGGTGTCAGTAGAGCAGTGGGCGGTGTCAGAAGGACAGTGGGCGGTGTCAGTAGGGCAGTGGGCGGTGTCAGTAGAGCAGTGGGCGGTGTCAGTAGAGCAGTGGGCGGTGTCAGTAGAGCAGTGGGCGGTGTCAGTAGAGCAGTGGGCGGTGTCAGTAGGGCAGTGGACGGTGTCAGTAGATCAGTGGGCGGTGTCAGTAGGGCAGTGGATGGTGTCAGTAGGGCAGTGGATGGTGTCAGTAGGGCAGTGGACGGTGTCAGTAGAGCAGTGGATGGTGTCAGTAGGGCAGTGGATGGTGTCAGTAGTGCAGTGGATGGTGTCAGTAGAGCAGTAGACGGGGTCAGTAGGGCAGTGGAGGGGGTCAGTAGGGCAGTGGACGGTGTCAGTAGGGCAGTGGACGGGGTCAGTAGGGCAGTGGATGGTGTCAGTAGGACAGTGGATGGTGTCAGTAGGACAGTGGATGGTGTCAGTAGGGCAGTGGATGGTGTCAGTAGTGCAGTGGATGGTGTCAGTAGAGCAGTGGACGGGGTCAGTAGGGCAGTGGAGGGGGTCAGTAGGGCAGTGGACGGTGTCAGTAGAGCAGTGGACGGGGTCAGTAGGGCAGTGGAGGGGGTCAGTAGGGCAGTGGACGGTGTCAGTAGGGCAGTGGACGGTGTCAGTAGGGCAGTGGACGGGGTCAGTAGGGCAGTGGAGGGGGTCAGTAGGGCAGTGGACGGTGTCAGTAGGGCAGTGGACGGGGTCAGTAGGGCAGTGGATGGTGTCAGTAGGGCAGTGGATGGTGTCAGTAGGGCAGTGGATGGTGTCAGTAGGGCAGTGGATGGTGTCAGTAGGACAGTGGATGGTGTCAGTAGGACAGTGGATGGTGTCAGTAGGGCAGTGGATGGTGTCAGTAGGGCAGTGGATGGTGTCAGTAGGGCAGTGGATGGTGTCAGTAGGGCAGTGGATGGTGTCAGTAGGGCAGTGGATGGTGTCAGTAGGGCAGTGGATGGTGTCAGTAGGACAGTGGATGGTGTCAGTAGGGCAGTGGATGGTGTCAGTAGGACAGTGGATGGTGTCAGTAGGACAGTGGATGGTGTCAGTAGGGCAGTGGATGGTGTCAGTAGGGCAGTGGATGGTGTCAGTAGGACAGTGGATGGTGTCAGTAGGACAGTGGATGGTGTCAGTAGGGCAGTGGATGGTGTCAGTAGGACAGTGGATGGTGTCAGTAGGGCAGTGGATGGTGTCAGTAGGGCAGTGGATGGTGTCAGTAGGGCAGTGGATGGTGTCAGTAGGACAGTGGATGGTGTCAGTAGGACAGTGGATGGTGTCAGTAGGGCAGTGGATGGTGTCAGTAGAGTAGAGTAGTGGACAGTGTTAGTTTCTTTGTTTTTTGTTTTTACAATGAAAATGTTTTTCTTATTTTTTACAATTTCTTTTAGCAGCCCTAAATCTCCATCTCTTTGAACATGAATGAACAGGAAGAGCTCTGTACAGAGGCTTCCCGTTCATTCACAAACCGAAGCACAGTAACACATTATTTATTATGCCTCAGTTATAAACTAACACAGGAGTGATCAGTACTGTGTTCATTCAGAAAAGGACAGGGCCGGTAAATGACATATTTGTCGGCCCCTTCCCCCACTATCCATTCTGAAATATTCCCCGTATCAGCTGGCAGGAGAGGAGAAGAGGGGAACCTGGCAGCGTTGTGTGTGTGTGTGTGTGGGGGGGGGGCACACAGGGGGCCCAGGTAGCATTAAAAAGACAAACCTGGATAGGAAGGGCAGTAGGGGGCATTAATAGGTCCCAATCCCCTCAATTTTCCTCCTGCCACTGCTAAATGCCGGCGGGAGGGAGAGGAGGAGGAGCAGGCATTCAGCGGCTGCAGGAAGAAAATGTAGGGGAATCAAGTCCTTTTGATGCCACCTCTCCTGTCCAGGTGTAAAACAAATGTAACAAGGAGGCTGTGCGGGCACCCCGGAGCATGCAGCGGGGTCACTATTGCGTGCAGGTGACTCCCCCTCCTGGTAATGACACCCCCCTAGTAACAAATCAAATGCCCTCCCCCAAAGGAAATACCAGAGGCCCCCTCTTCTGCTGATGACATAATCCCCCCCCCCCGGTAATGACTGACCCCCCCCCCCCATCCTAGTAATGACACATTCTCCGCCCTATGTTGGTAATGACAGATTCCTCTGCCCAGGCCCCCCCCTTCTGCTGGAACTGCTCAAATTGACACAGTAAGATCTGGGGCCCCTGGAGCCTGCAGCTCATCGACGCTCCTCAGGAGATGTTAGGGCTAGTTCACACTTGCTTCAAAACAAGGCTTCGGGCGCGCTTTGTTAAATCTCTCTGAACGCCAGTCAAAGCCCCTGTCACTAAATAAAATGGTTAGCTTACAGTCCTGTTTACACCTTGCTTTTGCTTGGTGCTTTGAAGACGCTTCAATGAGGCTTTGGTGGGGCTCTGCTCTCCCGCCCCCCGGCTAGCCGATTGGCACGCTGCGCGCTCACGCCGAGCCGCCCGCACACTGACCCGGCAGCCCGACCCACCTGCCCACAAACCTTGCCAACCGCCCGCAAACCACGCCGCCCGGCCCAGCCCGCCCGCCGAGCGGCTCGCGGAGCCGCCCGCTCTCTCATCTGCACGGCCCGCAACAAATTTCTCAGGGGGTGGCAATTGCCCCGTTGCCCCCCCCCCCACCCTGGATCCGCCCCTGAGCGGGTTGGACCCCCTTTGGCCTTCATTCTTGGTGGCATAGATACAACAAGGTGGTGTTGGAAACGTTCCTCAGAGATTTTGCTCCATAGTGACATGATAACATCACACAGTTGCTGCAGATTTGTCGGCTGCATGTCCATGAGGTCAATCTCCCGTTCCACCACATCCCAAAGGTGCTCTATCGGATGAGTTGGGGTCAGTGTGGAGGCCATTGAAGTCCAGTGACCTCATTGTCCAGTGGTGAGATGATTGGAGATTTGTGACATGGTGCATTATCCTGCTGGAAGGAGCCATCAGAAGATGGGGACACTGTAGTCATAAAGGGATGGACATGGTCAGCAACAATACTCAGGTAGGCCGTGGTGATTAAACGATGATCAATTGGTACTAAGGGGCCCAAAGATTGCCAAGAAAATATCGGAAATTCGGAATTTCCAAAAAAAAAAGGAAATTCGGAGATTCGAAAACCCAAAAACCCGAAAATTCGAAAATCTTAATTAATAACTAACTAATAATAACTTAACTATCAAATTCTAGGTATTGGAATTTCCTTTCAAATTTGGCTGTTAGTGAACATAACGAATTTATCCGAAGTTACAAATTATCCGAAATAACGAATGGAACAGGACAAATTAATAATAAATAATAATAATAAAACGTTTTTATTATTGTTATTGTCATTTATTATTATTAAAGTGGAGTTCCACCCTAAAAAAAAATACACAAAAATCCTGCAAAAAAAAAAGAAAAAAAAATAGAATTTATTTTTTTTACTCACCAGAAAAGGCGGTTGCTATGCGGATGTTCCTAATCTGCCTCTTCCTAGTCCTCGGCAGGTCTTCTTCCTCATCCTCCTCGCGGTGTCTTATGGGGATTGTGTGTATCCCAGAAAGCAGCCGCCCATTCAGAAAACACTGGGAGACTTGCGCATGCGCAGTAGGAAACGGGCAGTGAAGCCTCCCTTAGTGAGGATGGCAGCGCCGGGACCTGCCAGGATCGAGGGGTCGGGCCAACATCACGGGCGTCTAGGACAGGTAAGTGTCCTTATTAAAAGTCAGCAGCTACAGTGTTCGTGGAATCCCGCTTTAATTCGTTACGTTCCATTCATTATTTTGGATAATTTGTAACTTCGGATAAATTTGTATTCGTTACGTTCACTAACTAAATTTGAAAGGAAATTCCAATATCTATAATTTAATAGCTAGTAATAGTTAAGTTAGTATTAGTTAGTTATTATTTCAGATTTTTGAATATTCGGGTTTTTGAATTCCCAAATTTCAGTTTTTTTTTTATGAATTTCTGAAAAAAAAATCATTTCCGAATATTTGATTTTTTTAGAATTTCCGAATTTCCGATCTTTTTTTAATTTCCGTTTTTTTTTTTTTTTTTTTTTTTTTTTATTTCAGATTTTTTTTTTGAATTTCCATTTTTTTATTTTATTTACGAATTTACGTTTTTTTTCGAATTTACGAATTTTTGAATATTCGAATTTACGAATATTTGGAAACGTTTGTCAAACAGGTTGTCGTTAATTTGGATATTCACGAATTAACAAATTTGTCGAAATTCGTTAAAAAAACGAAATCGGAATGAAACGAATTGCACATGTGTGTGAAAATCCCAGAAATCCTCAGACCGGCCCGTCTGACACCAACAGCCATCCCAACGTTCAAAGTCACTTCAATCCCCTTTCTTCCCCATTCTGATGCTCGGTTTGAATTTCAGCAAGTCGTCTTCCCCGTTTCTAGATGCCTAAATGCATTGAGTTGCTGACATGTGATTGGCTGATTAGCGATTTACCAGGTGTACCTAATAAAGTGGCCGGTGAGTGTAATACATTGTATTATATTATATATATACATTGTATTCATTTCTCCTCTCTAGAAGTCTCTGTGAAGTAAAAGAAAGAAAAGTGTTTTGATAACAAGTAATACACAGCGATGTGATATCTTCATGTGTGTGGCCAGAGAAGCAGAATTCATCTTGTCTTTGTTTGTTTTTTTATCCAATGTTTAGGAATACTTTTTTTTTTTTTTTTTACTATTTAGGTCCAATTTTCATTTGATAATAAAAAAAATTAGGAGAGATCAATGAACATTTACTAATTAATGAAGCTCAATATATCTAGAAAAAAATAAAACTAAAGAAATATAATCCACCTGGACACACATAGTTGTTGCGATAATAATAATAATAATGATAATAATAATAATGATAGGTCTTGTTTTACTAACGCATGTCAAAGTTGCAAAATTGTATCCAGGCGTTGCAAGGATTTGTTTTACTTTCCGCCATGAAGGGGTTAATAGCAGCAATTTACTATCCCAGCTGTCAGTGTGTGTGCGGGAGGAACTACACCTCCCATGATGCTTTGTGGTAGAGGGATGGATTTCCTGTAGAAGGGGGAAGGCTGTGTGTGCGCAGGAAGACTTAGGTAAGATTCCACGTAGAGAGAATACGACTGTATATATAGAGGGGATTATTGATCGTCTATCGATCATAGAGACGCTGATAACATTTCTGGAAGATTCTCCCCTCCCCCACCCGGCAGCACCGATCTCCCCTCCAAATAATCTGATTATCTGAATTTACCAGCTGGACTCCTCAATGTCCTCTTTATCAATAAGCCACATTTTTTCCTCCCACAGACATTTTTACCCCACTGACCCCGACACAGCGACATTTTTATCCCACTGACCCCGACACAGCAACATTTTTATCCCACCGACCCCGACACAGCGACATTTTTATTCCACTGACCCTGACACAGCAACATTTTTATCCCACCGACCCCGACACAGGGACATTTTTATCCCACTGACCCCGACACAGCGACATTTTTATCCCACTGACCCCGACACAGGGACATTTTTATCCCACTGACCCCGACACAGGGACATTTTTATCCCACTGACCCCGACACAGGGACATTTTTATCCCACCGACCCTGACACAGGGACATTTTTATCCCACTGACCCCGACACAGGGACATTTTTATCCCACTGACCCCGACACAGGGACATTTTTATCCCACTGACCCCGACACAGGGACATTTTTATCCCACTGACCCCGACACAGGGACATTTTTATCCCACCGACCCTGACACAGGGACATTTTTATCCCACTGACCCCGACACAGGGACATTTTTATCCCACTGACCCCGACACAGGGACATTTTTATCCCACTGACCCCGACACAGGGACATTTTTATCCCACTGACCCCGACACAGGGACATTTTTATCCCACTGACCCCGACACAGCGACATTTTTATCCCACTGACCCCGACACAGCGACATTTTTATCCCACCGACCCTGACACAGGGACATTTTTATCCCACTGACCCCGACACAGGGACATTTTTATCCCACTGACCCCGACACAGGGACATTTTTATCCCACTGACCCCGACACAGGGACATTTTTATCCCACTGACCCCGACACAGGGACATTTTTATCCCACTGACCCCGACACAGCGACATTTTTATCCCACCGACCCCGACACAGGGACATTTTTATCCCACTGACCCCGACACAGTGACATTTTTATCCCACCGACCCCGACACAGGGACATTTTTATCCCACCGACCCCGACACAGGGACATTTTTATCCCACCGACCCCGACACAGGGACATTTTTATCCCACCGACCCCGACATCAGGGACATTTTTATCCCACCGACCCCGACATCAGGGACATTTTTATCCCACCGACCCCGACATCAGGGACATTTTTATCCCACCGACCCCGACATCAGGGACATTTTTATCCCACCGACCCCGACATCAGGGACATTTTTATCCCACCGACCGCGACATCAGGGACATTTTTATCCCACCGACCCCGACATCAGGGACATTTTTATCCCACCGACCCCGACATCAGGGACATTTTTATCCCACCGACCCCGACATCAGGGACATTTTTATCCCACCGACCCCGACATCAGGGACATTTTTATCCCACCGACCCCGACATCAGGGACATTTTTATCCCACCGACCCCGACATCAGGGACATTTTTATCCCACCGACCCCGACATCAGGGACATTTTTATCCCACCGACCCCGACATCAGGGACATTTTTATCCCACCGACCCCGACATCAGGGACATTTTTATCCCACCGACCCCGACATCAGGGACATTTTTATCCCACCGACCCCGACATCAGGGACATTTTTATCCCACCGACCCCGACATCAGGGACATTTTTATCCCACCGACCCCGACATCAGGGACATTTTTATCCCACCGACCCCGACATCAGGGACATTTTTATCCCACCGACCCCGACATCAGGGACATTTTTATCCCACCGACCCCGACATCAGGGACATTTTTATCCCACCGACCCCGACATCAGGGACATTTTTATCCCACCGACCCCGACATCAGGGACATTTTTATCCCACCGACCCCGACATCAGGGACATTTTTATCCCACCGACCCCGACATCAGGGACATTTTTATTTCACTGACTCAGCGTAATTTTTTCCCCACTGACACTGTCTCGCTGTGTCGCTGTCAGTGGGATTAAAATGTTGCCGTTGTTGTCAGTGGAACAAGAATGTCGCCGTTGGTGTCAGTGGGATAAGAATGTTGATGGCGGGGGGGGGGGGGGGGGCTGCTGCACACAGAAGGCTTTTTATCTTAATGCATAGAATGCACCTTCTGCCTTTACAACTCCTTTAAACCCCCCGTTGCTTCTGGTGGGTGCTACCCACTGCCAATCGTGACCTATTCAAGTAAACGGGGCCACTCTGCAAGCGCCCCATAACTGCATGCTTCTGCGGGGTCCAAGGGGTTAAAGCAGGTGGTGAGAAAGCAACACAACGCTGCCTGCTTTACCCCTTGTTTGCTGTACTGCACAAGGTTGCCGGGCATTTGCAGAGCGGCCTCATTCACTGGAATGGGTAATGCTTGGCAAGTGCTACACCCACCAAGCATGACAGGGTATATAACCGCGGCTGCAACATGTGTACACCCCCGGCCACTGTAGCTAAAGGGGGTGTGGTTGGGGTAGGGGTAACTGAGGTTTTACCATGTCTTCCCCCCCCCCTCCAAATGCAAATTTAAATGAACCCTTCCTGTTCTGAGCCCCCTTATAAGGCCGCTTTCACACTGATGTACTGCAGTTTACCGGCACCGCGGGTGCTGTGCAATGCATTTGTGACTTTCTTGCATTAGCTGAGCTTTGCCATAGACTTGTATTATATCCTGCATTTAGGAGTTGTGGTGCGCTTTCAGAAAGTGTACCAAACCCGCAGGATGCAATAGAAGTCTATGGCTAAGCGCAGGAAAGCTACACCCCCCAGTGTGGGCAAACCGCAGCACATCACTGTGAAAGCAGCCCTATACTATTATGCCCGGTGTATTGCTTTACACTGACCTGAAGATCTCCTCTTTCCTGCTGCTGGCACCACTCTGGAGACCACTAGCCGGGATAAGAGGTGGAGTCGGTATCACCCCACATGGGACAGGATCCGGCACTACAGAGGAGCCGGAACTGCAGTTGAGGCATCGGATTATGCGGCTCCCTACTACACCTCCAACTTTACAACTAGTCCCTCTGCACTGCCCTCTGTTTGATGCTCTGGGATGGTGGGTCAGCAAGCCCAGACCGCCATCTACCAGTCACCTGTCCTTGATCTACTGGTTGCTGACCCCCCGTTCTAAACCATAAAACAAGAATACCATATATTGCAGCTTACCAGTCCTTAAATCATATTGAAACCAAAAGCAAACATTTTATTATATTGCAGCTTACCACTTCTTAGATGTGATGTCTGCATTCGTTTTCTCTTTTTTTTCGGCTTTCTTTTGAAGCGTGACCTCTGCAGGAGCTGCTGGTATTTTGGGTCCTCTGCTCTGGCCCAGCCCTATGTGGGGCTTCACCCTCGCTGACCCCACCAGTATACTTTTCTGTAAACCTTAGCAGGCACACAAAAAATAGATTTAAAACTCTTTGAAAGATAAGCAGACTTTATCGGCAAGTGGAAGTCATAAACGTATAATAAAGTACATCGCTGGCGAAGTCCCACCCCGGACGTAACGCGTAGGGGAGGAGGAATTGTTACACCCTCTATGTCACCCATAGCCATCTGTTTTGGGTTGTGCCAGATGGGGGAATGCCAGATATAGGATTCTCCCTGGGTGCCAAATGCTCTAGACTCTTGACTCTGGGGTCAAGCATATGAGGTGAGCAGGTATGAGTGCTCTTGGTGACGGTATTATATACCCCCCCCCCCCTCCCCGATCATTTCACCGGCTCTTTCTTCTCTCTATGGTAGCACTTTTTTGTATGGACTCTATATGAAGTTTGTATCTATACTGTGTTGTTCTTTTGATGTTTTATGTTATTGCCACCAGGTTTATGAGATTTTACCTATCGGTGTTCCACTTGTAACTTTTCTGTGATTGTGTTTTATTATTTATTGAGTGGATTGCGTTGAGTGATTTTGTTTATTGTTGGATAAACACAATGTTGACTGTGTAATTGACCCGCCCCCCCCCCCCCCCCCTCCCAGGTCCTCCTTGTAGAAGATTCCGACTCCGGCTTATACCGTGACCCCAAGGGCATAAACAGTAGCTTTCCATATGACATGAAACGCCCCAAGTGACTAACCCAGGGCAGGGGCACCATGGGAGATGTAGTTTGGAGGAGGACCTGGACTGTAACCTTGACTGGGAAACAACCACAATACCCAGGCATACTTGAGAGCAAGAGGGGTCATTTAGAGAGTAAAGCCCGGAAAGAGCGGGGCAGTTGGGGAGCGTGCCAACCGGAGTAGGAAGGGAAAATAAGTGCTCTTCTAGTCAAGCAGCCCCTGTGCAGTATTTGCCAGACACTGCTACACCCAAGAGCCAGGAGACTGGACTGGATTGGGTTCCACACCAAAAAAAGCAGAGGGAGGTGACAGCGAGAGAGAGAGGGACATGAGAGACCCCTAGCCCTGTCTGCAGTCCCTCTAGTGTCCCTATGTCCCAGTGGTGTGTGTGTAATGCTCAGTACGGTAACTTGCATGCCAGTAGGATGTCCATGATGGGCGGCAGCTGGCAAGACCCATTTTCATTCTGGGTAAGGACAGGAGGTGCTCTGTTCCTTCCATCGGATCTATGATGTGACATGGAACGGTCCCTGGCTGCTTGCATTTCCTGCCCGCTTTTATTCTCTGGACCCCCGGTGAGTCTGTCCTCCCAGGCCTGGGAGCAGTGAGCAGGTTTATGGAGTCCAGGGGTTCCAGGCTTTGAGAGGCGCTGGGTGATGCTCTGCCCGCTGTTCCTGGCATCTTGCTGCTCTCCTATCCCGCGGCTTCCGTCTCCTGGGCCACTCGCTCACACTATGTAGACCGGATGATGTCATCCTGCCCACTCCTTGAGGCCTTCGCTGTCCCGCACCTTGCACCAGCAGTCACCGGCCCTGCTAAACTGTGGGGCGGCCGGCGGAGCTAGGATAAGGACCGAGTGGGGAACCCCCGATACGATACCTGATTCCAGGGGCGGCACTTGCCCCCCCCTGCCCCTACCTGCGGACGCCCATGCATCTAACACTCCCATCCCCTGAGACTGACAATGCTGCTGTCCAAATGTGCTCCTTAATCCAGAGTGGGGGCACCCTAATACAGGAGGTGTGTTGATTCACACCTTTTTAGTGCTTTTTGCATTTTGCAGATTTGCACTACAGAACGTGTTCCATAGGAAACCAAGTAAAATGGGACTGTAGTGCAAATCTGCAAAAAGCACTAAAAATGCCATTGGTATGAATCGGGGGGGGGGGGGGGGGGGAGCCTTAAAAGAAAAAAAAAAAAAAAAACGAAAACTATTGCAGCGGCCGCATCTAATCATTGGTAATCTGCAATACTATAAATTTTTGGTTTTGTGTTTAACCACTTGCCGACCGCCTCCTGTACATTTACGGCACGTCAATGTACCTGTACGTCCCCTTTAAGTGCCTGTCCGTGTGGTCACGTGTACGCCGGCGGCGGTGCGCTCGCGACCCTGCCGCCCTCCCTGTGAGTCGGACTGCGGTTCCCGCGGACTCGATCGCCGCGGGGATCCCCGCGATCGTCTCACAGAGGTATAGAGCGGGGAGATGCTTGTGTAAACAAGCATCTCCCGTCTCTGCCTAGTGACAATGACACTGATCTCGGGCTCTGTGTCATGTGACACAGAGCCCAACCCCCCCTACAGTTAGAAACACTATGCAGGGAACACTTAACCCCTTCAGTGTCATTTTCACAGTAATCAGTGCATTTCTATAGCACTGATCGCTGTGAAAATGACAATGGTCCCAAAAATGTGTCAAGTGTCCGATGCGTCCGCCTTAATGTCGCAGTCACAGAAAAAAATCGCAGATCGCCGCCATTTCTAGTAAAAAAAAAAAAAAAATTATAAAAATGACATAAAACTATCCCCTATTTTGTAAACGCTATAACTTTTGCGCAAACCAATCAATAAACGCTGATTTGTTTTTTTTTTTTGTTTTTTTTTTTTTACAAAAAATATGTAGAAGAATATGTATCGGTCTAAACTGAGGAAAAAACTTATTTTTTTTTTATATTTATTATAGCAAAAAGTTAAAAATATTGCATTTTTTTTCAAAATTGTCGCTCTATTTTTGTTTATAGCGCAAAAAAAAAAAAAAACGCAGAGGTGATCAAACACCACCAAAAGAAAGCTCTATTTGTGGGGAAAAAAGGACATCAATTTTGTTTGGGAGCCACGTCACACGACCGCGCAATTGTCAGTTAAAGCGACGCAGTGCCGAATCACAAAAAGTGGCCTGGTCTTTAACCAGCCAAAATGGTCCGGGGGGTAAGTGGTTAATACTACTTTTATTCTTTTTGTTGCAACTTTTACTTTTTAGGAGACAATGTAGAAATGTTACTTTTTATTCTGTTACCTCCATAATATGTGTGTGGATTTTATTACAACACCTGCCGGGATCTATGAATACGCACTTCGGAAATCTTCCAGTAAATAAAGTCGGTTGTGATAATTCCAGTGTTGCCCCGAGCGTGGAAGGTGCTCATTATATTCCCATCTTCCTATGGAGACGATGAGCTTCTGTTGGCTTCTCAATCACAGGAGATGGAAGCCGCTTCGAGATTTGGAGACGGATTTTATGATCAATTAGAAATCCTGGCGTTGTGTTATTTAAATATGTTTTCCTGCAGGGTTAGTGTTGTGTATGGAGCCATAGAAGATAGAGGTGAGCTCATCTTCATTCCCATCTGATACATTGTATGAGTTCATCTTCTTCCTATGCATGGCCTCCAGGTGAAGGTTGTTATTCTGATGGAATGTGTTTCTTTAGCTAGATTGGTAAATGTTATAGAAGTGGTTAAGCGGTCTATAAAGGGCGCCATCTGACTTAGCAGGGCGATACTTGGATTGGGCTGTTTAGAGATGGCGATCGAGTGATCAGGAAATATACGTCGCCACAACCCCGATGACATCACAGATGTCAAAAAAATGTATTCCACACAGCCAAAAAAAAAAAACATTCCTACCCATGGAATGCCCACTGACACATTTCACCAATGCGTTTCATCAACAAAGGCTTAGTCGTAGAGGTGGTGGAACCAGAAAGAGTGCTCTTTATGTACATATAATGGACCAATGATATTAAATTCCTATTAGTAGTCCAGGTAGATAATTTACTCCTTGTAGTCCAGGTAGATAATTACTCCTTGTAGTCCAGGTAGATAATTTACTCCTTGTAGTCCAGGTAGATAATTACTCCTTGTAGTCCAGGTAGATAATTACTCCTTGTAGTCCAGGTAGATAATTACTCCTTGTAGTCCAGGTAGATAATTTACTCCTTGTAGTCCAGGTAGATAATTTACTCCTTGTAGTCCAGGTAGATAATTTACTCCTTGTAGTCCAGGTAGATAATTACTCCTTGTAGTCCAGGTAGATAATTACTCCTTGTAGTCCAGGTAGATAATTACTCCTTGTAGTTCAGGTAGATAATTACTCCTTGTAGTCCAGGTAGATAATTACTCCTTGTAGTCCAGGTAGATAATTACTCCTTGTAGTCCAGGTAGATAATTACTCCTTGTAGTCCAGGTAGATAATTTACTCCTTGTAGTCCAGGTAGATAATTTACTCCTTGTAGTCCAGGTAGATAATTTACTCCTTGTAGTCCAGGTAGATAATTACTCCTTGTAGTCCAGGTAGATAATTACTCCTTGTAGTCCAGGTAGATAATTACTCCTTGTAGTCCAGGTAGATAATTACTCCTTGTAGTCCAGGTAGATAATTACTCCTTGTAGTCCAGGTAGATAATTACTCCTTGTAGTTCAGGTAGATAATTACTCCTTGTAGTCCAGGTAGATAATTAGTCCAGGTAGATAATTTACTCTTTGTAGTCCAGGTAGATAATTACTCCTTGTAGTCCAGGTAGATAATTTACTCCTTGTAGTCCAGGTAGATAATTACTCCTTGTAGTCCAGGTAGATAATTACTCCTTGTAGTCCAGGTAGATAATTTACTCCTTGTAGTCCAGGTAGATAATTTACTCCTTGTAGTCCAGGTAGATAATTTACTCCTTGTAGTCCAGGTAGATAATTTACTCCTTGTAGTCCAGGTAGATAATTTACTCCTTGTAGTCCAGGTAGATAATTTACTCCTTGTAGTCCAGGTAGATAATTTACTCCTTGTAGTCCAGGTAGATAATTTACTCCTTGTAGTCCAGGTAGATAATTACTCCTTGTAGTCCAGGTAGATAATTACTCCTTGTAGTCCAGGTAGATAATTTACTCCTTGTAGTCCAGGTAGATAATTTACTCCTTGTAGTCCAGGTAGATAATTTACTCCTTGTAGTCCAGGTAGATAATTTACTCCTTGTAGTCCAGGTAGATAATTACTCCTTGTAGTCCAGGTAGATAATTACTCCTTGTAGTCCAGGTAGATAATTTACTCCTTGTAGTCCAGGTAGATAATTACTCCTTGTAGTCCAGGTAGATAATTTACTCCTTGTAGTCCAGGTAGATAATTTACTCCTTGTAGTCCAGGTAGATAATTTACTCCTTGTAGTCCAGGTAGATAATTACTCCTTGTAGTTCAGGTAGATAATTACTCCTTGTAGTCCAGGTAGATAATTTACTCCTTGTAGTCCAGGTAGATAATTTACTCCTTGTAGTCCAGGTAGATAATTTACTCCTTGTAGTCCAGGTAGATAATTTACTCCTTGTAGTCCAGGTAGATAATTACTCCTTGTAGTCCAGGTAGATAATTACTCCTTGTAGTCCAGGTAGATAATTTACTCCTTGTAGTCCAGGTAGATAATTACTCCTTGTAGTCCAGGTAGATAATTTACTCCTTGTAGTCCAGGTAGATAATTTACTCCTTGTAGTCCAGGTAGATAATTTACTCCTTGTAGTCCAGGTAGATAATTTACTCCTTGTAGTCCAGGTAGATAATTACTCCCAGTAGCCCAGGCACATGGTTGCTCCCAGTAGCCCAGGCAATGCTGTATCCTGGCCTAGGCCAACAAGGCCCAGGCCTAGGGCAGCACTTTGCAGGGGGGCAGCACAGAAAGAGTCCCCTCCGGCTTGCGCTACACTGTTAGTGTAACGCAAGCTGCTTCTAATTTTGACTGCCCTATCATCCTGGACCACAAACCTTCCTCACTGTGCTATGTGTTTTCTGCTGCACCATTGGCATTGCTATATCTTCTTAGTCCTCTTCATAAAATTATCAGAAATTTGTACTTAAAGTAGAACTATAGGCAACATGTTTTATTTCATTTTGGATAGAGTAAGGGGGGGTTACAGCCCCTGTCAGTTTATTTTTTACCATCCCTGTCCCATTGCAGAGATTTCCCTTCACTTTCTGCCCCATAGCCAAACAGGAAGTAAGAGGAAATCTATGCAAATTAAGGGAATCCATTGCCCCCCCTCCCCCAGGCCCTCAGAACTGGTGTCCCCACTCGAAAATTTCAGGGCAGGTCTTAAACAGAAAGGGGTGTGGCCTCAACAGGAAGTGGAGGGTCATATTTAAATTAGGGGGTGCACGAGTTTAGTCAGGCCTAGGGCAGCACAAAACCGAAATACACTACTGAGCCCAGGCACCAGGGATGAGCCGAACACCCCCCTGTTCGGTTCGCACCAGAACCTGCGAACAGACAGAATGTTCGTGTGAACTTTAGAACCCTATTAAATACAATGGACTCGAACGTTCGAAATCTAAAGTGCTAATTATAAAGGCTAATATGCAAGTTATTGTCCTAAAAAGTGTTTGGGGACCGGGGTCCTGCCCCAGGGGACATGTATCAATGTAAAAAGAAGTTTTAAAAACGGCCGTTTTTTCGGGAGCAGTGATTTTAATAATGCTTAAAATGAAAAAATAAAAGTGAAATTTTCCTTTAAATTTCGTACCTGGGGGGTGTGTATGATATGCATGTGAAGTGGCGCATGTTTCCCGTGCTTAGAACTGTCCCTGCAAAAAATGTCATTTTTGAAAGGAAAAAATGCATTTAAAACTGACTCGCGGCTATTAATGAATTGTCGGCTCCCGGCAATATATACAAAAGTCATTGATAAAAAAATAAAAAAAAGCGTGGGGGTTCCCCAGAATTCAATTACCAGGCCCTTCAGTTCTGGAATGGATATTAAGGGGAAGCCCGCCGCAAATTAAAAAAAAAAATTGACGTGGGGTTCCCCCAAATATCCATTCCAGGCCCTTCAGATCTGGCATGGATTTTAAGGGGAACTCCACCCCAAATTTAAAAAAAAAATGGCGTGGAGTCCCCCTAAAAATCCACACCAGACCCCTTATCCGAGCACGCAACCTGGCCGGCCGCAGGGGAAAAGGGGGGGACGAGAGAGCGGCCCCCCCTCCCTCCTGAACCGTACCAGGCCACATGCCCTCAACATGGGGAGGATGTCCCCATGTTGATGGGGACAAGGGCCTCATCCCCACAACCCTTGCCCGGTGGTTGTGGGGGTCTGCGGGCGGGGGGCTTATCGGAATCTGGAAGACCCCTTTAACAAAGGGGACCCCCAGATCCCGGCCCCCCCCATGTGAATTGGTAAGGGGTACATTGTACCCCTACCATTTCACGAAGAAAGCGTAAAAAAAGTTTAAAAAAACACACAAACACCTTGAAAAAGTCCTTTATTTAAAAAAAACAAAAAACATTCCAGCGGTGAAATCCAGTGTCCCGCGGCGATCCCGATGTCCAGCGCTGTCCTTCATTGGTTGTGCCTGAGCGGACCTGATGGGGAACTCCCTCTCAGTATTTTAAATGTATAGACCCGCCCCTTCTAAAGTTCCCCATCAGGTCCGCTCAGCGGACCAGATGCGGAACATGAGAAGGGGCGGGTCTATACATGTATTAGCAAAGTGAGAGCAGTTCCCCATCAGGTCCGCCCCCTCGGTATGTCGGACCCGCCTATGTCATTGGCTTGAGCGGGGAACTTCCTTCACTATGTAAATTTAAATTACACAGTGAAGGAAGTTCCCCGCTCAAGCCAATGACGTAGGCGGGTCCGACATACCGAGGGAGCGGACCTGATGGGGAACTTTAGAAGGGGCGGGTCTATACATTTAACTGAGAGGGAGTTCCCCATCAGGTCCGCTCAGGCACAACCAATGACGGACAGCGCTGGACATCGGGATCGCCGCGGGACACTGGATTTCACCGCTGGAATGTTTTTTTTTTTTTTTTTTTTTTTTTTTAATAAAGGACTTTTTCAAGGCGTTTGTGTGTTTTTTTTTAAACATTTTTTTTACGCTTTCTTCGTGAAATGGTAGGGGTACAACGTACCCCTTACCAATTCACATAGGGGGGGCCGGGATCTGGGGGTCCCCTTTGTTAAAGGGGTCTTCCAGATTCCGATAAGCCCCCCGCTTATCGGGTTGTGGGGATGAGGCCCTTGTCCCCATCAACATGGGGACATCCTCCCCATGTTGAGGGCATGTGGCCTGGTACGGTTCAGGAGGGAGGGGGGGCCGCTCTCTCATCCCCCCCTTTTCCCCTGCGGCCGGCCAGGTTGCGTGCTCGGATAAGGGGTCTGGTATGGATTTTTAGGGGGACTCCACGCCATTTTTTTTTTAAATTTGGGGTGGAGTTCCCCTTAAAATCCATGCCAGATCTGAAGGGCCTGGAATGGATATTTGGGGGAACCCCACGTCAATTTTGTTTTAATTTGCCACGGGGTTCCCCTTAATATCCATTCCAGACCTGAAGGGCCTGGTAATTGAATTCTGGGGAACCCCCACGCTTTTTTTTTTTTTTTTTTATCAATGACTTTTGTATGTATTGCCGGGAGCCGACAATTCATTAATAGCCGCAAGTCAGTTTTAAAAGACTTTTTTTCTTTCAAAAATGACATTTTTTGCAGGGACAGTTCTAAGCACGGGAAACATGCGCCACTTTACATGCATATCATACACACCCCCCAGGTACGAAATTTAAAGGAATATTTCACTTTTATTTTTTCACTTTAAGCATTATTAAAATCACTGCTCCCGAAAAAACGGCCGTTTTTAAAACTTTTTTTTGCATTGATACATGTCCCCTGGGGCAGGACCCCGGTCCCCAAACACTTTTTAGGACAATAACTTGCATATTAGCCTTTATAATTAACACTTTAGATTTCTCCCATAGATTTTTCAAATTTGCCGCGAACACCCCAATTTGTTCGCTGTTCGGCGAATGGGCGAACAGGCAATGTTCGAGTCGAACATGAGTTCGACTCGAACTCCAAGCTCATCCCTACCAGGCACATGGTTGCTCCCAGTAGCCCAGGCACATGGTTGCTCCCAGTAGCCCAGGCACATGGTTGCTCCCAGTAGCCCAGGCACATGGTACATAATAAATCACAGGGGGGTTGCTCACACGGGATGGCCACCATTTAGAAAAAGTGCTGTGTTCTTCTTAATAAATGCAAAGCGTTGTTTGATTGGACAAGGTGGGTATTCTGATGTCACCACCCCTCCTCTTACCTCATCCAATCGGAGAATACTTTGCACAGATTGAGAAAAATGCAAGGAATTCTCAAAATGGTGGACATGCCGAGCGAGCGACTTCTAGTCATCCAGGTAGATAAATACTCCCTTGTAGTCCAGGTACATGGTTGCTCCCAGTAGCCCAGGCGCATTGGTTGCTCCCAGTAGCCCAGGCGCATTGGTTGCTCCCAGTAGCCCAGGCGCATTGGTTGCTCCCAGTAGCCCAGGCGCATTGGTTGCTCCCAGTAGCCCAGGCGCATTGGTTGCTCCCAGTAGCCCAGGCGCATTGGTTGCTCCCAGTAGCCCAGGCGCATGGTTGCTCCCAGTAGCCCAGGCGCATGGTTGCTCCACTTGGCATGGAACCTGGAAGACCATGCCCATCATCGATTCTATAGCGATTTACAGCTCCCACACAAGACGATCGACTATCACATTCACATTCTTGTCTCCGATTAACCAGTCATTTACTAAATTAACCACTACGCACCCGGGCCAATTCTGACACTTCGCTCCTACATGTAAAAAGCCTCATTTTTTTTGCTAGAAAATTACATATAACCCCCAAATAATATGTAGCGGGGTCTCCTTTAAGGCTCCGGGACTACAGTACCCAGAGCCCCATTCGGCCTCAGGGCGGAGGTTCCACCGCAGAGACTCATGGGAGAGGTTACTTAAGAGAGGGGAGGAGCTCGCTCTCTTGGGACAACGCGCGTCAAGCATCAAGTCATCCTGCGCGGATCTGCTGTGGGGTAAGGCCTAAGGCCTTACCCGAAGTCCGAAGAGCCTTTCATCGTCCTGCGGAACCTGGGTGGATCCTGGATCGTCAGTGTAGGACTCCAGTTGGATCGGTTGCAGACGCTGTGTGCGACGGACACACGCGGTGGAAGACCCAGGCTGGGATCGCGCCTGGAGCGGTGAGCGGGCACCTGCCCATATCCATAGACTGAGTTATATTCAGGCCTATAGACTGCCTAGGCCCACTGTTCGCTCACCAGTGTTCTTTGGGGGTCCGGTAGTTGGGACAGAGTTGAAGTACCTACCCGCCCCCCCCGTTTGCATACTGTTGTTACAAGTTACCACCCTTTTTGGATTACAATTGGTTCATTTCTGCAAGTGCACCAACGAAAGCTGGCCGGTGAAGAAAATCTTACTCCCGCAGGGAAAGGGGACTATTTCATACACTGTCAGGCCTGACATAGGTGGGGAAAGTTATAAAGTTTGTGTTGCTGTGTCTTAGGGCGCGCACGCCATAATAGCTCCGTGTGGTGGATACTGCGCGGCGCCATTTTATAGTGCTGCCTCTGTAGCATTGGTTGGTACAGGGTTCTGCAGACCCATGTAAGTGTTGCATGCCATGTTTTTATGCCACCATTTTATAGTAAAGCTATTACTTATTCATATTCCTGCCTCAGAGTGTTGTTTGTCTATTTAGGAACTGTTAAGTATCATACACCTGAGAATGATAGGAAGCTATCCCTAGACTAACTGTGACAGAGTGGGTCGAGTCAGATTGCCGGGGGTTGGCGGTGCTGTGTACAGGGCCCGAGAAAACAAACCAGCGGCTCTCTTAACTGGGGGTAGCGCTACAAATATATATGTTTTTTTTTTTTTTTTTTAGCAAATACCCTAGAGAATACAATGGCGGTCATTGCAACTTTTTATCTCGCACGGTATTTGCGCAATCATTTTTCAAACGCATTTTTTTGGAAAAAAAAAACGGCTTCATGAATTAAAAAATATTAAAACATTAAAGTTAGCCCAATTTTTTTGCATAATGTGAAAGATGAAGTTACGCCGAGTAAATAGATACCTAACATGTCACCCTTCAAAATTGCACACGCTCGTGGAATGGCGCCAAACTTCGGTACTTAAACATCCTCATGGGCGACGTTTTAATTTTTTTTACTGGTCACATGTTTTGAGTTACAGAGGAGGTCTAGGGCTAGAATTATTGCTCTCACTCTAACGTTCGCTGCGATACCTCACATGTGTGTTCTGAACACCGTTTTCATATGTGGGTGGGACTTACGTATGCGTTCGCTTCTGCGTACGAGCTACCGGGGACAGGGGCGCTTTACATTTTTTTTTTTTTTTTTATATTATTTATTGTTAATTTTACTTTAACCTTTTTAATTTGACGCTTAAAAAAAAACAAAAAAACACTTTTATTCCTATTACTAGCTGAAGCGGCGCCGTTTTTTTGAATGCAGAGGCCGGGTCAAATTTGGGTACTTGCATTTAAAAAAAAATACATTTAAGGATTCATTAATGAGTACAGATCTGCATTATTTGGCTCTACTTGGCGTTCAGCTTTAATGTTCTACACTTTCCGGTCTATTTATAAAAAAAATTGCTGGATGAATGTCCAGGAATTATCCCTGTTTGTTTGTCTAATATGATTACTTTTATATGATCCTCAGTGCCATCTAGTGGCCATAATGCAGTATTTTTTCTAAAATACCTCAATAGGGAAAACGCCACATTATGGCCACTAGATGGAGCCGAGGATCATAAGAAATACATATAATAGGCACAAGATGGTGATTATTCTGGGCGAATGCTTGTGACATTCATCCAGCTAATTTTTTCTAAATGGACCTTCTACTGACCGTCTCACATTGTTCTTCCTGTCTGTTGTGCAGGAACTGATGGAACAGAGGTTGGCGGAATATAGAGCGAGGAAAGCTAAACACCAGGAAGATGGGCAAACCAGCGACAGTCAGACAGGAAAAGAGCAAGCAAAAAAATCATTAACCCAGACCCTGAAAGAGAGACTTCACGGGGTCTGCACCAGGTGGAGAACACCGGATATATTGGGTCATCAGAACATGGCTCCTACAATACAGGTAAGATGGGAATCTGATACCTGAAACCTTATAAAGATTGGTCATCTACAAATACCAGATATGTAATCCTTATTATAAATTATTTTTTTCCATTGTCTCCCAAAATGGAACACCTGAGAATAGGACATTTACAAAGGTGTTTCAAAATGTGATGAAGACAATTGGACTTAAAAAGACCATCACACCTAATATCCGATTACTAGACATCCCATTTCAAAACCTTGGCTAATAATATGGAATTTCCCCCCTCCATGATCGTTCTAACATTTCCCACTCTTCTTGGAATACTTTCCACAAGATTTTTGAGGGTCTGTGGGAATTTGCACTATTTGTGAGGTCAGGTACTGATGTTGGGCAAGAAGACCTGGATGACAGTCGGCATTCCAATCTATCCCAAAGGCATTCAGTAGGGTTGAGGTCAGGCCTCTGTGCAGGACACTCGAGTTCCTCCACAACAAACTGGTCACACCATATCTTTATGGAGCTGGCTTTGTATACGGGTACAGTCAGGGCAGGACTAAAGCCCCGTACACACGGTCTGGCTTTTTGCCAACAAACTTCATTTTGAGCAAGTTGGACCAACAATCCGACCGTGTGTGCGCTCCATCGGACAAACTTTTTTCGTTTTGGTTTTGGATTTCATCGGACAAAAGTTGGGTCTGCAAACGGACAAACTTTTGCCCAACAAAAGTCCGATGGAGCAAAGTCCGACCGTGTGTACAGAAAACCATCTGCCTTTTGTCCGATGGACAAAACAAATCATGTTAAAATCAACCAACAATGGCAGAAGTTGACCAAAGGGTGGCAGTAAAGAGCAGAAAAGAGCAGAAAAAACACGCGATGTTGTAAGAAGTTTTGGGAAAGTTTGCAGAAAAGTCAGAGCGTGTGTATGCTATGGGTGTTCCCGACCAACTCCGTTCGGACAAAAATCCACGGAAAAGTCTGATGGAAGTCCGACCGTATGTATGGGGCTTTAGGGTGGTGGGGGCCCCTGGGCTTGAGTCACTTTCGGGCCCTACCTTCTATACATTACTTTAAATAAAACAATTCAATGAAAAATTAAAGAGGAAGTAAAACCCGGCCGATTTTTGCAGTTTTTCAATTATTAAGTTATAACAGCTCATCGCGATGCAATATATATATATATGTGTGTGTGTGTGTGTGTATATCTACTGTATATCCCCCAAAACTGAGGCCTGCAAATACCTTTTTTAGGATGGTTTCGTTCTCTGTATTTCCGGGTATCTCAAGCGCCATTCGTACTGCTGTTATGTGATTCAAATTATGACGTCGCTTCCGCCCTTACTGTGTCCCTGTCGTAATCTCGCGCATGCGCCGTAACCATTCATTTCTGTGTCTGCGGCTGCTGTTTTCTTTCACTCCCCTTTTGCAACGTCTTCTTTAGTCACACGGGGGAGCATCAGGAAGAGTGGAAGAAGCTAAACACTGCGAGACTTCTCTGTGCCGGACAGAGGGGAAGTTCTCACAGACTGCATTCCGGCAAGCTTTAAATGCTGATTTAGAGGGGCTAATAAGCGCAAGCGCGGGGCCCCCTATTGGGCGGGGTCCATGGGCTTGAGCCCAGTCAAGCCCAATGGTAAGTCCGGCCCTGGGCACAGTCATGCTGGAGCAGAAAAGGGTCTTCACCAAACTGCTGCAAGGTTGGAAGAGCGCACAACTGTCTACAATATCTAGTATAACAAGGTTGTATTAACAGTACCCTTCAGTAGAAGCCATGGCCATTACCTAACCTCTCCCTTCTTTGTGGCCATAACATCCTTTACTTTTCAGGGAAGGCTTTCCACATGATTTTGGTGGGTGTTTGTAGGTATTTGCACCATTTGTGAGGTCAGGTGCTGATGTTGAATGAGAAGACCTGGCTCACCTTTGGCATTCCAATTCTTCCCAAAGGTGTTCAGTAGGGTTGAGGTCCAAAGGTGTGCAGTAGGGTTGAGGTCCAAAGGTGTGCAGTAGGGTTGAGGTCCAAAGGTGTGCAGTAGGGTTGAGGTCCAAAGGTGTGCAGTAGGGTTGAGGTCCAAAGGTGTGCAGTAGGGTTGAGGTCCAAAGGTGTGCAGTAGGGTTGAGGTCCAAAGGTGTGCAGTAGGGTTGAGGTCCAAAGGTGTGCAGTAGGGTTGAGGTCCAAAGGTGTGCAGTAGGGTTGAGGTCCAAAGGTGTGCAGTAGGGTTGAGGTCCAAAGGTGTGCAGTAGGGTTGAGGTCCAAAGGTGTGCAGTAGGGTTGAGGTCCAAAGGTGTGCAGTAGGGTTGAGGACCAAAGGTGTGCAGTAGGGTTGAGGTCCAAAGGTGTGCAGTAGGGTTGAGGACCAAAGGTGTGCAGTAGGGTTGAGGTCCAAAGGTGTGCAGTAGGGTTGAGGTCCAAAGGTGTGCAGTAGGGTTGAGGTCCAAAGGTGTGCAGTAGGGTTGAGGTCCAAAGGTGTGCAGTAGGGTTGAGGTCCAAAGGTGTGCAGTAGGGTTGAGGTCCAAAGGTGTGCAGTAGGGTTGAGGTCCAAAGGTGTGCAGTAGGGTTGAGGTCCAAAGGTGTGCAGTAGGGTTGAGGTCCAAAGGTGTGCAGTAGGGTTGAGGTCCAAAGGTGTGCAGTAGGGTTGAGGTCCAAAGGTGTGCAGTAGGGTTGAGGTCCAAAGGTGTGCAGTAGGGTTGAGGTCCAAAGGTGTGCAGTAGGGTTGAGGTCCAAAGGTGTGCAGTAGGGTTGAGGTCCAAAGGTGTGCAGTAGGGTTGAGGTCCAAAGGTGTGCAGTAGGGTTGAGGTCCAAAGGTGTGCAGTAGGGTTGAGGTCCAAAGGTGTGCAGTAGGGTTGAGGTCCAAAGGTGTGCAGTAGGGTTGAGGTCCAAAGGTGTGCAGTAGGGTTGAGGTCCAAAGGTGTGCAGTAGGGTTGAGGTCCAAAGGTGTGCAGTAGGGTTGAGGTCCAAAGGTGTGCAGTAGGGTTGAGGTCCAAAGGTGTGCAGTAGGGTTGAGGACCAAAGGTGTGCAGTAGGGTTGAGGTCCAAAGGTGTGCAGTAGGGTTGAGGTCCAAAGGTGTGCAGTAGGGTTGAGGTCCAAAGGTGTGCAGTAGGGTTGAGGTCCAAAGGTGTTTAGTAGGATTGAGGTCCAAAGGTGTTTAGTAGGATTGAGGTCCAAAGGTGTTCAGTAGGGTTGAGGTCCAAAGGTGTTCAGTAGGGTTGAGGTCCATAAGTGTTCAGTAGGGTTGAGGTCCAAAGGTGTTCAGTAGGGTTGAGGTCCAAAGGTGTTCAGTAGGGTTGAGGTCCAAAGGTGTTCAGTAGGGTTGAGGTCCAAAGGTGTTCAGTAGGGTTGAGGTCCAAAGGTGTTGATGTCAGGGCTCTGTACAGGACCCTCGAGTTCCTCCACACCAAACTGGTCACACCATGTCTTTATGGAGCGGGCTTTGTACACAGGGGCACAGTCATGATGGAACATAAAAGGGTCTTCACTAAACTGTTACTAAAAGGATGGAAGAGCACAAGGGGGAGGGAGGTGTTTATGTAGTTTAGTGCACAGCTAAGCAATGAGTAATGACGTTTATGCATAGTCCCTTCATCAGGCTAGAGACACAAGAATCCACAAAGAAGCCAGTAGTGAATGGTCAGGTCCTGCCTAGTCAGTGTGGTGGGGCTGTGTGAATCCCAGGAGCTGCTAAAGAAAATTGCGGAATGTTTGTCAATTTGCAGTTTTTCAGGATCCGCCCAACCCCAGAGGAGCGTAAAGAGACCTGTGATGTCAGTCCAAAGACACCTGGAAAAAAGTGATGTATAAAGATGTAGCACACTCCTAGATGGGCTGCTATGCAACATTGGTTTTTGGCTTCAGGGATTCCTAAGTTGCATGGAGGGGTGATTGTTTGTTTTTGTCTATTCGGGGATTCCTAAGTTGGTTGTTTTCTCCCACCTGTTTCTGGAAGAAGCTTCCAGAATATAGAGCAGGGAGATGCAGATGACCGGTATCATTATTTATCATGCCCCAGTCAATCCCTGAAATGAGGTGTCTAGAAGGTAGCTGGCATAGTGAGAAATGTTTGGAAAGCTCTGGGTGAGTGTCTTTCCTCTCCTAGAGAGTTCCAGTCTCCTAGGGGGCTGCTGCCTGGGCAGGCCCTCAGAAGCTGGGCTGAGGGCCTGGGGAAGACTGCTAAAAGGAGTATTTGCTGGAAGGCACTGTTTTGAAGTCCTGGGTTTGGAGAAGGATCATTTTATCTCCTTCACTGAGGATTTACCTGTGGAGGCTGGGTGGCAGACAGTTCAAAGGACATTGTGAGTACAGACTTTGCTGTGGACTTTGAGTGTGTTTGAAGGGATCTAAGTGCCAGAGGTTTCTACATGGAGTGGGGCTGCTGAGGGGGTTAGGCATGCACCTATGGGGGTTGGGGGAAACCGGGGGGGGGCAGGGTTATGAACACAGAGGTGAGGTTTAAGCATATTAATTAATACGTTTTCTGTTACAGACCACAGAGCCCAGAGGTGAAGCAGCACTTCTCAATGACACATCTTCTTCCAGCTCTAAGTGGAAGGTCACCCTGCTCCTGAAGGTCCTCCTGTGGCTGGTCCTGCTGGGACTCTTTGTAGAACTTGAGTTTGGACTGGCATACTTTGTCCTCTCCATGTTTTATTGGCTGTATGAAGGAACTCGTGGGCCTGGGCAGAAGAGGAAAGGAGAGAAGAGCGCCTACTCTGTTTTCAACCCGGGATGTGAGGCCATAGATGGAACGTTGACTGCCGAACAGTTTGAGAGGGAACTGCAGTACGGAACATTGACTGGGATCTAGCTACAAAACATACGGCTTGACTTCTTGATATATAAAATTAATAAACAGTCTGAAAGACCCAGACTGCCAGAATGTCATTCCTATATCAGGTTTTGTAGGCGATATGTGTTTGCCAAGTGTCCTCCTTCTGCTTGGCAGACCCCCTATTTATGCAAATTGTTGTGTGCATCCCGTGACTTATGGAATGTCCCACCAGGCAGGGGACACTCAAACTGCCGCAGTAGGTGATGCCCAAAGTGCACCTTCAATTTGTTCTTTATCTCAGGAAAACATCCTTACAATTTCTCTGCCAATGTGGAAAATGGATCCAGAAAGATGGACGCATTCTTAAATGCACCAGAGATTGTCGGTCCAGGGAATATCCAATTCCCTTAGTGCAATGGTTCCCAACCCTCAGTCCCAGTCTGGGCTCCCAACCCTCAGTCCCAGTCTGGGCTCCCAACCCTCAGTCCCAGTCTGGGCTCCCAACCCTCAGTCCCAGTCTGGGCTCCCAACCTCAGAAAACATGTCCCCAGGACATGATTTCAGGATTTTCTTCACCTTAAAGAGGTCTAATAATCGTTTTGTTGCCACCAACGTATGTACAGTAGTAGTGATGATGTTGGGGTTTATACAGCTGTCGAGTGTGTATAAAATCTAACAAGCCGGCTGTCAGATGAAAATGAATCCTTCCACCTCCCCCCATAACTGCTGGTCCTCCCCCCTCCCGCACGCACCTCCCGTATTTTCTGAGCTCCACGTGTCCATCACCAGCAGACTCAGGACCAGCAGGGCAGGTGCTGCTGGGTAGAGGGAAGAAGGATCTGCAAACGTCCATTTACTGATCTCTCCTTCCTGTTACTGACCCAGAAGCAGCCGGTAAAATGCCACTTTTGGGACCCCGTGTCACTTTCCCCAGCTAGTATGGCCGGGGATTCGAGGAAGAAGCAATCTGCCCTCCATTAGTTTCATAGGAGGACAGGTAAGTTATCAGGGGTCTTATTTTTTTTTGGGGGGGGGGCGGCAAACAACCCCCCCCGGCACTAGCACAACTGCCACCTACCCCCTCGTGGCACGGCACTAACCCCCCCCCACCCGCTTTTCTTACCCTGGATGCGGGCGGTGGGAGCAGTGGTCGGAGCTGATGCGGCCATCTTTCAGCGTGGCGGGCTCAGGGAAAGCTGCTCCGGTGTCCTCTCCTGGAGCAGGTTCCACGGTGCGTCTCCTCTCTGCTCCTCCCGGCACTAGGCGTCCAATAGGATCACCTGACGTTGTGGCCAATCGGGAAACGGGTTTCATACCTGCTTCCTGATTGGCCGGGAGGAGGATCAGTGTTGCAACAGTGAATATTCATTCGCTGTTGCAACACACCTGGGTGGGCTCCGGACGCATCCTCTGCGACCTGAGCCCACCCTATTTTGAAGTCTATTAGAGGCTCTAATTAGGTGCTTCAAAAAACACACCCGCCGCTGTAATGCATGTGCCCGGTGCACTGAAAGGGGCCGGACGCATGAATAGGGGGTGTCCGCGGCGGCCGTGGATAGATTCATGCCACGCATGAATCTATCCACTGTATATAGGGGGTGACGAGGAGAGAGAGAGGGCAAAGCCCGGGCGCCCCTAATGGACGCCGTCACTGCACATAGGGGACTTTCTGTTTTACCAAAAATGTAAAAAAAAAAGTGTAAAAAATTAAAGTTACACCATCAATCCTATTAAGAGAAATGCACATCTGACAGATTCCTTGCATGCCTTCCTAATCATAGGCTGTTTGCTATGCACTAGCCATATAGACTGTATGATGGATCTCCCAGTCACTACACTATCAATATGACCATTACGTTTATTTCACATAACGTGCAAGGCTTCAATTCCCCAAATAAAAGGAAAAAAGCCTTTATACAGTATAAAAGATTAAATGCAAAAATAATCCTATTACAAGAAACCCACTTCCAGAAAGATAATCACCCAACTTTTTTTCATAAAGCCTATAATCAAACATTTTATACCTCATCTTCCACCAAAACAAAAGGGGTAGCTGTTTTTATCCACCAATCATTTCCCCTTGAAGTACAACAGGTGTTCAAAGATGAAGACAGCAGATTTATTATCATTAAAGGGACCCTATCAGGCAGAGAATTGACCATCGCCAATGTCTACGCCCCTAACGACTCACAAGCCACTTTTTTCACAAATTTTTTCCACATATTACAACGCTACCATTCACCTCATATAATACTAGGAGGAGATTTTAACTCCGTATCACAACCAAATTTGGACAGGTGTAAACAAAACCAATTTTCAAAAACATTCTCGAATTCAACTTCTAGATATATCGATGAAATGCAACTCATTGACTCCTGGAGAGCACTAAACATTGGTGAGCGTGAATACACATTCTTCTCGCACCCACATAATTCATATTCCCGATTGGATTACATTTTCTGTACCCCCATTACACTAGCCAATACTTATGATGCCTCAATTCACCCATGTACCTGGTCAGATCACAATATTACTACACTCAGCACTCAATTCATTGGCCTCTCGGCTACACCTTACTCATGGAGATTAAATGAATCTTTACTCACAGACCCTAAACATCAACATGAAATAGCCTCAGCTATTAAAGATTACTTCACAACAAATTCCACACCAGACATATCCCCTACCACTTTGTGGCTAGCCCATTAGGCGGTTCTGAGAGGCCGCATTATTAAACTAGCAGCTCAAAATAACAGAGAGAGATGGAGTAAGATATCCTCCCTAACAAAAGAATTTCATGACCTCTATAAAATACACACGAACACACACGACCCTGTTATTTATAATCAAATTTCCCAAAAACGTTCTGAGTTAGACTCTATACTAACCTTTAAAGCCGAAAAGGCACTTCGCTGGTCTAAAGCGAAATTTTTCCTCTCAAGTAATAGTTACTCAACAATGTTTCCCCGTAAATTAAACCAATCAATAAAACCTGCTCATGTCTACAAACTTAAAAATAACACGAATCAACTGATCACTCACCCAAAAGAAATACTCTCCATATTTACCAAATTCTACACAGATCTCCTTTCCAAACCAACTTCCTCTATCTCAACTATCTCACGTGAGTGGTTAACCACTTGACCACTGGGCACTTAAACCCCCTTAATAACCAGACCAATTTTCAGCTTTCGGTGCTCTCACATTTTGAATGACAATTACTCAGTCATACAACACTGTACCCATATGAAATTTTTGTCCTTTTTTTCACACAAATAGAGCTTTCTTTTGGTGGTATTTAATCACTGTTGGGTTTTTTATTTTTTGCGCTATAAGAGAAAAAAGACTGAAAATTTTGTAAAAAAATTATTTTTTTTTCGTTTCTGTTATAAAATTTTGCAAATTACTATTTTTTCTTCATAAATTTTGGCCAAAATTTATACTGCTACATATCTTTGGTAAAAATAAGTACAAATTGGTGTATATTATTTGGTCTTTGTGAAAGTTATAGAGTCCACAAGCTATGGTGCCAATATCTGAAAATTGATCACACCTGAAGTACTGACGGCCTATCTCAATTCTTGAGACCCTAACATGCCAGAAAAGTACAAATACCCCCCAAATGACCCCTTTTTGGAAAGAAGACATTCCAAGGTATTCAGAAAGAGGCATTGTGAGTTTTTTGAAGTTGTCATTTTTTCCCACAATTCTTTTCAAAATCAAGATTTTTTTTTTCTCTTTTTTTTTTTTCACAAAATTGTCATATTAGCAGGTTATTTCTCACACACAGCATATGCATTCCACAAATTACACCCCAAAACACATTCTGCTATTACTCCCGAGTATGGCGATACCACATGTGTGAGACTTTTACACAGCGTGGCCACATACAGAGGCCCAACATGCAGGGAGCACCTTCAGGCGTTCTGGAGCACCAAGGCCAATTCTGACATTTCTCTCCTACATGTAAAAATCATCATTTATTTGCTAGAAAATTACATAGAACCCCAAAACATTATATATGTTTTTTTAGCAAAGACCTTAGAGAATATAATGGTGGTTGTTGCAACTTTTTATCTCGCACGATATTTGCGCAGCAATTTTTTTAACGCGTTTTTTACGGAAAAAAAATGTTTTGTGCTTAAAAAAAAAAAAACAGGAAAGTTAGCCCAATGTTTTTGCATAATGTGAAAGATGAAGTTATGCCGAGTAAATAGATACCTAACATGTCGCCCTTAAAAATTGCACACACTCGTGGAATGGCGCCAAACTTCGCTACTTAAAAAATCCCCATAGGCGACGCTTTAAATATTTTTACTGGTTACATGTTTTGAGTTACAGAGGAGGTCTAGGGCCAAAATGATTGCTCTCGCTCTAACGTTCGCAGAGATACCTCACATGTGTGGTTTGAAAACCGTTTTCATATGTGGGCGGGACTTACGTATGCGTTCGCTTCTGTATGCGAGCTCACGGGGACAGGGGCGCTTTAAAAAAAAAAAAAAAAATTATTCTTCATTTTACTTTATTTATTTTAGTTTGACATGTTTTTCCGCCCTAAACATTTTTTTGATCACTTTTATACCTATTACAAGGAACGTAAACATCCCTTGTAATAGGAATATGGCATGACAGGTCCTCTTTACAGTGAGATATGGGGGGGGGGGTGTCAATAAGACCCCACATCTCACCTCTAGGCTGGGAAGCCTGAAAAAAAAACAAAAAAAAAAAACAACAATCCTGGCTTTGATCGTAGCGGTGAGTCGGTAGAAGCACCGGAGGGCGGCGGGGGGGGGGGGGACATCCCCTCTCGCCTCCCGTAAGAATGATCAAGCGGCGGAACAGCCGCTATGATTGTTCTTATGGTGTAGGGAATCGCCGGCTGAAAAAGCTAATATCTGAATGATGCCTGTAGCTGCTCCCATCATTCAGATATCCCCGCACAAAGTCAAGGACGTCATATGACGGCCGGAGGGCGGGAAGTGGTTATTGCAGAGTATTGCCGGGCATTGCGGAGTATTGCCGGGCATTGCGGAGTATTGCCGGGCATTGCGGAGTATTGCCGGGCATTGCGGAGTATTGCCGGGCATTGCGGAGTATTGCCGGGCATTGCGGAGTATTGCCGGGCATTGCGGAGTATTGCCGGGCATTGCACAGGGTATTGTGGAGGGTATTGCACAGGGTATTGTGGAGGGTATTGCAGAGTATTGTGGAGGGTATTGCAGAGTATTGTGGAGGGTATTGCAGAGTATTGTGGAGGGTATTGCAGAGTATTGTGGAGGGTATTGCAGAGTATTGTGGAGGGTATTGCAGAGTATTGTGGAGGGTATTGCAGAGTATTGTGCAGGGTATTGCAGAGTATTGTGCAGGGTATTGCAGAGTATTGTGCAGGGTATTGCAGAGTATTGTGCAGGGTATTGCAGAGTATTGTGCAGGGTATTGCAGAGTATTGTGCAGGGTATTGCAGAGTATTGTGCAGGGTATTGCAGAGTATTGTGCAGGGTATTGCAGAGTATTGTGCAGGGTATTGCAGAGTATTGTGCAGGGTATTGCAGAGTATTGTGCAGGGTATTGCAGAGTATTGTGCAGGGTATTGCAGAGTATTGTGCAGGGTATTTTGCAGAGTATTGTGCAGGGTATTTTGCAGAGTATTGTGCAGGGTATTGCAGAGTATTGCACCAGGGTATTGCAGAGTATTGCGGCAGGGTATTTTGCAGAGTATTGCACCAGGGTATTGCAGAGTATTGCGGCAGGGTATTTTGCAGAGTATTGGCAGGGTGTATTGCAGAGTATTGGCAGGGTATAGCACAGGGATGGCTGAGCAGGGATGGATGGATGGATGGATCTGTGACTGCAATTGTCACAGATCCAGCCCACAGTGCTGCTGCTGCCATCCGCTCCCTCCCCCTCCCCTCTCACACTGTACCGATCGGTACAGAGAGGGGAGGGAGGAACCGGCGTCATCAAATGACGCCGGTCTGTTTACAAGTGATTGCTCCGTCATTTGACGGAGCGATCACGTGGTAAACGGCCGCTATCAGCGGCGATTTACCGCGATTCGTGATCCGCCGGGTCCTCTGGACCCGGCGGTCACGGAGTTTCCCGTGTGCACGCCCCAGGGGGCGCGCGGGAGCGCGATTCTGGGAGGACGTTATATAACGTCCTCCCAGAGTTAAGCAACCACCCTGCCGCCGTTATTTGTCGGCAGGTGGTTGTTAAGTGGTTAAATAACATCCCCATACCCAAATTATCCTCTACTCAGATTGACACACTAAATTCCCTGTGTACTGAAGACGAAATTACACAAGTTATTAAATCCCTTAAGAGAGGCTCAGCACCTGGTCCAGATGGATTCTCGTCCTTTTATTATAAACAGTTCCCACAACTTCTCACTCCGTCATTGTCAAAACTATACAATAGCATTTTGAAAGAAGACCAGTTTCCTGAAGAAATGCTGTTGGCTAATATGTCCTTAATCCCGAAACCAAATAAAGACCATACACTACCCCAAAATTATAGGCCAATTTCAGTAATTAACAATGATCTTAAAATTTTCAGTAGACTTCTGGCAAATAGACTAGCAACAATAATCCCCTCTCTGATATCCCCCTTTCAGTCAGGCTTTATCCCCGGCAGGCAGATCACAGACAACATTCGTCTAGTAACTAATATAATTCAGGAAGCAAATATCAAATCTCACCCAGTCCTACTATTAAGTCTAGACATTAATAAAGCTTTCGATAGTGTCACCTGGAGATACTTAGATTTCGTTTTACAAAAGTATGGTTTTAATGGTGAATTTATTCATGCATTTCATGCCCTATACCATAACCCTGCCACTAGAATAAAATTGCCAGGCTGTAACTCAGAATTCTTCAAAATCGGAAGAGGCACTAGGCAAGGCTGTCCCCTTTCACCTCTATTGTTTGCCCTAGCAATCGAACCCCTAGCTGCTGCCATCCTACAACACCCAGATATAAAGGGTTATAGTTCTAATAACAAAACGTACAAGCTCAGTATGTATGCGGATGACATGATACTATGTCTTACCCAACCCATAATAGCCTTACCAAACTTACTAGCCACACTCAAAAAAAATTCTGCTCTATCAGGGTTATCTGTAAATGTTTCAAAATCATTGGGAATGCCAATAAATATTCCTCCTTCCTGATTTGATTCAATGCGCACATCCTTCAACTTCACGTGGTCCAATGATACTTTACCTTATCTCGGTATCCACCTTACCCCAGACCCCAAAGATTTAGCCACCAAAAATTATTTACCCATGTTACAAAGACTGAGATTGGTGTTAAAAACCTGGAAATCCTTCAATATTTCATTTTTAGGTAAAATTACTGCCATCAAAATGTCAATTCTACCAAAATTATTATTTCTATTTAGAGCACTCCCAATTAGAATAAATAAATTGATACTTACTAAATTTCAATCGGAAGTCAATAAATTTATATGGTCGGACTCCCACCCAAGAATTGCCCAATCTGTATTATATATGTCCACGAAAAAAGGTGGATTGGGACTCCCGAACTTTTGGTCATATTATCTAGCTGCAAGATGGGCACAGATTGCTCAATGGCATTTACATAACCCGAAAATCCCATGGGTAATATTTGAAAAATATTCAATACTACCCTACTCTATATCAGGATTACTATGGGGCAACAAAGTTTCCAATCATACTTTGGAAAGGCTGAACCTCTTAGTGGCCCATTCATACCAATTATGGAAACTGCATAATAAAAAATTTACATTGACCTCTCCCACACCTCCCCTTGCTTCTTTTTTAGGTGACCCTAAGTTCCTAAAAAGCTACCAAAACACTGATGAATTTGCTTGGTGGATTAACAATAATCTAATCACCCTTAATAGATTTATAGAGAATACTTCATTAACTTCGTTCTCGATACTAAAAACCAAATACGACATTCCCGATACAGAAGATTTTTCCAAATTAGAAACTTCTATAATTCAAATTTCCCATTGTTAGATAATACATTGCCCACATTCTATAAGAATATCTGTACTAAATACCCAAGAAGAACAGGCCTAATATCAGAGATATATCTAAACTTGATCAATAACACCAACCAGGATAAATTACCATACATGCTCAAATGGGAACAGGAATACAACTTTGTATTGCCCCTCGAGAAATGGTCTGAATGTATTGACAATCTTCTTAAATGCACTAAATCTATCACAATTAGGGAAACTGCAGTTAAGCTATTTGCCAGGTGGTATTATACTCCAGCCAAACTCCATTCTATATTTCCCACAGTTCCCAATACCTGCTTTAGAGATTGCACCTCAATCGGCTCCTTCTCTCACATTTTTTGGGACTGTGGAAAAGCAGCCCAATTATGGAAACGACTAGAGAAATTTTCTTCTAAAATTTCAAACAAAATTATAACCCTTACCCTTCCCAATTGTCTCTTGTTCGCCCCGATTTTGGGTTTGAACACGTTTCAATTAAGAATAGTCCATACAATTTGTGTATCCATCCACTGGCTGATAGCTTATCATTGGAAATCCCCATCGTTACCAATTTCCCAATTGAAAATTAGAATAAACGACATTTACCTTATGGAAATTTTTTTTGCATACCTTGCATAATACCATGCACCTACTGGATAAAAAATGGAACCTATGGTTCAAATATTCAGACTACCTTTTAGACCCATATTAGAATCCCCTTTTCACATCCAATTCTTTTATACACAAAAATAGCCCTGCATTTCAAAATACTACTGAATCATTTATTTTCTATATGTAATAGATGTTGTCATAAATAAATAAAGGCGGTTACTCTGTCATAAATCATTATAATTATTGATTGAAAATACTGTAATTCTCTGATGTCATGACATAATGTTTGTACCATTATTTTGTACACAATAAAAAAGTTTGTAAACAAACAAAAAAAAATTAAAGTTACACCAAAGCTCTTAAAATCCCCCAAAAAGTTTATGCGTCCCCCCCCCCCCTCACATACACAAATGGCACTACACAGGTTACATATAGCTATGCACACCGGGGTGAGATCAAAAATTCTACGGTCATTTACTGTGATCTGATGACCTGTAGGGGCTTTTAAAGCTTCGCCTATAGAACTAAAGCAGCTGAGGTCAGAGGGAGAGGTATGGCATGCGCAATTTTAAATCATAACATGTTGGGTGTCGATTTACTCGGCACAATCTCCTCTTATATTTTACCCAAAAAAATTGTAATTTATTGCATTTGTGTGACCTTTTAATTTTTTTTTTTAATGAAATTTTGCACTAGAACGATGTAACATAAAAAAAACTACCATTTTTTTTTTTTTTCCTCTAAGGTCTCTGCTTTCAGAAAATATTTAATGTTTGGGGGTTTTACATAATCTTCAGGCCTAAAATGATTTATTTTTTTAACGTGTACAAAAAAAAAATTAATAGTTACATAGTCGGTAAGGCTGAAAAAAGACAATAGTCCATCCTGTTCAACCTGTGTAGGTGCATGTGTGTCAGTGTCTATAATTATTTCCCATATCCCTGTATGAGGAGTTTCAATTATAGAGCAGATTGCTAGTTCCAGGGAGCGGATACAAGTCCTCTGGTTTAAGTAGGAGAGCCTTTTTTTTTTTTTTTTATTGGATACACGTTTGCCAAACAATTTACATTTCAAGTGCAATGTATCACATTTATGTAATTAATAAAAAAAATGAAAAAAAAGTTTTTGTTTTGTTTATAGGTTTTTTTTAATTGGGTAATCCATTAACTACTTGCCGACTGCCTCCTGTACTTATACGTCGGCAGAATGGCACGGACAGGCATAATCGCGTACCTGTATGTGGCCCTTTTAAATGCCTGCCGTGTGGTCGCGAGCGCGCCGCCGGCGGCGCGCTCGCGACCCTGCTGCCTTCCTCGTGAGTCGGACCGCGTATCGTCTCACGGAGGTATAGAGCGAGGAGATGCTTGTGTAAACAAGCATCTCCCTGCTCTGCCTAGTGACAATGGAACGGACATCGGCTCGTGTACTCGGAGCGGAGATCGGTGTCATGTGACACACAGCCCATCCCCCCCTACAGTAAGAAACACAATGCAGGGAACACTTAACCCCTACAGCGCCACCTAGTGGTTAACCCCTTCACTGCCAGTGTCATTTTTACAGTAATCAGTGCATTTTTATAGCACTGACCACTGTGAAAATGACAATGGTCCCAAAAATGTGTCAAAAGTGTCCGATGTGTCCGCCATAATGTCGCAGTCACGAAAAAAATCACTGATCGCCGCCATTACTAGTAAAAAAAAAAAAAAGATTAATAAAAATGCCATAAAACTAGTCCCTATTTTGTAGACGCTATAACTTTTGCGCAAACCAATCAATAAACGCTTTTTTTTTTTTTGTTATCAAAAATATGTAGAAGAATACGTATCGGCCTAAACTGAGGAAAAAAATTAATTTATATATTTTTTGGGGATATTTACTTTAGCAAAAAGTAAAAAATATTGAATTTTTTCAAAATTATCGCTCTTTTTTTTGTTTATAGCACAAAAAATAAAAACCACAAGGTGATCAAATACCACCAAAAGAAAGCTCTATTTGTGGGAAAAAAAGGACGTAATTTTTGTTTGGGAGCCACGTCACACAACCGTGCAATTGTCAGTTAAAGCGACGCAGTGCCGAATCGCAAAAAGGGGCCTGGTCTTTGACCACCCAAATGGTCCGGGGCTGAAGTGGTTAAAGTTTATTTTTTTTGTGCAGAGGGAGGAAGGGGCGTTTGATAGACTGATTTTCAAAAACATTTACATTTTTTTAAATTATAAATATTTGAACTATTTTTATACACAGCAGCTTTAAGACTGTTGCATTTTGGATGTTGTAATTGGCTAGTAAGGCTCCATTCACGCCTGAGCGACCCGTTGCTTATTTTTATTTTTTTTGCGTGTTTTTGTGGTTTGCGTTTTTGGAGCGGCACTATTCATTTTGGATGGGCCTCCCTCCGCTCTAAAAAAAGCGTAAAAAAAACCTCATGTACCAAATTGTGCCACTAAGCCAGGCATCTTTGGCGTTGCAGGTTTTGCCGCACGGCAACCGCAGCAAAATCGCGCCATTAAGAAATAAGGAGTACGTTGCATGTTTTTGTTGAGATTCTGGAATCGCAGGCAGGATGGCACTATTCTACTCATGATTCCAGTACACTCCGGTGTGAATGGGAACTTTCCTCACATGTTCACCCCTGTGAGTGAATACAGATTGCAGGTGAAATGCGTCAGGGGGAAGTCATGGTTGGTGGGTATTGACATGTCAGATTGACTGACTGTGTTTGGTGTTAATAAAGTTTTGGCGGTTAAAACAAAAATTGCGCTGCAGTGCGTGGCTTGAATTTTTAGGATGCATTATTAAAAAAAAAAAAAAAAAAAATATATAATGCATATGTAAAAATGATTACAGGAAAATTTATTATGAAAAGGGAATACACAAAATGAGTACACCGAGACTATTATTAGCTCATAAACGCATTTTATGTTATGCGTTGCGTTAGGCAGTCCATTGAAAGGAATGGGACGCTCCATGCAGCGGACCTGCTAGAAATTGTATCTTTTTCTCTTTAGCAACGCAATGCTGCAATGCGTGTGCGTTACCTTCCTGCTTTAGGGAACCATTCATATTGAATGAAATTCACAAAGAATTTTGCGTTAAATACTGAATGCTGTATTTGTTCAATTTAGCAGTAATTACAGCATTGAGCCGGTTGCTAAGGAGCGGGCCAGGAAAGCCGGCCGCTGTGTCCTTAACAACAGATGACTCATCAGCTGTCAGCGGGTTTTTTTTTTTTTTACAGCTAAATGTAAAAAAAAAAACATGCAGACAATTTAAAAATGATGAAAAGAAAAAGCGTGCCCCCCCCCCCCCCCCCAGTCCATACCAGGCCCTTCGGGTCAGGTATGGATTTTAAGGGAACCCCACGCCAAAAAAAAACGGTGTGGGGTCCCCTCCAAAATCCGTACCAATCCCTTACCCGGGCATGTAGGAAAGGAAAGAGGAGGGACAAGCAAGCGCCCCCCCCTTCCTGAACCATACCAGACCACATGCCCTCAACATGGGGGGGGGGTGGGTGCTGTGGAGCAGGGAGGGCTCTGCCCCCAATACATTAAAGCACCTTGTCCCCATACAGACCCCCCTACAATACAGAACCCCCCCTACAATACAGACCCCCCTACAATACAGAACCCCCCTACATTACAGACCCCCTAAAATACAGAACCCCCCCTACATTTCAGACCCCCCCTACAATACAGAACCCGACTACATTTCAGACCCCCCCTACAATACAGATCCCCCCCCTACAATACAGATCCCCCCCTACAATACAGATCCCCCCCTACAATACAGATCCCCCCTACATTACAGACCCCCCTACATTACAGACCCCCCTACAATACAGAACCCCCCTACATTTCAGACCCCCCCTACAATACAGAATCCCCCCTACATTTCAGACCACCCCTACAATACAGAAACCCCCCTTCAGACCCATAATGTACCTCAGATCAGCACGGGACTGCATGTTGGGCCCCTCCCCCTGTGTGGACATAAAGGAGGAGGGGGAGGCGGCTTCACTCTACTCGGCTGTGTGAGACAGCTGAGCCGAGACTGATCAGATCATCAGTGCCGCGGCCACCTTGCCAGAGAGAAGGGGATCGTTGCGGGTCCCGGCCCCCTGATGTGTCGACAGGTGTCACTGTCACTCGAGTGCGGCTCCGACTCGCAGCCGAGAGTGCACTGGGGCAGTGGTGTCACTAGGGTTGGTGTCACCTGGTGCGGCAAAACATGGTGTCACCCCCCTCCTGTCTATCCTGCCCAGCGCCCTGCAGGCGGCGTACCCCCAAATGACCCCTGTAAATTAAAGTATAGGGTGGTATTGGGCCGGCTGGGGCGATATAGGGCAGGTTGGGGTAATATAGCTCAGGTTGCGGTGATATAGGGCAGATTGGGGTGGCATAGGGCAGGCTGGGGTGGTATAGAGCAGGTTTGGGTGGTATAGGGCAGTTTGCGGTGGTATATGGCAGGCTGGGTGGCATAGGGCAGGTTGGGGTGATATAGGGCAGGTTGGGGTGATATAGGGCAGGGTGTGGTGGCATAGAGCAGGTTGCGGTGGCATAGAGCAGGTTGCGGTGGCATAGAGCAGGTTGGGGTGGTATAGAGCAGTTTGCGGTTGCATAGGGCAGGTTGGGGTGGTATAGGGCAGGTTGTGGTGGTATAGGGCAGGTTGCGGTGGCATAGGGCAGGTTGGGGTGGTATAGAGCAGTTTGCGGTGGCATAGGGCAGGCTGGGGTGGTATAGAGCAGTTTGCGGTGGCATAGGGCTGGTTGCAGTGGCATAGGGCAGGCTGGGGTGGTATAAGGCAGGGTGCGGTGGCATAGGGCAGGGTGCAGTGGCATAGGGCAGGCAGGGGTGGTATAGAGCAGTTTGCGGTGGCATAGGGCAGGTTGCAGTGGCATAGGGCAGGCTGGGGTGGTATAAGGCAGGGTGCGGTGGCATAGGGCAGAGTGTGGTGGCGCGCATAGGGCAGGGAGCAGTGGCATAGGGCAGGCTGGGGTGGTATGGTGCCAGGTTAGGACTCTATGTAGTGAAATGTGCAGCAGTGCAGTAACTTACAGCATGCCTGAAGATGAAGACACTCTGGCTGCTGTGTCCTCATTTCTTTCTCCTTCAGCTGTTGGATCAGCCAGAGTGAACGAGTCTGTGGGAGGAGTGGAGGGGCAGCCACACCCCCAGCTCCGCCCACCAACTCCGGCTGCCTCCGGAGACATTGGATATGATGGGGAAGACGTGACATACTGTCCGGCGGCCCACCGGGCATTTGCCCAGTATGCCCTATGGCCAGTCCGGGCCTGACCCTGACCAGTGGTTATGGGGGTCTGCAGGCAGAGGGCTTATTGGAATCTGGAACAATTGGAACAAGGGGGCCCCCAGATCCCGACCCACCCCCTATGGGAATGAGCAATGGGGTAGAGACAGTTTTTGACAATTGCTTTATTAAAAAATCTAAAACAATGCCCCCCCCCCGAAGTAAATCCATCGTCAAACAAAACGCCCGCCGACCAGAAAAAAAAAAAATCTTACCACTGCAGCCTCATCAGTGATGCCCACCTGTGTCGACCTGTGATGCCCACCAGTGCTTACCAGTAATGCCAATCAGTGCCCACTGCCCATCAGTGCTGCCTATCAGTGCCCAGAGGGTCGTCTTTAATAATGATTGGACCCCCCCCCCATTCTGAGATATACAATAAGTAGAAGCTAGACTCAAAACCAGTTTACTGCAGCAGATCAGGCAGCAAATGCGATTGGTTGCCAGAGCTTGCAGCATATCATTGCCACTCACTGACTGGTTGTTAGAAGCTAAACACACATTATTAATGCTTGCTTATTGGTTGCTTGAGGTTACTGGAAATCCTTACCGCTCACTGGTTGCTGGAGGTTACTGCGCATCATTACCACTCACTGATTGGCTGCTATAGGTTGCTGCACATCATTATTGCTCACTGATTGGTTGGTAGAGATTATAGCAGATTATTACTGTTCACTGATTGGTTGCTAGAGGCTTCTGCACATCATTACCTCTGCATCAAATTGGGAGTATGGCTAAACTGCACTAACAGTGAGGCATTGGTATATACCAGGATTTCAGGAGTGCACTATATACAGACTGCAGGGTTCTGGAGTGCACTACATAGAGTACAGGGTTAAGGAGTGAGCTACGTACAGAGTGCGCGGTTGAGGGGTAAACTTTGAGTAGATTGGATTGAGGGGTGCCCTATGTATGAAATGTGGGGTTCCCTATGTATGGAATGTGGGGTTGAGGGGTGCGCTACGTATTGAATGCGGTATTGAGGAGTGCGCTACGTATGGAATGCGGTATTGAGTGCGCTACGTATGGAATGCTGTGTTGAGGGGTGCGCTACGTATGGAATGTGGGGTTGAGGGGTGCGCTACGTATGGAATGCGGGGTTGAGGGCTGTGCTATGTGCAAAGTGCAGGGTTGAGGGGTAAACTTTGTATGGAGTGCAGGGTTGAGGGCTGTGTACATCCAAGTTCTCCATCCCCCTAAGTACAAAGCTCTCCCCCCAGATTCCAGTTCAGAGCTTACCCCCCTGTCCTGGTCCCCGTCCCCCCCACTCCAGTGTAGAGATTTTCTTCCACCCCAAATCCTCTCCCAGCATCTAGAAAACCTCACAGTCAGTGTGTAGCTAGCTACAGAAGATCAACTAAACTTACAGGACGTCCGTCCATGCAGGCTGCTTCACGAGGAGCTTCTTCCTGTGTACATCCCCTCCTCGCTCTCACTCCTCTGCTCTCATATAGAGATGTGTAGAGCGGAGTGGGATCAGAGCGGCCGCCGACTGACAGAGGAGCGCTGTCACTTGTGAATACAGAAGCAGCGTTTCTCTGTATCTACAACTGACAGTAGTGACTAGTGTAGGGTGACCAGACATCCCCGGTTTCAGGGGACAGTCCCCGGATCGAGGACACTGTCCCTGGACCAAGTCTGTCTCCGGTTTTGTCCCCGGATTGGATTTGAACAGGGGCTGGGGCAATTTTAAAGACAGTCAGTGCAGAATAAAAAAAAAAAATCTGAATTACACACCGACGCTCCTACTATCTTGGGAGGGGGGGGGGGTATTTTTTTCCATTATCTGTGCCCCTTTCTGATGATCATGTGCTGGTCGGAGCGGAGGGAATATTTCTTCAGTTTCGGGTGCATGCCCATTCAGCTCCACTCACATGTTCTTCTGCCTTGGCTCAAGTCCCGGCCAGCTGCCTGCCTGTTTATCTCCTTGCCTTCCCTGGAGGAGTGATCTTCCTCCGCTCCCCACCCAGTAGTAGCCGGGGAACGGAGAGTAAGACTTGACAGGCTGTGAGGCGGGCAGCGACGGGCAGAGAGTCGCTGATTGCCGCCATTACTAGTGTAGCGCGCGGACGTTTTTCCCGGCTATAGGCTCACTCACGGGACTGGGCATAACGTCGCCACCATGCCCGTACCCTCCAGTATATAGAGGTGGGCACGCGATTTACTTGCGGGTCTTGTGGTGCAGTTCTCCTTCAAAGTTGGTTCTGTCCCAGTGTATAAGGACAGAGTCTCTATGCCCCAAGTAACTCCAATTTCCACACCAGTATTACTCCAACGTAGAGCTTTATTTTCTCTTTATTTGCAGGTGGATATAGACAGGTGTTAGGGATAGGAAGAGATTCAGGCACTTAAAGTTTTGCCACCACTCAGTTCTGAGTGGGCACAGCTTAACCCCGGACAGTCTTTTGAAAGTACTGGCAGCCGGTGTGTAGCTCATCCGGACAGTCACTTAAGCACTGGCAACCGGTATGCAGCTCGGACAGTCTATGTAATCTTTCCTATCTGGATGCGCTTGGGAAATCCTCTGCCACAGGATCTATGGTGCCCCCTAACGGTTCTGAAGTTTGGCCCTTAGTATCCAGTTGGAAGACATCCCTCTATCGAGTTACTTTCTTCACTGGGATTCCTCACCAGTCCTTCGGAACGGTCCTCCCCCAGCCTCCTCATCCAGATACGGGTCCCCTCGCAAGGCGGCACCCTGGGATTCCTCCTCCTGAAGTGGGCTCCAGCTAAAGGTGCTGGGCCCCAGGCTGAAGCTGCAGTCCCAGGACTAAAGGTGCCTGGGACTGAGGTGCGCGTGACCCCATGGCATGGTGGGCCACGCACCTGCTCTCGCTCTCCTCTCCTCGGGGTGGAACAACCCCCCCTACCAGGCGTCTGCCCCTTTTGTACCCTCTCCCGGCATGCGCAGCAGGCCAAAACGCACCCACCGTACGGTTGCCGAGAGAGGACACATCAAACACCACTCCAACACCTGTGGTTCAACCCCAAGTGCCAGTGACAGCGCCACCCATACCACTCAGGGGAACTGCACGCCAGGTGTAAGAGTGACAGGAACAGAGTCCAGAATTTACAGATCTGAGCTAAAGACCACTCAGATCACCCACTAAATTTAGCATACTGGTTTCTCAATTTAGGACCCCGCTACACTAGTAAAAAAAAAAATATGTCCCCGGATTTCATTTAAAAAATCTGGTCACCTTAGACTAGTGAGCAACTAACAAGTGGCGGAACTCTGGCGGGCAGCAGAACAGGCTCAATTGGCAGCTGTTTTGGGCCCCCCAACAGTGATTGGGCCCTGGGCAGCTGCCCTATTTGCCCTGCGCTAAAGACGGCCCTGGGTGCTCATAAAGGCTGCCCATCAGTTCTGTCTATCAGTGCTAGACATGTGCGATTCGTTTCATACGAATCGAAAATTCGTACGAATTACTGAAAATTTGTATATTCGGAAGCATCCGAAATACGAATTTATATGCTTCCGAATTTTACGAAATACGAAATTTCGTTGATAAATTTTGGATCCGAATTTCTCAGACAAAGTACGAATGTTTGTTAATATCGTTTTATTATTGTCATAATAATTACGATTATTCGGTATGATGAAGTTAAAAACCCAGGAAGTCACCACAGCACAGGGATGGTGGGAGCCCCTCATAATGAGCACAGCACAGAGATGGTGGGGGCCCCTCATAATGAGCACAGTACAGGGATGGTGGGAGCCCCTCATAATGAGCACAGCACAGGGATGGTGGGAGCCCCTCATAATGAGCACAGCACAGGGATGGTGGGAGCCCCTCATAATGAGCACAGCACAGGGATGGTGGGAGCCCCTCATAATGAGCACAGCACAGGGATGGTGGGAGCCCCTCACAATGAGCACAGCACAGGGATGGTGGGAGCCCCTCATAATGAGCACAGCACAGGGATGATGGGAGACCCTCATAATGAGCACAGCACAGGGATGGTGGGAGCCCCTCATAATGAGCACAGTACAGGGATGGTGGGAGCCCCTCATAATGAGCACAGCACAGGGATGGTGGGAGCCCGTCATAATGAGCACAGCACAGGGATGATGGGAGACCCTCATAATGAGCACAGCACAGGGATGGTGGGAGCCCCTCATAATGAGCACAGCACAGGGATGGTGGGAGCCCGTCATAATGAGCACAGCACAGGGATGGTGGGAGCCCCTCATAATGAGCCCAGCACAGGGATGGTGGGAGCCCGTCATAATGAGCACAGCACAGGGATGGTGGGAGCCCCTCATAATGAGCCCAGCACAGGGATGGTGGGAGCCCGTCATAATGAGCCCAGCACAGGGATGGTGGGAGCCCCTCATAATGAGCCCAGCACAGGGATGGTGGGAACCCCTAATAATGAGCACAGCACAGGGATGGTGGGAGCCCCTCATAATGAGCCCAGCACAGGGATGGTGGGAGCCCCTCATAATGAGCCCAGCACAGGGATGGTGGGAACCCCTAATAATGAGCACAGCACAGGGATGGTGGGAGCCCCTCATAATGAGCACAGCACAGGGATGGTGGGAGCCCCTCATAATGAGCACAGCACACTGAGCACAGGGATGGTGGGAGCCCCTGAATTTTCGTTAGGGTTGTTAACTTTTCGTAAGAGTTACGAACATTCGTTATGATGAATTTAAAAAGCATACCCAGGAAGTCAGCAGCACTGCTGCTGACTTCCTGGGTTTGATTTTTAAATTCATCATAACGAATGTTCGTAATTTTAAGAATCTAACGAAAATTCGTATTTCATACGAATCCAAATAGAATTTCGAAAACAAATTACGAAATACGAATTAACGGCTAATACGGAACGGAACAAAGTGAAACAAATTTATTGACGGCGCACATGTCTAATCAGTGCCCATCAGTGCTTAATATTAGTGACGCCTCATCAGTGCCCATCAATGCCGCCTAATCAGCGCACATTAGTGAAGGAGAAAAATTACTTCTTTACAACATTTTGTAACATTTTTTCAAAATTTTTGGTCATTTTTTTTTATTTGTTTAGCAAAAAATAATAACCCCAGTGGTGATTAAATAGCACCACAAGAAAGCTCAATCTGTCTCGAACAAAAATGATACAAATGTCATTTGGGTACAATGTTACATGACCGCGCAATTGTCATTCAAAGTGTGACAGCGCTGAAAGCTGAAAATTGGCCTGGGCAGGAAGAGGGTGAAAGTGGCCGGTGTTCAAGTGGTTAAAAAAAAAAAAAAGGATCCTTCAAGGTGGCATTCCTTCTTATCAATACTGATGCGACTTCTGTGAGATAACACAGAAGTTTATGGGACCAAGTCGCACAAAAGCAGTGCTGGTACAATTTTTATTTTTATTTTTTTTTGTCGCTGAGACTCAAGTTGTGGCAAATCAGACGCACTCATTGAAATTCAGGGGATGCGACTTGTCGTGCGACTTTGGACTTTAAAGTCACACAAGTCGCATCCCGTGGATTTCAATGGGTGCGTCTTAATGGGGCGGGGGAACCAGGGAGAGCAAAATATAAGCCGATTCAATTTTGACTTTAAAGCGGAGGTCCGCCTAAATAAAAAAAATAAAAAATTAAAAGCCAGCAGCTACAAATACTGCAGCTGCTGACTTTTAATAGATGGACACTTACCTGTCCAGGGTGCCCGCGATGTCGGCAGCCGAAGCCGATCAGTTGCTTGGCTCTCGGCTGCTGCCGCCGCCATCTTCGGTAAGGGAATCAGGAAGTGAAGCCTTGCGGCGCGCTGCGTGTCCTCACTGGTCCCTGCTATCTTCTGGGACCTGTGTGTCTCCCGGGGGAGGACAGTGTAGGCGCAGGAAGTGGCGTTAGGGTGACCACATTTCCAAACTGCCATTCAGGGACACACCCCCTCATTCACCTTCCCCCAAAAAAGAGGAGGGGGGAGCGGGGGGAAATGTAGTCTCTGGGTTGATGGGGAATTTGGTGACAGGTTGTCAGGTGAATGTGCCACTTGCCACCAGATGCAGTGCCGCTTGTCACCCATAGCCTGCCACCAGATGCAGTGCCGCTTGCCACCCATAGCCTGCCGCCAGATGCAGTGCCGCTTGCCACCCATAGCCTGCCACCAGATGCAGTGCTGCTTGCCACCCATAGCCTGCCACCAGATGCAGTGCCGCTTGCCACCCATAGCCTGCCGCCAGATGCAGTGCCGCTTGCCACCCATAGCCTGCCACCAGATGCAGTGCTGCTGTCACTCCCTCTGCATGAGCCACGTGTGTAGAAGGAAAGGAGTGGAGTCACTATCTGGAGAGTGAAGATCACACCAGTCCCTGCTGCTGGCCAATGGGTGCCGGAGAAGGAGGAGGTGCCGAGGTGGGTGGGGACAGCAGTGCTGCACTAGGCGCAGGCCTCGCTCCCGGTCTCACTGTCTGAGAGTAAATTGTCACTGGTTGTAAGATGCCAGGCAGCGCTGGCCCTAGCAACCAGTTCCGGAAATGTAGTTACTAGTTAGCAGGGGGTGGCTGCAGGGCCGTCTTTAAGGCAGGGAAAAAAGAGGAAGCTGCCCTGGGCCCTGTCATTGTTGTGGGGCCCAAAGCAGCTGCCTCACACTTGCCAACTATCCCAGTTAAAATCTCCTTGTTCCTTGAAGTTTTAGTCCTTTGCTGTGTCCTGATATCTCAGTGTGAAGTGCTGCTACCAATGCTGCCCAGCTCTGCCCTATTGTTGTTTATAGATGACTCACCTGCAGACCCTGTGTTTACATGTAAATAACCATCATTCATATGTAAATAACGGGATCATTCATATGTAAATAGCTAAGGCCGGCGTCATTCATATGTAAATAAAGTTGCAGTGAAGAGATGATGTGCTGTAACCTCTAGCAACCAATCAGTGAGCAGTATTACTGTACAGTTATCTCTAGCAACCAATCAACAAGAAGAAATCATGTGCTGTAACTTCTAGCAACTAATCAGTGAGCAGTAATATGTGCTGTAACCTCTAGCATCCAGTCAGTAAGTGGTAATGATATGCTGTAACCTCTGGCAACCAATCACAATCACTGATACAGTAAACGGATTTTAAGTCTAGCTGATATTTATTGTATGTCTCAGAGCAGGTGGAGAGCAAAATTGCATGGGGGGGGGGGACCCCAAGAATATTTTTGCCCAGGGTCCAATCAACATTAAAGATGGCCCTGGGTGGCTGTGTCCTCTATTTCATTCCGGGACACTGTATTGTCCCGGAATGAAGGTGCCCGGGACCCAGGACAGACCTGTCAATGGTGGGACAGTCCCAGACACCCTAAGTGCCGTAGGTCACCACGATCACTGCCGTGATCTATGCCAGGAAGTGGGAGCAAATGCCTGTATTAGACAGGTATCTGCTCCCTCCTCCCCCCTGAAAGGTGCCAAATGTGACACAAGGGGGGGATCCAAAAAGTGGAAGTTCCATTTTTGGGTGGAACTTTGCTTTAAGGAGGATTACATTTCAACATTTTCTATATTCCGTTGTTCTCACATTCAGTGTTTGTTTTTCTGATTAAGTGAAGCAGAAGAGTTTTAATTTTAATAAGTGAATATTGGAGAAAAGGATGATAGAGGGAAGCAGGTGCAACTTTCAAGGCTGGATTGATAGGAGAAAATCCTCCAACTAAAGCCATCTGTCTCCCCTCCTCCTCCTCCCCCGACTACTTATCATTCAGCATCCTAGAAAATTCCTACTTCAGGTGTTTGCTGAAAATCACATAATATTCATCCACATGTCCACTAGATGGCGCTGAGGAGCATAGTGATTACGCACAGCTTTATGAAACAAGAGATACAATGTAACAATTCTAGAGAATGCTAAAGGAAATGAGCAAGTAAATGTAACAATGAGTTATATTAAAGGGGTATTAAATCCAAAACCAAAAATGGAATATATTGCAGCTAACCAATCATTAGATGAGGTGGCTGCATTGTTTTGTTTTTTTTCCCCTCCTGTTTTCACCTGGAGGTCTGGCCATTAACACACCAGGAGCATAAGGGGCACCTTTGGTCAGCAGCATTGTCAGTCTGTGGGGAGGGGAGTGGTAGATGTAATTGCAGATTTAAATACGCTAACAAATTGAGGCAAAAACTCCAGCTCATACTTTATAATTGGATACAGTAACAGCCCTATAAAATATTCGCTTTTGACCAATTTGCGCAGAACGAAGGTACATGATAATTCACTGAATTAATGGGAATTGGTCAACAAGTCAAGGACCTCTCTGTTGCTTATTATTCACTCAGGTTCCCACTTCTAAATATACAGGAACCACCCATCACACCTACTTTATGGGTTGGTCTTACCCAAACCCCACTTCTAAATCTGGAAGAACCACCCATCACACCCATTTTATGAGTTGGTCTTACCCAAACCCCACCTCTAAATCTGGAAGAACCACCCATCACACTCATTTTATGGGTTGGTCTTACCCAGACCCCACCTCTAAATCTGGAAGAACCACCCATCACACCCATTTTATGGGTTGGTCTTACCCAAACCCCACCTCTAAATATGGAAGAACCACCCATCACACCCATTGTATAGGTTGGTCTTGCCCAGACCCCCCTTTCTAAATAGGCAGGAACCACCCATCACACCGACTTTATGGGTGGGCCTCACCCATACCCCACCTCTAAATATGAAAGACCCACCCATCATATCCACTTTATGGGTTGGTCTCACCCAGACCCCACCTCTAAAGCTGATGGTGGCTTGCATGTGGATTTTGTGAACATCAGTGGAATTTTGAACTACAGTGGAGAGTTAAAAACCAGGAGTTTAAAACAGGAGTTAAGACAGGAGTCTTCTAAACTGTGAGTAACATTATAAACTTCCTACAAGTAATTATATTGTAACTGGAAAATGAGTGCTAGCAGGGTTGAAGGTTTTGCTCAGTGCACAGTGTGCCACATGTATGCAAAATTGGTGCAACAGCTCCAGGATGGATACCGCTGTGACAGATGTGAGCAGGTTGCCCTTCTGGAAGCTCGCATTAGAGATCTGGAAGAGCAAGTTGCAACACTGGGCGGAAAGGACAACCTTGAAAGGGGTCCTCTGCTCGCTGAGCAGGTGGTCAGTAGGGCTGATGTGGAGGGTGGAGTGGCAAGTCAGGATTATCAGATAGGAAGATGGGTTAATGTAGTTAGAGGGAGTGGAAGGGGCTTGCAGAAAAGGAAGGCCAGTCCTGTATTTGTGCATCAAAACAAATTTTCCACGTTGGGTGAAGATGTGGAGGTGGCAAACACAGAGGTGGCAGCCCTAGATGTCACTGCTACCCCTAACAGCCGGGACAGCAACCCATCTAGTAGAGGTGGTGAGGGGAGTGCAGGTAGGCCAAGACAGTTGGTGGTTATAGGGGATTCTATAATCAGAAGGACTGATAGAATAATTTGTCGCCAGGATCGCCTCAACCGAATGGTTTGCTGTCTCCCTGGTGCCAGGGTTCGCCATGTGGTGGACCGGGTGGATAAATTACTGGGAGGGGCTGGGCATGACCCAGCTGTCTTGGTCCACGTTGGAACCAATGACAGTATACATGGAAGGTGGAGGCTCCTTAAGAATCAATTTAAAGAACTAGGCTGCAAGATGAAGGCAAGGACCTCCAAGGTGATATTCTCTGAAATATTGCCTGTGCCATGCGCAACACAGGAAAGGCAGGGGTAGATTAGAGAGCTGAATGCATGGCTAAAGACCTGGTGTAGGGAGAAGGGATTTGGGTTTCTAGAGCACTGGGCTGACTTTTCATTGGGGTGCAGCCTATATGCTAAAGACGGTTTGCACTTGAATGGAAGGGGGTCTGCTGTGCTGGGGGAGAGGTTTATGGGAAGGCTGGAGGAGTATTTAAACTAGGTTTGAGGGGGGAGGGTGAACTAGAATTACATCGGGCACACAGGTCAGTTAGTGGTCAGACATTAATGGAGAGTGGAATGGGGATAGATGGGGGGAGGGTTATGGCAGGTGACAAGAAAGTTCCCATGTTGCAAACAGCCATTGGAAACTATAGTGCCATTTGTACTACTAAAAATTATATGAAAAATACCAGAGAAAAATGTAATACATTAAAGTGTTTGTTCACCAATGCCAGAAGTCTGCCAAGCAAAATGGGTGAGTTGGAAGCTCTGGTGCATGAGGAGAGCTATGACGTAATCGGTATTGCTGAAACATGGCTTCAATCCTCACATGACTGGATTATTAATATTCCTGGCTATGCACTCTTTCAGAGAGACAGGGCAAAAAGGAAAGGTGGCGGGGTCTGTCTCTATGTGAGAAGTGATCTCAAAGCGAGTGTGAAAGAGGACCTGGTTGATGGAGAGTGTGATGAGGGTGAAGCATTATGGGTGGAACTGCATACAGATGTGCGTAGTTCAAAGTTAATCATTGGAGTTTGTTATAGACCACCCAATGTTAATGAGGAGGTGGAGACTCAGCTCCTTGCACAGATGGAAAGGGCTGCAAGGACTGGGACGGTGGTAATAATGGGGGATTTTAACTACCCAGAAATTGACTGGAGTAATGGCACTGCTGGGACAGTTAAAGGGCAAAAATTTATAAGCCTATTACAGGACAATTTTATGGTCCAGTTTATTGAGGCCCCAACTAGGAATGATGCTCTGTTGGACCTGGTAATCTCAAACCATGCAGAGCACATTACTAATGTTCAGATAAAGGAACACCTGGGTAGCAGTGACCATAACATGATTTCATTTGATGTTAGCTGTAAGCAAGAAATACATGCAGGAAGGATAAAAACACTTAATTTCAATAAAGCAAATTTTCCAAGGATGAGGGCTGCTCTCCAGGACTTAGACTGGGAGAGAATATTGGCATCAATGGGCACAGAACAGAAATGGGAATTCTTCAAAAAGACTGTTTGTGAACTCACTGCAAAGTATACTCCCATGGGCAATAAGTTTAAAAGGCTAAAAATAAAACCTATGTGGCTCACAGTTAAAGTTAAAAAAGCTATAAACAATAAGAAAAGCGCTTTTAAAAAATATAAAAATGAAGGAACACTAGTGTCGTTTAAATGTTACAAAGAATATAACAGGATATGTAAAAAGGAAATCAAGGATGCAAAAATTCAAAATGAACGACAGATTGCAAAAGATAGTAGGACAAACCCCAAAAAATTCTTCAAATATATTAATAGTAAAAAGGTCAAGTCTGAGCATGTAGGCCCTTTACAAAAGAATCTAGTGTGGGTGACTGGGGACAAAGAGAAGGCAGATTTATTAAATACTTTCTTCAGCTCTGTGTATACAAGGGAGCATGGGGGAGCTCATGTCCAAAATGGGGGTGGTAGTGACACAGCCTCAAATCCACAATGGCTCAAAAGTGATATGGTCCAGAAATATTTAGATGGAATAAAGGTGGATAAAGCACCTGGACCAGATGGCATACACCCACGGATCCTAAAAGAATTAAGCTCTGTAATTTCAAAGCCATTGTATCTAATTTTTAGGGACTCATTAATGACAGGAATAGTACCACTGGTTTGGCGCAGGGCCAATGTGGTGCCTATATTTAAAAAGGGAACAAAGTCTTTACCAAGTAACTATAGACCTGTTAGTTTAACTTCCATAGTTGGGAAGATACTGGAGAGATTAATAAAAGACCACATAGATGAGTTCTTGCTGGAAAAAAACTATTTAAGCAACAGACAGCATGGATTCATGAAAGACAGAAGTTGTCAGACAAACCTGATTTCTTTTTATGAAGAGGTAAGTAAGACCTTGGACAGAGGGGTGGCTGTGGACGTGGTATACTTGGATTTTGCAAAAGCGTTTGATACAGTTCCCCACACACGGCTCATGTGTAAGGTAAAGTCTACAGGATTGGAAATATCAGTTTGTAAATGGATAGAAAACTGGCTAAAAGACAGAATTCAGAGAGTAGTAGTTAATGATTCTTACTCTGAATGGTCTAAGGTTATCAGTGGTGTACCCCAAGGTTCAGTGCTGGGACCCTTACTTTTTAATATCTTTATAAATGATATTGGGTCTGAGATCAAAAGTAACATTTCTGTCTTTGCAGATGACACCAAGCTATGCAGTGGAATAACGTCCTTACAAGATGTCTCCAATTTACAAGCCGACCTCGATGCTCTGTCTAATTGGGCGACTATGTGGCAGATGAGGTTTAATGTTGATAAATGTAAAGTTATGCACTTGGGGGCTAAGAATATGAATGCATCATACATACTAGGGGGAATACAACTGGGGGGATCCATAGTGGAGAAGGATCTGGGGGTTTTGGTAGATCATAAGCTCAATAATGGCATGCAATGCCAAGCTGTGGTTTCCAAAGCGAGCAAAGTCCTTTCTTGTATTAAGAGAGGTATGGACTCCAGAGAGAGAGATATCATTTTGCCCCTGTGCAAATCATTAGTAAGGCCTCATCTGGAATACGCAGTTCAGTTTTGGGCACCAGTTCTCAAAAAGCATATCGGGGAACTGGAGAAAGTGCAGAGAAGGGCAACCAAACTGATAAGAGGCATGGAGGAGCTCAGCTATGAAGAAAGATTAGAGGAACTGAATTTATTCACTCTTGAGAAGAGGAGAATAAGGGGGATATGATTAACATGTACAAATATATAAGGGGTCCATATAGTGAACTTGGTGATGAGTTATTCACTTTACGGTCAACACAGAGAACAAGGGGGCACTCTTTACGTCTAGAAGAAAAAAGATTTCATCTCCAAATGCGGAAAGGTTTCTTCACAGTAAGAGCTGTGAAAATGTGGAACAGACTCCCTGCAGAGGTGGTTCTGGCCAGCTCAGTAGATTGCTTTAAGAAAGGCCTGGATACTTTCCTAAATGTACATAATATAACTGAGTACTAACAGTTCTAGGTAAAGTTGATCCAGGGTAAATCCGATTGCCTCTCGGGGGATCAGGAAGGAATTTTTTCCCCTGCTGTAGCAAATTGGATCATGCTCTGCTGGGGTTTTTTGCCTTCCTCTGGATCAACTGTGGGTATAGAATTGGGTATATGGGATTGCACGATATTTTTTTTATTCTATTTTAGTTATTTTTTAATGGTTGAACTGGATGGACTTTGTCTTTTTTCAACCTGACTAACTATGTAACTATGTAACTATATCCACTTTATGGGTTGGTCTCACCCAGACCCCACCTCTAAATCTGGAAGAACCACCCATCACTACCACTTTATAGGTTGGTCTCGCCCAGACCCCCACCTCTAATAACCCACCCATCACATCCACTTTGTGGGTTGGTCTCACCCAGACCCCACCTCTAAATATGAAAGACCCACCCATCACATCCACTTTATGGGTTGGTCTTGCCCAGACCCCCCTTCTAAATAGGCAGGAACCACCTATCACTACCACTTTATGGGTTGGTCTCACCCAGACCCCCATCTCTAATAATGGAAGACCCACCCATCACATCCACTTTATGGGTTGGTTTCACCCAGACCCCCATCTCTAATAATGGAAGACCCACCCATCACATCCACTTTATGGGTTGGTCTCACCCAGACCCCCATCTCTAATAATGGAAGACCCACCCATCACATCCACTTTATGGGTTGGTTTCACCCAGACCCCCATCTCTAATAATGGAAGACCCACCCATCACATCCACTTTATGGGTTGGTCTCACCCAGACCCCCATCTCTAATAATGGAAGACCCACCCATCACATTCACTTTATGGGTTGGTCTCACCCAGACCCCCATCTCTAATAATGGAAGACCCACCCATCACACCCACTTTATGGTTTGGTCTTACCCAGACCCCCTCTTTTAAATGGGCAGGAACCACCCATCACACCCAATTTATGGGTTGGTCTTGCCCAGACCCCATCTCTAAATGTGCAGGAAACACCTATCACACCCACTTTATGGGTTGGTCTTGCCTAGATCCCACTTCTAAATGGTCAGGAACCAGCCATCACACCCACTTTATGGGTTGGTCTTGCCTAGACCTCAATTCTAAATATGCATGAATCACCCAACACATCCAATTTCCAGGTTTGTTATGCCCAAACCCTGCCTCCAAATATGTGAGGACCACCCATCTTGCCCAATTTATGTGTTGGTCCTGCCCAGACCCCACCTCAAAAAAGTGAAGGGGTCATCCATCATTCCCACTTTATGGTTTGGTCCTGCCCAGACACCACCTCTAAATATGCAGGGGTCACCTATTACGTGTACTTTACAGGCTGGTCCTTCCCAGATCCCACCTCTAAATATGCAGGGACCACCCATCGCACACATGCAGATTCACTAGATGAATGGCTAATGGAAATGGTCAACTGGACAAGGACTGAGGAGTCACATTTGCCCCTTTTCTAAACCCATCTGTGTTGTTTATTCACCAAGGACCCTTTTTGTTGGATTTATAAAGCTCATCTCGTAGTTTCTGGCTGGTGGTAGAAAAGTTTTGGTAAGCTGTTACTTAGCAAAGACACCTCTGGCAGGTCAGCTTCAAGGCTAAAACAGATGAGTGTGTAATTATATCTCATCAACTATACAGCTAAAAGTATGTGACCCCCACCCCCTGACCATCACATCCCAGTCCAAACCCATTAGCATTCAGGAGTGAGCAGAGGCCGGCACCGTCATTCCCTAAATAATGATTTGTCTCCATGGATGTCAGGCAGCTGTAAATTTAAAGGGACAGGACAGCTTTTTTCGTGATAAATTTCCCACAAAACTATTTTTCAGACCTGCAGAAATATTTATGAAGCCCAATAACTCAACTGCAATAAATATTTTAATGTGGAAAACAGTATTTTATCTCCACTGATATTCGGATCGCACTCACTAGCTGTACATAAAGATGTTAAATACTGTTTTTTTCCGGGGAAAAACAAATAAGTAGGGATGAGCCGAACACCCCCCGGTTCGGTTCGCACCAGAACCTGCAAACAGGCAAAAAATTTGTTCGAACACCGTTAAAGTCTATGGGACACGAACATGAAAAAATCAAAAGTGCTCATTTTAAAGGTTAATATGCAAGTTATTGTCCTAAAAAGGGTTTGGGGACCCGGGTCCTGCCCCAGGGGACATGTATCAATGCAAAAAAAAGTTTTAAAACTAACGTTTTTTCGGGAGCAGTGATTTTAATAATGCTTAAAGTGAAACATAAAAAGTGAAATATTCCTTTAAATTTCGTACCTGGGGGGTGTGTATAATATGCCTGTAAAGCAGCGCATGTTTCCCGTGTTCAGAACAGTCTCTGCACAAAATGTAATTTCTGAAGGAAAAAAAGTCATTTAAAACTACTCCCGGCTGTAATGAATTGTCGGTCCCGGCAATACAGAGAAAAGTCATTGAAAAAAAAATGCGTTGGGGTCCCCCAAAATTCCATTAACAGGCCCTTCAGGTCTGGTATGGATTTTGAGGGGAACCTCGCACCAGAATTAAAAAAAAAATGGCGTGGGGTCCCCCCAAAAATCCATACCAGACCCTTATCCGAGCATGCAACCTGGCAGACCACAGGATAAGAGGGGGGGACGAGAGAGCGCCCCCCCTCCTGAACTGTACCAGGCCACATGCCCTCAACATGGAGGGGATGTTACCATGTTGATGGGGACAAGGGCCTCATCCCCACAACCCTTGCCCGGTGGTTGTGGGGGTCTGCGGGCGGGGGGCTTATCAGAATCTGAAAGCCCCCTTTAACAAAGGGGACCCCCAGATTCCGGCCCCCCCTATGTGAATTGGTAATGTTTGTAGTCTGTCCAGCGATGATCCATGAATCTCCAGTGATGCGGCGAGTCTCCAGCGATGAACGACACACATCTTCCCTGCACCGGAGCCTCCCGGCTAATGACGTGCAAGCAGTGTTGACAGTTTTTTTATAACCGAGGTCGGAAACCCCAGTGACGTGTTAGACGGGGCAGGGTTACCCGTCCCGCCCCCTCTAACGTATCACAGGAAACCCCCATGACGCGTTGGAGGGGGCGGGGTTACCCGTCATGTCACGGGTGGCCCCGACCTCGGTTATAAAAGAACTGTCAACACTGCTTGCGCATCATTGCCCAGGAGGCTCCGGTGCAGGGAAGATGTGCGTCGTTCATCACTGGAGACTCGCCGCATCGCTGGAGATTCATGGATCATTGCTGGACAGACTGCATTACAAAGCTGGAATGGCTTTTTTTTTAAAGGACTTTTCACAACAGTGTCGGTGTGGTTTTTAAAATTTTTGACACTTTCTTTGTGAAATGGTAGAGGTACAATGTACCCGTTACCAATTCACATAGGGGGGGGGGCGGAATCTGGGGGTCCCCTTTGTTAAAGGGGGCTTCCAGATTCCGATAAGCCCCCCACCCGCAGACCCCCACAACCACCGGGCAAGGGTTGTGGGGATGAGGCTCTTGTCCCCATCAACATGGGGACATCCCCCCCATGTTGAGGGCATGTGGCCTGGTAAGGTTCAGGAGGGGGGGCTCTCTCTCGTCCCCCCCTCTTATCCTGTGGCCTGCCAGGTTGCGTGCTCGGATAAGGGTCTGGTATGGATTTTTGGGGGGACCCCACGCAATTTTTTTTTAATTCTGGTGCGGGGTTCCCCTTAAAATCCATACCAGACCTGAAGGGCCTGTTAATGGAATTTTGGGGGACCCGCACACATTTTATTTTTCAATTACTTTAAATTACTTTTCTCTGTATTGCCGGGACCCGACAATTCATTACAGCTGCGAGTAGTTTTAAATGACTTTTTTTTCCTTCAGAATTTACATTTTGTGCAGGGACAGTTCTAAGCACCGGAAACATGCGCTACTTCACAGGCATACTATACACACCCCCCAGGTACGAAATTTAAAGGAATATTTCACCTTTTTTGTTTCACTTTAAGCATTATTAAAATCACTGCTCCCGAAAAAACGTCTGTTTTTAAAACTTTTTTTTGCATTGATACATGTCCCCTGGGGCAGGACCAGGGTCCCCAAACACTTTTAATGACAATAACTTGCATATTAACCTTTAAAATTAGCACTTTAGATTTCTCCCATAGACTTTTAAAGGGTGTTCCGCGGCTTTTCGAATTCGCCACAAACAACCCAAATTGTTCGCTGTTCGCCGAACTGGCGAACAGCCAATTTTCGAGTCAAACTCATGTTCGACTTGAACATAAAGCTCATCCCTACAAATAAGTTCTCTGCTCTAATAAAGAAAAAGCAGATCTTTTGAAGACACTGAGTATGAATAACACTTTCATCTCCTATCCTTGCAAAGAGAGAGACCAGACCCCACCTCTAAATATGGAAGAACCACCCATCACATCCACTTTATGGGTTGGTCTTGTCCGGACCCCTTTTTTAGATATGTAGGAACCCCCCATCGCAATCACTTTATGGTCTAGTACTGCCAACACCTCTAAATATACATGAACCACCCATCACACCTATTTTATAGGTTGGTCTTGCCCAGACCCCACCTCTAAATATGCAGGAACCACCCATCACAATCACTTTATGGGCTAGTTCTGCCCAGACCCCACCTCTAAATATGCAGGAACCACCCATCACACCCACTTTACAGGTTGATCCCACCCAGACCATCCAAATATGCAGGAACCACCCACTTTATGGGCTAGTACTGCCCAAACCACACCTCTAAATATGCATGAACCACCTATCATACCAAATTTATGGGTTGGTCCCACCCAGACCTCACCTCTAAATTTGCAGGAACCACCCGTTACAATCACTTTATGGGCTAGTTCTGCCCAGACCCCACCTCTAAATATGCAGGAACCACCCATCACACCAACTTTATTGGTTGGTCCCACCCAGACCCCACCTCTAAATATGCAGGAACCACCCATCACACGCACTTTACAGGTTGGTCCTGCCCAGACCCTCCAAATATGCAGGGACCACCCATCATAATCACTTTATGGGCTAGTTCTGCCCAGACCCCAGCCCTGAATATGCAGAAACCACCCATCACAATCACTTCATGGGTTGGTCCCACCCAGACCCCACCTCTAAATATGCAAGGACCACCCATCACACCCACTTGACGGGTTGGTCCCACCTAGACCCCACTTTTATCTATGCAGGGACCACTCATCACAATCACTTAATGGGCTAGTTATGCCTAGACCCCACCTCTATATATGCAGGAACTACCCATCACACCCACTTTATGGGTTGTCCCACCCAGACCCTCCAAATATGCAGGGACCACCCATCACAATCACTTTATGGGCTAGTTCTGCCCCAACCCCAGCTCTAAATATGCAGGAACCACCCATCACACCCACTTTATGGGTTGGTCTTGCCCAGACCTCACCTCTAAATATGCTGGAACCACCCATCAAAATCTCCTTATGGGCTAGTCCTGCCCCCCAGACCCCACCTAATATGCAGATGTAGCATCCTCTAGTGTGCTAGATGTAGTTTTTTTTCTGCAGTGTAGGACAATGTATTTAGCTCAGGGCTAAGTCTGGGCTGTGAATCTGGGTCAGGGTTCAGTGAGTTAGGCTGGGTGACTCATCCTGACAGCTCACCTGGTGCCTCCCAGAAGGTTGTAGAATCTTCTAGAGGTGGAGGTTAGGAGGGTCTGTCTGGAATATTTATGGGGCCTCAGCCAATCCCCAGTAGGGGGCTGGCAGAGGGCAGGCCACCTAATAAATATTCATGAATCATGCTAGCAGGGGCAGTCAGGTGGAAGATGGAGATATGGTGTTGTCGAGAATGTCGGTGGCCCTAAGGCATGCCCTCTAGTCTGGGGGGGGGGGGGTGACCTTGGGCCAGGACTCGGTTGCTGAAAGGATCCTGCCACAACACACTGAGAAAGCCCTGCTACATGTAGCCAGTTCTCCCTGAAGACATCGGTGTGCTTAAGTCTTCGACCTTCCCCAGAGATCTCCTGAGAGTTAGCCGGGTGGGCTGGTGTGAGTCTGGAGGACTGTGGTGGACAAGTTACCCTGGAGGGCTAGTAAAAAGGGGCAGCTGCAGCCAGGTGTGCCTGGCTGTGCAGGGTGGGAGATCCCAGTTCATCTGCGGCTCCTAAGGGGGTGCACTACACAGGAACCACCCATCACATCCACTTTATGGGCTGCTCTCGCCTAGATCCCACCTCTAAATATGCAGGAACCACTCATCACACCCAATTTATGGATTTGTCCTGCCCTAACCCTGCCTCTAAATATGCGAGGACAACCCATCTTGCTCACTTCATGGGTTGGTCCTGCCCAGACCCCGCCTCTAGATATGGTAGAACCACCCATGATCCCAGGGCATGGCCCAGCACAACAGCATCAGCAGTAGATGTGAAAAATGTGTTTTGTTTGTTAATCATTTTGTTTTGTTACATTCGTTGTTAGAATGATTTGTTTTTCAGAATTTGTTTTGTAAATTTGGATTTGGTTAGTATATCCATTATTTTCCATCTGTTCAAATTTCGGAAGATGGCTACATTCGTTCTTTTTTTTTTTATTCCATTTCTTTCTATTCTATTCTTTTTTTCCCTATTAATTTTTTTTCTTATTATTTATTCTACTCAATTCTATTCTTTTATCTTCTATTCTGACCTATTTTTATATTTTCTTTTCTATTCTGGCCTATTTTTTATTCTTTTATTTTCTATTCTATTCTTTTACTTCTTTTATTTTCTATTTGATCCTATTCTCTTTTTTTCTATTCTATTCTATTCTTTTATATTCTTTTATTCTCTATTCTACATTTTTCTTTTTTATTCTACTCTATTCTATTCTTTTATTTATTATTCTATTCTTTTCTTTTCTATTTTATTCTTTTACTTATTTTATTTTCTATTCTATTTTATCCTATTCTCTTTTTTTCTACTCTATTCTTTTCTATTCTATTCTTGTATTCTCTATTCTACTTTTTACTTTTTTATTCTACTCTATTCTCTTTTATTTTCTATTCTATTCTGACCTATTTTTATATTTTCTATTCTATTCTTTTATTTTTGATTCTATTCTTTTATTTTCTATTCTTTTCTTTTACTTCTTTTTTTGTCTATTCTATTTTATCCTATTCTCTTTTTTCTATTCTATTCTATTCTTTTCTATTCTTTTATTATCTATTCTACATTTTTCTTTTTTATTCTTTTTTTTTTAAATCAAACGTTTTTTTTTTGCTCACCAAAAAAATACGAGGTACAAAAATATGCAGCATATTATATCTTTACAAGTCGCAATATAGGTTTTTGACATTCCTTGGTCACATCTAAAATCACATACATTAAACAATCCGCTCAGAATTTCAAATAGCCTAGGGTGAACTGTACATATCCCCTCGGTCTATCCCCTCTCCCACCCGCCCACCTGTTGCCGGTGGAAGCATGCTACACACCTCCCAGCAGCCTCATCCTCACCAATTCCATGGGACTTAAACCCGGTACAGCAAGCCATGCATCCCAGAGCCTATCAAACTTTCCCGGGTTGCCACTGTGCTGGTATATGTATTTCTCCATCAAAAGCGTTTTACCCATCTGCTGTATCCACAGCTGGACCGTAGGCGGCTCCGCAGACTTCCATAGTAGTAGAATAGTTTTTCTCGCCTGGAACAATGCCCTAGTAATTGCCATTCGAGTCACCTCCTCATCCGGGATCTCCCCCTCCAGTATTCCTAACAAGCAACATAAAGGGTCAGAAGGAACGTTGGTCTGGAACACCAAATTAAGCGTAGCCAGTACCTCCGTCCAATATCTATGGAGTTTGGGGCAACGCCAGAGGAGGTGAATCAGATCTCCAGGCACCGCCCTACATCTATCACATAGCGGATCAGGCAGTCTTCCCATCTTGAATAGCTTTACCGGTGTAAAATGTACTCTCAGTAGTATATATAGTTGGGATACCTTTTGTGCCACATTAAGCGAGCAGGCGTTTACCGCCTGCATTGCCTCTTCCCAGAGCTCCCCCTCTAGAGGACCAACATCCGCCTCCCATTGGCTCACCACTTTCATGGGGTGTCCCTCCAAAAACGAGGACAGCAGCATGTTATAGCACTGAGAGATGGCACCCCTGGTCTCACAAGCGTCCTGCAGCATGTGAAAGACAGGGGTGGGGGACTGAACCCACTCCACTGCATCCCCCTGAGCCCTGACAGCATGTCGCAGCTGCAGGTAGTAAAACAGCATATTGGACGGGAGCGCAAATCTCGATTGAAGTACATGAAAAGGAAGTAAGGCCCCATTATGAAACACTTGTCTCAGGTGGGTTATACCTAGTGATCTCCACTTAGGGCCCTGCTGAAGTTTGGCCAGTTCAGTGTAATTGCCGTTCCCCCATAGCGGGCTGTACCTAGTGAACCCCGTGACATTCTGGAGTTGTTTGGCCTTATAACACACCTTCTGAAGGAGCGAATAAGTGGGCATCTTTTTAATTGATTTCTGAAACCGCTGAGCCTCCAGCCCCTCCGGCACCGTGTCGGCCCACGAGCCAAGCAGCATCAGCCTAGCCGAGGAGCCCACAGGAGCCGGTACCATGGCGCTGTAGTTGCGCTGCCAAATAGTATATCCAAGGTTTGGGGAGGGAAAGGCCCCCCCCCCCTCCTTTGGTCGCTGTAGTTGTTCCAATTTGATCCGGGGGGGTTTGTTGTGCCACAATAATTGTCTAAAGAGGGAGTTGACGACCCTGAAGATTTTAAGCGTGATAACAACAGGAGCATTGTGTAGCAGGTAGAGCAGCTGGGGCATTAGTATCATTTTAATAAGGTTCGTCTTGCCGGCCAGGGACATCCGCAGTCTATTCCATATCTGTATTTTATCCCTGAATCTAGTCATAAAGGGGTATATATTCAGCTGACAGAATTCTGTGATCACCGGGGAGATGAATACACCCAAGTACTTAAATGAGGATACTATGGGAACCGGGCAGGAGGGCCCCTCGCCTAGCGCGGGGGCCCTATCCAGGAACATCAGAGCCGACTTGGACCAGTTAATTGTAAGGCCCGAGAAACGGCCAAACTCTGTGATAAGGGCCATGACCTGAGCCAGTGATTCATCCACATCTTCCAAAAAGAGGAGCATGTCATCGGCGTATAACATAATTTTCTTGTGTATATTGCCATAGCGGAAGCCCCTGACCGACCGGCAGTCTCTCACCAGAGCTGCCAGGGGCTCAATGGCCAGAGCAAAGAGCAGGGGGGACAGGGGGCATCCCTGCCTGGTCCCCCTACCCAATGCAAAGGCATGAGACATCCTGTCAGACATTCGTACGGCCGCCTGCGGCGAGCCGTACAGCAGCCTCACCCACCCTAGGAACCGGGGTCCGAACCCGAACTTGGCCAGTACAGCCCAGAGATACCGCCAGCCAACACTGTCGAATGCCTTATTGGCGTCAAGAGACAACAGTGCCCTGTGGCCGACGGATTCCGAGGGGGTCTGCATGTTCAAGTATAGCCGCCTAAGATTAGTTGCGGTGGAGCTGCGAGGCATGAACCCCGCCTGATCTGGGTGAATAATGGACAAGATAGTTTTGTTAACCCTCATAGCCAATACCTTAGCCAAAATTTTAACGTCGCTCTGCAGCAGTGAAATGGGCCTATACGAGCCGGGATCCAAGGGATCCTTGCCTGCCTTTAATAACAGTATAATATTAGCTCTATTCATGGAAGGGGGCAATGCTCCGGTCTTAAAGGAGGTGTTGAACACCACAAGCAGCCTGGGCAGAATCACCTCGCCATATTGGACATAGGCCTCCATGGGGATCCCATCATCTCTCCCGGGGCCTTGCATGTGGGGAAAGATGCGACCGCCTCTTAGTTCCTCCAGAGTGAGCGGGGCCTCCATCTCCGCGCGGGCCTGCCCGCCCAGGAGTGGAAGCTCCACCGTTTCCAGATACTGTGATAGGTCCTCATCTGTATAATCATCACATGGCCTGTAGAGATCACTGTAGAAGGACGCCAATTCCGCTATAATCTGCTCAGGGTCATTTACCAGTCGTCCCCGGGAGTTTTGGATCGCTCCAATCGCCGGGGAGGCCTGCTGCGACCTAGCAATCCTAGCCAGAAGCCTGCCCGTCTTCTCCCCCTCCTCATAGAAGGCCTGACTAGTAAAGAACCTCTTTTTTTCCGCAGCGGAGGTTCTCAACCGGTCCAGGGAATCCTGGGCCGATATCCAAGCCTCCCTCACGGAATCAGTTGGATCCACTACAAATGCAAGCTCCAATTGTTTCACCTGGTCTTCGACCTGCGCCAGAAGCGCAGACGAGTTGCGTTTGATGGCCGTGATTTCAGCGATAAAGGAACCCCTCAAACAGGCCTTAAAGGCATCCCAGCCCACCGCTGAGTTCTCCCCAAGGTGGTTGTCTAAAAAGTACTGATCAATCTGGCAAGTGACCCGGTCATGGGATGTGAAAAGTTTTAGCCAGTAGGCATTTAATTTCCACGGTGCCCTGGGCAGGGAGGAAGCGGGACGGGTAACCAAGTGAGCCGCCAGCGGGGAGTGGTCGGACACCCCCCTAGGGAAGTATCCTATCCTAGGGACCATATGCACAACCTGTTGGGACCCCACACATAGATCAATGCGAGATAATGAACCATGGGTTTTGGAAAAACATGAAAATTGTCTGGTAGTCGGATATCTGGCCCTCCACACATTCACCCAGCCCACCTCCGCCAGCAGGCGGCTCAAAACAGTGCCCCTGCCCCTCAGCGGTGGCTGAACCGGTGGATGTCTATCCAACCTGGGGTCAAGGCATCCATTGAAATCCCCCATAATCATATTGGGGACATCGGGTTTGTTAACTAGATAAGACAGTAGTAATTGCAAAACCTCCCTAGAGAAAGGAGGGGGTATATACACAAAGGCAAGAATTATCATCACAGTAAACACTTTGCAATGCACAAAAACATATCTCCCATAGGGATCTACCTCCACATCCAGTTCCTGGAAAGCCAGGGACTTGTGTACCAGTACACTCACCCCCCTAGAGTATGAGGTGTGAGTGGAGTGGTATGATGCGCCCACCCAAGCAAATCCCAAACAACCAACCGTATCTTTTGTGAGGTGGGTCTCCTGGAGGCCCACAATAGCAGGGTGGAACTTTTTTAAACACGAGTTAAGCATTGTGCGTTTCAACGGATCATGAACCCCTCGAACGTTCCAAGTCACTACCGGGGTGGTGGCCATGGTGAGTGGAAAAAGTGGTCATCGCCGGGGGGCCAAAGGCTCCGGGACAAGAGTTCTGGGCATCCAGGCACTAGAGTCAGATAGGAGAGGGGTCATTACCAGTGGGCAGATCTTCAACGGGTGCGGGGAAGGGGTCAGAGCAGGAAAGTTCAGCAAGCACCGCGACATTGTGAGCAGGAGATAACTTTTAAACAGTCCTGAACAGCCTCTTCGAGCACGGATAACGTACCCGCTCAGGGAGGGGGCAGGCCATCCCCACTCATCCCCGGCTCCAAGGACTGTCAGGGAACCCGTGCCAACCGGGCACTGATAAACATGTCCCCACAACTGGGACTTCAGATAGTCAAACGTGGCAGACGGGGCATGCACCCCCCTCTGTGGCGTAATAGCCAGGGTAAACAAAGTGTAATCTTCCAAACGCTCTCATTAATCGCTAACATTTGAGAAAAGGGTGAAATGTCCCGCTATGGGTAAGGTAGATTCAACTGGCCTGCAGGTAACATACCGACTTCACATGTGTTGATCCAGGGACGCATTCGCCCACCTCAGCATCCCGGCGTCCCCGGAGGTCCTGTTCATTGCGATCCAGCCACTCCGCCGCCTCCGCAGCGGATTCAAAGAAGGAAGCTTGACCCCGGACTGTGATACGCAGCTTGGCAGGATACAGCATGGCATATGTGAGTTGTAGCCTCTGCAGACGTTTCTTTACATCAGCAAATTTAGCCCTCTAACGCTGCACTTCAGCAGAGAAATCCGGGTAAAATGAGATCCTAGCTCCATTGTAATGCATCGCTCCCCTTTCCCGTGCCAGTCTAAGTATAATTTCTCTGTCCTTATAGTTCAGGAGCCTGGCAAGCATTGATCTGCGTGGGTTGCCAGGGGGGAGGGGTCTGGGTGGTGTGCGGTGCGCTCTTTCCACCGCAAACAGCGTGGTGAATGCCTCTTTACCAAAGATTTCTTGGAGCCATGTTTCTGTAAAGGCCGTGGGGTCCCTGCCCTCCACCTTCTCAGGGAACCCCACTATACGGACATTGTTCCTCCTTAGACGGTTCTCGATATCGTCGGTCTTTGCGTTCGCCTGCGCAGATTGCTGCAGCGCAGATCTGGCATCTCTGGTGAGGGGTGGGAGCTGGTCCTCCACTTCACTAATCCTGCCCTCCACCGCCGTGGTCCTCTCTCTAATTTTCTGGAGGTCATGTCTAATAAGGGATACCGTCTCAGTAAGTGCCCCAAACTGTACCTTTAAACTGTCCACAGAGGCTGTCACAGAGGTGGTGCAGCGGTGTACAGCTCACAGGATCTCACTCAGTGTGGGCTGGGGTGCATCTTCCTGTAGTTCGTCAAAGATGTCATTGATGTGGTCAGACGAGCATTCTAGGGGCACAGTGTCATCTAGGGCAGAAGCGCCATTTTGCTCTAAGGCTCCCTGCACAGGCATCAGCGGTAGTGGGGGAAGAGGGCAGCTAGGGCCCTGTAATTTTTGGGCATAGTAGAGCATGTCTCTGGGCTGCTCCCTCCCCTGCTGTTTGTTTGCCTTGGGCGGCTTACCGCTCGGGTCCTGTGGCTTATCCCCCGCTCCACGCGTCGCTCTCTGAGGGAGAGGGGAGCCGGCGCCATCTTGGATATCCATTACCGCCGCTGCTGCAGCGCTCTTTGTCCCTTTGCGGGTCATGCAGGGCTCCGCCAGAGCCGATTCGACCTCCGCCGGAGACAGTGATGCGGTACCTTGTCCCTGGATCGAGTGCCGGGTCAGGATCGATGCGGGAAGAGGATCAATAGAGGATCGTCAGCGGGAGCTCCGTGCTGTGCGACCGCTCACATGCCTGTCCAGGCCACGCCCCCTTCTTTTTTATTCTACTCTATTCAATTCTTTTACCTTCTATTCTATTCTGACCTATTTTTATATTTTCTATTCTTTTATTTTTTTATTCTATTCTTTTATTTTCTATTCTTTTCTTTTACTTATTTTCTTTTCTATTCAATTTTATCCTATTCTCTTTTTTTCTATTCTATTATTTTCTATTCTATTCTTTTATTCTCTATTCTACTTTTTTCTTTTTTATTCTATTCTATTCTTTTCTTTTCTATTCTATTCTGACCTTTTTTTATATTTTCTATTATATTCTTTTATTTTTTTATTCTATTCTTTTATTTTCTATTCTTTTCTTTTACTTATTTTCTTTTCTATTCTATTTTATCATATTCTCCTTTTTTCTATTCTATTCTATTCTTTTCTGTTCTTTTATTCTCTATTCTACATTTTTCTTTTTTATTCTACTCTATTCTATTATTTTATCTTCTAATCTATTCTGACCTATTTTTATATTTTCTATTCTATTCTTTTATTTTCTATTCTTTTCTTTTACTTCTTTTATTGTCTATTCTATTTTATCCTATTCTCTTTTTTTCTATTCAATTCTTTTCTATTCTATTCTTTTATTCTCTATTCTACTTTCTTCTTTTTTATTCTACTCTATACTTTTCTTTTATTTTTCTATTCTATTCTGACCTATTTTTATATTTTCTATTCTATTCTTTTATTTTTTTATTCTATTCTTTTATTTTCTATTCTTTTCTTTTACTTCTTTTCTTTTCGATTCTATTTTATCCTATTCTCCTTTTTTCTATTCTATTCTTTTCTGTTCTTTTATTCTCTATTCTACATTTTTCTTTTTTATTCTACTCTATTCTATTCTTTTACCTTCTATTTTATTCTGACCTATTTTTATATTCTATACTTTTATTTTTTATTCTATTCAATTCTTTTCTATTCTACTCTTTTCCTTTTTTATTCTACACTATACTTTTCTTTTATTATTCTATTCTGACCTATTTTTATATTTTATATTCTATTCTTTTATTTTTTTATTCTATTCTTTTATTTTCTATTCTTTTCTTTTACTTCTTTTCTATTCTATTTTATCCTATTCTCTTTTTTTCTATTCTATTCTATTCTTTTCTGTTCTTTTATTATCTATTCTACATTTTTCTTTTTTATTCTACTCTATTCTATTATTTTACCTTCTATTTTATTCTGACCTATTTTTATATTTTCTATTCTATTCTTTTATTTTCTTTCTCTATTCTTTTATTTTCTATTTTTTTATTTTACTTCTTTTATTTTCTATTCAGTCTATTCTATTTTATCCTATTCTCTTTTTTTCTATTCAATTATTTTCTATTCTATTATTTTATTCTCTATTCTACTTTTTTATTTTTTATTCTACTCTATTCTATTCTATTCTGACCTATTTTTATATTTTCTATTCTATTCTTTTATTTTTTTATTCTATTCTTTTATTTTCTATTCTTTTCTTTTACTTCTTTTATTTTCTATTCTATTTTATCCTGTTCTCTTTTTTCTTTTCTATGCTATTCTATTATTTTCTATTCTTTTATCCTCTATTCTACATTTTTCTTTTTTATTCTACTCTATTCTATTATTTTATCTTCTATTCTATTCTGACCTACTGTATATACTTGAGTATAAGCCAACCCGAATATAAGCCGAGGCACCTAATTTTACCGCAAAAAAGTGGGAAAACGTATTGACTCGAGTATAATCCTAAGGGTATCCATCTGCATGCCTCACTGTGCCTCACTTTTCCTCACTGTGCCCATGCCATGCCTCACTGTGCCCATGACTAGACTGACGTTTAACATGGGAGTCTATGGAAGGAGTGCCCAGCTTTGAAAAATCGGTGCTCCCCGGCCGTAGGTCCCCCAGACCAGGGGCGGATCCAGAGTCTTTTCTCGGGAGGGGCACTGCCAAAAAATATGTTTTTTTTGTGGGAAGTTTATCGGGGAAATGGTTGGTGTCGGCGCTTCAATCATCCCGGCACCATGGTTGTTGTGGTGTCAGGATGATTGAAGCGCATTATTTCTATTATTACATTGTAATATGAAATTAAATAGTTCAATGCAGAATCAGTGGGAGCCCCGAGTGTGTCACTTGCCACCGTCGCCTGCAATTAGTGGGAGCCCTGAGCGTGTCACTTGCCACACGTTGCGGATTGTCACTTGCCACGTCACCTGACACACCTTGCTGATTGTCACTTGCCTGCCACCAGATGCAGATTGTCACTTGCCACGTCGCCTGTCACACCTTGCGGATTGTCACTAACTTGCCTGCTAAGGTGTAGTTTTGTTTGTCTCTTGCTGTGTCCCAGAGATAATGTAATCTCTCTGCTGCCTGCACATTGAGGGCGGAAGTCACTGCAGGAATGCAGGGCAGGCACGGGCGGTGAGAGATAATCTCATCTCTCTGCTCCCCCGCTCCCGGCTAGCTGATTGGCCAGCTGCCACACTGAGCCTGCTCTCTCACCTGCGCTGCCAACACACTGAGCAGCACGTTCTGCCCACGAACCGTGCCGCCCGCCCACAAACCGTACCGCAAGCGGAGCCGCCCGCTTTCTTACCCGTCTGTGGAGCCGCACGCTATCGCACCTGCCCGCAGATTGGCCCGACGTGACTCACTGACGTCATTCGTTGCTAGACGCCAAGCGGCCCAGGCATTAGCAACGAGTGCAGGGAAGAGGCTTCACCCACCTCCTCCTCCGCTCCTGGTATCGTGTCAGTGCGCCACGTAACTACATTAGACGAGTCTCTCTCTCAGCGCCGCTGATCGGCTGATGTGAGAAACTGAGAGGGAGACTCAGAGAGGCAGCGGCAGCCGCAGAACAATTACTGTATATACTCGAGTATAAGCCGACCCGAATATAAGCCGAGGCACCTAATTTTACCACAAAAAACTGGGAAAACGTATTGACTCGAGTATAAGCCTAGGGTGTCCATCTGCATGCCTCACTGTACCTCACTTTGCCTCACTGTGTCCATGCCTCACTGTGCCCATGACTAGACTGATGTTTAACATGGGAGTCTATGGAAGGAGTGCCCGGGTTTGAAAAATCGGTTCTCCCCTGCCATAGGTCTCCCAGACACCAAACTTTGCACAGTTATAGAGAAGACATGGGACTACATGTGTGCCAAGTTTGGGGTCCAGGGGACCTACGACCGGCCGGTACCAGGTTCGCAAATTCACCCGAGAAATTACCGTTTAACATTGGAGTCTATGGAAGGAGTGCCCGGCTTTGAAAAATCGGTTCTCCCCGGCTGTAGGTCTCCCGGACACCAAACTTTAAACACTTATAGAGGAGACATGGAGTTACATGTGTGCCTAGTTTTGGGCCAAGGGGCCTATGGCCGGCCGGTACCGGGTCCGCAAAGTCCGGGAGATCAGGCGCAAAAAAAACAAACAGAGCAAGCAAGTTAGTGTGACAGATGGTCTCGGGGGGGGGGGGGGGGCAATTGCCCTGTTGCCCCCCCCCCTGGATCCGCCCCTGCCCCAGACAAAAAACTTTTTTTCTTTTTTATTCTACTCTATTCTATTACTTTATCTTCTATTCTATTCTGATCTACCGGTATTTTTATATTTTCTATTCTATTCTTTTATTTTTTATTCTTTTTTTTTATTTTCTATTCTTTTCTTTTACTTATTTTATTGTCTATTCTATTTGATCCTATTCTCCTTTTTTCTATTCAATTATTTTCTATTCTATTCTTTTATTCTCTATTCTACTTTTTTCTTTTTTATTCTACTCTATACTTTTCTTTTATTTTTCTATTCTATTCTGACCTATTTTTATATTTTCTATTCTATTCTTGTATTTTTTTATTCTATTCTTTTATTTCTATTCTTTTATTTTCTATTTTATTTTATCCTATTCTCTTTTATCTATTCTCTTCTATTCTTTTCTATTATTTTATTCTCTATTCTACATCTTTCTTTTTTATTCTACTCTATTCTATTATTTTATCTTCTATTCTATTCTGACCTATTTTTTTTTGTATTTTCTATTATATTCTTTTATTTTTTATTCTATTGTTTTATTTTCTATTCTTTTCTTTTACTTCTTTTATTGTCTGTTTTATTTGATCCTATTCTCTTTTTTTCTATTCAATTTTTTTCTATTCTTTTATTCTCTATTCTACATTTTTCTTTTTTATTCTACTCTATACTTTTTCTTTTCTTTTTCTATTCTATTCTGACCTATTTTAATATTTTCTATTCTATTCTTTTCTTTTTTATTCTATTCTTTTATTTTCTATTCTTTTAATTCTTTTATTGTCTATTTTATTTGATCCTATTCTCTTTTTTTTCTATTCAATTATTTTCTATTCTATTCTTTTATTCTACTTTTTTATTTTTTATTCTACTCTATACTTTTATTTTATTTTTCTATTCGATTCTGACTTATTTTTATATTTTCTATTCTATTCTTTTTTTCTCTATTCTACTTTTTTCTTTTTATTCTACTCTATTCTTTTCTTTTATTTTACTCTATTCTTTTCTTTTCTATTCTGATCTATTCTTATATTTTCTATTCTATTCTTTTATTTTTTTTATTTTATTCTTTTATTTTCTCATCTTTTCTATTCTATTCTTTTATTTTCTATTTTATTCTATTCTTTTTGTCTATTCTATTCTGTTCTTTTCTATTCTATTCTATAAGGCAGCCTAAGTAGGTCTCATCGTCTTATTTCACTTTTATACTGTACCTTACTGTATTTATTGCAATATGTTTTATTTTTGAATTCCGATAATTTGTTATTTCGTTACGTTATTTCGTTTTATTATCATTTATTTCGGAGTTGTTGAAATTAGTTACTAATCTCTGAATAACAAAAATTTGGTCTAAATTTCGATTTATAATGAAGCATAGAATGCGGTGTACACACGATAGGAATTTCCCATGAAAAAAGTCAGATGGAGTCCGTCTGAGTTTTTTCATCGGAAATTCCGACCGTGTGTGTGGGCCCCATCTGAGAAATTCCGATGAATTCCATCGGAATTTTAAAACAGAACCTGTTCTATTTTTTTTTTCCGATGAAATTCCGTCAGAATTCCGATGGGAGTTTGGTCGGAAAAAAGGTCCGATTGTGTGTACGCGGCATTACTGTCCCAGAAAAGCCACCCAGGACACTTGGCTTAGATGTATTTGTTTTCTTTTTTTTGTTACTTTTGTTGCTGAGCTGCTGCTTTCTTGATTTTTATGTAGCGATGTTCTCCGCTTTGCTGTCAGCTCATCATGTACAGCCATGGCTCCCCCCGGGTGTCTTGCCTGTCGCTGTCATTAGACCGGCACTCTCACCGTTCACCGCTTTCTGTCTTTTTATTTGCCAATTGAATTTTTTATGTTTCTGGAACATTTTACCGACCACCTTCAGGACTTCCCCAGAGCTTCGTGAATCATCTCCGTCCAAAACGCAGCTCTTGTGATTCTACATCTGTCTATAAAAAAAGAGTCTTTGAAGGTGGGTGAAGTGTGCGCTCCAACTGCTGTTCCCGATATTTGTTTACATCGTTTCCATAACGGGTCCTCGGGGCACCTTGCAGGATTTATGGTACAGTCATTTCTGGAAATCTCATTTTTGACACATAACTGACTGAGGAGACCGAGCCAAACTTCATGTCTCTTAAAGTGACCATACACTATACCAGTGTTTCTCAACCAGGGTGCCATCTGGGTTTCCCTGGGGTGCTCCGGGCACTGGACCCAGTTGTGCTCTGGATCAGTCATGTTTTGCTGTGGTGCAGACAGGCCTTCTGCCAGCACCATAACAACCAATGATGCTCAAGGGCAGTGGTCTCCAAACTGTGGCCCGGGGGCCGGATGTCGCCCTTTGCTTGCCTTTATCCGGCCCATATGGCAATATTTTATCCACCGAATCCAACAATAGGGCACAATTCCCCCGAATTACACTAACAATGGGGCACAGTTCCTTCCAATGACACCAACAATGGGGCCTAATGATACCAGTGATGGGACACAATTCCTTCTAATGACACCAACAATGGTGCATAATTCCTCCCAATGACACCAATGATGGGGAACGATTCCTCCCAGTGACAGAAACAATGGGGCCCAATGACACCAATGATGAAGCACAATTTCTCCCAATGACACCAATTATGGGACATGATCCTTTCCAATGACACCAAGAATGGGGCACAGTTCCTTCCAATGACACCAACAATGGGGCCCAATAACACCAGTAATGGGTCACAATTCCTTCAAATGACACCAACAATTCCTCCCAATGACACTAATGATGGGGAATGATTCCTCCCAGTAACATCAACAATGGGGCCCAATGATGGAGCAAAATACCTCCCAATGACACTAATGATGGGATATGATTCTTTCCAATGACACGAACAATAGATCACAATCCCTCCCAATGACAACAATGGGGCAAGTACCTTCCAATGACACTAACAATGGGGGACCATGACACCAGTGATGGATGGGGCACAATTCCTTCTAATGACACCAACAATGGTGCATAATTCCTCCCAATGGTACTAACGATGGGGCATGATTCCTCCCAGTGACACCAACAATGGGGCCCAATGACACCGATGATGGAGCAGAATCCCTCCCAAGAAAAGAAATGGCTGCACATCCAGGAATTCCAATTGCCTTTTATTGTTCAAGGTGATAACACCAAAGACAAGAACACAAGGTCACGTAGACACGTTTCACACAAACATCTTGTGCTTAATCATGTGATGGGGAGGACCTTTGATGTGATGGGAGGACCTCTGATGTAAAAGGAAAACTCTGATGTGATGGGGAGACCTCTGATGTGATGGGGAGACCTCTGATGTGGTGGGGAGACCTCTGATGTGATGGGGGGACCTCTGATGTGACAGGGAGGACCTTCGATGTGATGGGGGACCTCTGATGTGACAGGGAGGACCTTTGATGTGATGGGGGACCTCTGATGTGAAAGTAGACTTCTGATGTGATGGGGAGACCTCTGATGTGGTGGGGAGACTTCTGATGTGATGGGGGGACCTCTGATGTAAAAGGAAAACTCTGATGTGATGGGGAGACCTCTGATGTGATGGGAGGACCTCATGTGTGATGGGGAGACCTCTGATGTGATAAGGGACCTCTGATGTGATGGGAGGACCTCTGATGTGATGGGGGGGACCTCTGATGTGATAAGGGGCCTCTGATGTGATAAGGGGCCTCTGATGTGATGGGGGGCCTCTGATGTGATGGGGGGCCTCTGATGTGATGGGGGGACCTCTGATGTAATGGGGGGACCTCTGATGTGATGGGGGGCCCTCTGATGTGATGGGGGGCCTCTGATGTGATGGGAGGACCTCTGATGTGATGGGAGGACCTCTGATGTGATGGGGGGACCTCTGATGTGATTGGGGGACCTCTGATGTGATAAGGGACCTCTGATGTGATAAGGGACCTCTGATGTAATGGGGGGGACCTCTGATGTGATGGGAGGACCTCTGATGTGATGGGAAGACCTCTGATGTGATGGGGGCCTCTGATGTGATGGGGGGACCTCTGATGTAATGGGGGGGACCTCTGATGTGATGGGGGACCTCTGATGTGATGGGGGGACCTCTGATGTAATGGGGAGGACCTCTGATGTGATGGGAGGACCTCTGATGTGATGGGGGGACCTCTGATGTGATTGGGGGACCTCTGATGTGATAAGGGACCTCTGATGTGATAAGGGACCTCTGATGTAATGGGGGGGACCTCTGATGTGATGGGAGGACCTCTGATGTGATGGGAGGACCTCTGATGTGATGGGAGGACCTCTGATGTGATGGGGGCCTCTGATGTGATGGGGGGACCTCTGATGTAATGGGGGGGACCTCTGATGTGATGGGGGACCTCTGATGTGATGGGGGGACCTCTGATGTAATGGGGGGGACCTCTGATGTGATGGGGGACCTCTGATGTGATGGGGAGGACCTTTGATGCGATAGGAGAACCTCTGATGTAAAAGGAGACCTCTGATGTGATGGGGGACCTCTGATGTGATGGGGGACCTCTGATGTGATGGGGGACCTCTGATGTGATGGGGGAACTCTGATGTGATGGGGAGGACCTCTGATGTGATGGGAGAACCTCTGATTTAAAAAGAGACCTCTGATGTGATGGGGGGCCTCTGATGTGATGGGGGGCCTCTGATGTGATGGGGGCCCTCTGATGTGATGGGGGGCCTCTGATGTGATGGGAGGACCTCTGATGTGATGGGAGGACCTCTGATGTGATGGGGGGACCTCTGATGTGATGGGGGGACCTCTGATGTGATTGGGGGACCTCTGATGTGATTGGGGGACCTCTGATGTGATGGGGGGACCTCTGATGTAATGGGGGGGACCTCTGATGTAATGGGGGGGACCTCTGATGTGATGGGGGACCTCTGATGTGATGGGAGGACCTCTGATGTGATGGGGGGCCTCTGATGTGATGGGGGGACCTCTGATGTAATGGGGGGGACCTCTGATGTGATGGGGGACCTCTGATGTGATGGGGAGGACCTTTGATGCGATAGGAGAACCTCTGATGTAAAAGGAGACCTCTGATGTGATGGGGGACCTCTGATGTGATGGGGAGGACCTCTGATGTGATGGGAGAACCTCTGATTTAAAAGGAGACCTCTGATGTGATGGGGGGCATCTGATGTGATGGGGGACCTCTGATGTGATGGGGAGACCTCTGATGTGATGGGGGGCCTCTGATGTAAAAGGAAAACTCTGATGTGATGGGGGACCTCTGATGTGATGGGGGGCCTCTGATGTAAAAGGAAAACTCTGATGTGATGGGGGACCTCTGATGTGATGGGGGACCTCTGATGTGATGGGGGACCTCTGATGTGATGGGGAGACCTCTGATGTGATGGGGGGCCTCTGATGCAAAAGGAAAACTCTGATGTGATGGGGGACCTCTGATGTGATGGGGGACCTCTGATGTGATGGGGGACCTCTGATGTGATGGGGGGCCTCTGATGTAAAAGGAAAACTCTGATGTGATGGGGGACCTCTGATGTGATGGAGGACCTCTGATGTGATGGGGGGCCTCTGATGTAAAAGGAAAACTCTGATGTGATGGGGGACCTCTGATGTGATGGGGAGACCTCTAATGTGATGGGGAGACCTCTAATGTGATGGGGGGACCTCTAATGTGATGGGGGGACCTCTAATGTGATGGGGAGACCTCTGATGTGATGGAGACCTCTGATGTAAAAGGAAAACTCTGATGTGATGGGGAGACTTCTGATGTGATGGGGAGACCTCTGATGTGATAGGGAGACTTCTGATGCGATGGGGAGACCTCTGATGTGATGGGGAGACCTCTGATGTGATGGGGAGACTTCTGATGTGATGGGGAGACTTCTGATGTGATGGGGAGACTTCTGATGTGATGGGGAGACCTCTGATGTGATGGGGAGACCTCTGATGTGATGGGGGGCCTCTGATGTGATGGGGAGACCTCTGATGTGATGGGGGGCCTCTGATGTAAAAGGAAAACTCTGATGTGATGGGGGACCTCTGATGTGATGGGGGACCTCTGATGTGATGGGGGGCCTCTGATGTAAAAGGAAAACTCTGATGTGATGGGGGACCTCTGATGTGATGGAGGACCTCTGATGTGATGGGGGGCCTCTGATGTAAAAGGAAAACTCTGATGTGATGGGGAGACCTCTGATGTGATGGGGAGACCTCTAATGTGATGGGGAGACCTCTAATGTGATGGGGGGACCTCTAATGTGATGGGGGGACCTCTAATGTAATGGGGAGACCTCTGATGTGATGGAGACCTCTGATGTAAAAGGAAAACTCTGATGTGATGGGGAGACTTCTGATGTGATGGGGAGACCTCTGATGTGATAGGGAGACTTCTGATGCGATGGGGAGACCTCTGATGTGATGGGGAGACCTCTGATGTGATGGGGAGACTTCTGATGTGATGGGGAGACTTCTGATGTGATGGGGAGACTTCTGATGTGATGGGGAGACTTCTGATGTGATGGGGAGACCTCTGATGTGATGGGGAGACCTCTGAAGTTAAAGGGGAACTCTGATGTGAAAGAAGACCTCTGATGTTATGGGGGGCCTCTTATATGACATGGGACCTCTCATGCGCGGGGAACTCTGGAGCTAGGGAGGTCCAGAGAAAAGCAACAAAGTTAATAAGGGGAATGGAGTACCTCAGCTACGAAAAACTACTAAAAACATTAAACCTTTTCTCTCTGGAGAAGAGACGCTTGAGAGGAGATATGATAGCGATATACAAACACCTTAATCTTGATTCTAGCACAGGGAGGAAACTATTCAGTCTCGTAAAACGTGGCCACTCAATGAAATTGGAGAAAAAGCGGTCTAACTGTAAACTGTGTAGGGGGTTCTTTGCTGTCAGGGCGGTAAGGACGTGGAACTCCCTTCCACAGTTGGTGGTATCAGCAGGAAGTATTGATAGTTTTAAAAAAAAAAACGATTAGATGGGCATCTTAGCGAACACAGTATTTTTGTGACATGAACCCATAAACCCACACAGGTTGAACTGGATGGACTGGTGTCTGTATTCTACCTTACCTACTATGTAACTACGAAATAGGAAGACGTTCTGGGCAGCCGCACTCCAAAAAAGTTTTTGCCTTTTGTTCAAAAAATGGAATCAAAAATACACGCCACAGCAGAACGGACAGAAGAGTTGACGCGTTTCACACTAACAAACGGTGCTTAGTCATAGCACTATAGAAGCTATGACTAAGCCCTGTTTGTTAGTGTGAAACGCGTCAGCGCTTCCCTCCGTTCTGCTGTGGCGTGTATTTTTGATTCCATTTTTTAAATAAAAGGCAAAAACTATTTTGGAGTGCGGCTGTCCAGAACGTCTTCCTATTTCATTGCTATATGCATTGCCAGCACCTGTGGCTTCCAAACTGGAGGAGAGGTTTCACCTTCGTCTGACCTACCTGGAGCAGTGATATTCCCTTTCCCTACTATGTAACTACACTATATTTCCAAAAGTATTGGGACGCCTGCCTTTACACGCACATGAACTTTTATGGCAAGGTGGAACTTTTTCTGAAAAATGATCCTGTTTTTGTTGTTGTTGTATATTGTGATATGTCAGGAATTTATTCCTTGTAAAAATTTATGAGATATTTACTTGAAATCTGAGAGATTACAGGGGTGACCAATGATATTACAGTGATGGAGATTCACCCCCTAAATCCTATGTGCCCCCCCCCCCCAATGATGTGTTAATTAAAAAAAATGACTCAGAGTCCTGCATGATGAAAAGCTCTGGGAACGGCAGATGGTAAAACATAAGTTTGCAGTGTCAGAGCTCTGTGATATAATGCGATTCGGGGGGAGTAGTCTCGGCTAATATCTCATACACCGAGCTCCTCGTATATCCAGTGCAAAGTTTTTGAACCTGCAAAATAATTGAAGTTCTTCCAGTAAATCTTCAGGTTGTGCTCAATGCAGAGACAGCAATGAATAATTACACAAAGGGAAATAATACAAACCCCCCCCCCCCCCCTACAATTTTATACAGAAGGTGTGTGTGTGAGGGGGGATATACAGTGCCATGAAAAAGTATTCATACCCCTTGACATTTTCCACATTTTCTCATGTTACAACCAAAAACATAAATGTATTTTTTTGCGATTTTTTGTGATAGACCAACACAAAGTGGCGCATAATTGTGAAGTGGAAGGAAAATGATAAATGGTTTTCAATTTTTTTTTACAAATAAATATGTGAAAAGTGTGGGGGGGGACATTTGTATTCAGCCCCCTTTACTCTGATACCCTTAACTAAAATCTAGTGGAACCAATTGCCTTCAGAAGTCACCTAATTAGTAATTAGAGTCCACCTGTGTGTAATTTAATCTCAGTATAAATACAGCTGTTCTGTGAAGCCCTCAGAGGTTTGTTAGAGAACCTTAGTGAACAAACAGGATCCTGAAGGCCAAGGAACACACCAGACAGGTCAGGGATAAAGTTGTGGAGAAGTATAAAGCAGGGTTAGGTTATAAAAAAATATCCAATAGTGTTGGATTGTATCAAAAACATTTTTTATTGGATAAATAGGTCACAAGGAACATGTCTGTTACATTTAAAACATCAGTGCCAGGTAATACAGTAAAAACATATACATGGTAGTACAGCCGTAAGGGCAAATATACAGTAGCATAGCATGATAGATCAGTGTTATAATGAAAACTGAGAAACCAACGCGTTTCGACCTTGTCAATGGTGGTCATCTTCAGGGGTATAATCGAGATGCTCTAAAAGAAAATACATTGTGTGGGTGAAATTGTTCAAAGGACAAAAGCACTTGGCACTGATGTTTTAAATGTAACAGACATGTTCCTTGTGACCTATTTATCCAATAAAAAATGTTTTTGATACAATCCAACACTATTATTTTTAGCTGCAACACAAAGCCCCCTGGGGTACCTTTCCTTTCCATACCAATTTTGGGGTGTGCAGCAAAATAACCCACTGCCCAGTATCGCTTTCCCTATGATAACAAAAATCTCCCAAGCTTTGAACATCTCACGGAGCTCTGTTCAATCCATCATCGGAAAATGGAAAGAGTATGGCACAACTGCAAACCTACCAAGACATGGCCGTCCACCGTGCTTGCTCAGCACAGCCACCATTTATAAAACACTTTTTTTTTTTTTATCCACTTGCTAACTGCAATACAAATGTATACAGTGCAGTTTGCAAGTGGTTTGCTGGGGTATTTTTTTTTTCAGCTGGCAGCTGGCGGCTGGCTTTCTCATGAAAGTGGTCCAAGCAGCTCATTAGCCGCTGGATCGCTTTCTGAATGCAGCAGGAGGGGACTCCCCCCCCCCCCCAGCCCCATCTGCTGTTTCCTGGGCTTACTGTTTTTACCCACGTGCTCGAGAAACTATCTGATGGTCAAAGAGGCAAACAAAGACCAGATCGTCTCTGATCACCTCTATGGCCTTGGAAGACTGGAGTAACGTTATGACATCACTTCCAGTCTAGGGCGGAAGTAAAAAAAAATTTATTTTATTTTTATTTTGCTTTTAAAAAGGTAGAGGAGAGATTTTTGGGGTCTTTTTGACCCAGACCTCTTTATAAAGAGGACCTGTCATCCTTATTTCTATTTCAAGGGATGTTTACATTCCTTGTAATAGGAATAAAAGTGATTAAAAAAAAAAAAAATGTAAAATAAATAAATACGATTTTTTTTTTTTTAAAGCACCCCCATCCCTCTGTGCTCACGTGCAGAAGCGAACGCATATGTAAGTCATGCATACATATGTAAACAATGTTTATACCACACATACAGTGGGTACGGGAAGTTTTCAGACCACCTAAATTTTTAATTTAAGTTCATTTTTTTCCTCATTAATGTACACACAGCACCCCATATTGACAGAAAAAACACAGAATTGTTGACATTTTTGCAGATTTATTAAAAAAGAAAAACTGAAATATCACATGGTCCTAAGTATTCAGACCCTTTTGCTGTGACACTCATATATATAACTCAGGTGCCGTCCATTTCTTCTGATCATCCTTGTAATGGTTCTACACCTTCATTTGAGTCCAGCTGTGTTTGATTATACTGATTGGACTTGATTAGGAAAGCCACACACCTGTCTATAGAAGACCTTACAGCTCTCAGTGCATGTCAGAGCAAATGAGAATCATGAGGTCAAAGGAACTGCCTGAAGAGCTCAGAGACAGAATTCTGGCAAGGCACAGATCTGGCCAAGGTTACAAAAAAAAAATTCTGCTGCACTTAAGGTTCCTAAGAGCACAGTGGCCTCCATAATCCTTAAATGGAAGACGTTTGGGGCGACCACAACCCTTCCTAGAGCTGGCCGCCGGCCAATCTGAGCTATCGGGGGAGAAGAGCCTTGGTGAGAGAGGTAAAGAAGAACCCAAAGATCACTGTGGCTGAGCTCTAGAGATGCAGTCGGGAGATGGGAGAAAGTTGTAGAAAGTCAACCATCACTGCAGCCCTCCACCAGTCGGGGCTTTATGGCAGAGTGGCCCGACGGAAGCCTCTCCTCAGTGCAAGACACATGAAAGCCGCATGGAGTTTGCTAAAAAAACACCTGAAGGACTCCAAGATGGTGAGAAATAAGATTATCTGGTCTGTTGAGACCAAGATAGAACTTTTTGGCCTTAATTCTAAGCGATATGTGTGGAGAAAACCAGGCACTGCTCATCACCTGTCCAATACAGTCCCAACAGTGAAGCATGGTGGTGGCAGCATCATGCTGTGGGGGTGTTTTTCAGCTGCAGGGACAGGACGACTGGTTGCAATCGAGGGAAAGATGAATACGGCCAAGTACAGGGATATCCTGGATGAAAACCTTCTCCAGAGTGCTCAGGACCTCAAACTGGGCCGAAGGATTACCTCCCAACAAGACAATGACCCTAAGCACACAGCTAAAATAACGAAGGAGCGGCTTCACAACAACTCCGTGACTGTTCTTGAATGGCCCAGCCAGAGCCCTGACTTAAACCCAATTGAGCATCTCTGGAGAGACCTAAAAATGTCCGTCCACCAACGTTTACCATCCAACCTGACAGAACTGGAGAGGATCTGCAAGGAGGAATGGCAGAGGATCCCCAAATCCAGGTGTGAAAAACTTGTTGCATCTTTCCCAAAAAGACTCATCAAAAGGGTGCAAATACTAAATACTGAGCAAAGGGTCTGAATACTTAGGACCATGTGATATTTCACTTTTTCTTTTTTAATAAATCTGCAAAAATGTGAACAATTCTGTGTTTTTCTGTCACTATGGGGTGCTGTGTGTACATTAATGAGGAAAATATGAACTTAAATCATTTTAGCAAATGGCTGCAATATAACAAAGAGTGAAAAATTTAAGAGGGTCTGAATACTTTCCGTACACACTGTGTGAGATATCGCCACAAACGTTATAGCGAGAGCGGTAATTCTAGCACTAGACCTCCTCTGTAATTCTAAACTGGTAACCTGTAATAAAATGTAAAACGTCACCTATGGAGATTTCTAAGTATCGTAGTTTGTCGCCATTCCACGAGTGTGCCCAATTTTAAAGTGTGACATGTTCGGTATCTATTTACTCGCCGTAACATCATCTTTTATATTTTACAGAAATCGGGGTATATATTGTGTTTTTTTTTTTTTTTAAACTCATTAAAGTGTATTTTTTCCCCCAAGAAATTGCTGCTCTGCGCAATACCCTGTGACATAAAAAATTGCAACGATCGCCATTTTATTCCCTAGGGTCACTGCTTAAAAAAATAAAATATATATATATATATATATATATATATATATATTTATATATTTATATATATAATGCTTGGGGGTTATAAGTAATTTTCAAAAAAAAAATACTGATTTAAAAAAAGTGACAGAAAAGGCCTGGTCTTAAAGTGTTGTTCTTCGATTGGATCTTGTAGAGAGCACTGAATTGGTGATCGCCAGGGGAGGGCTGGGCCAGGGGGCAGGGTGGCAATTGCCCCCCAGGCCGCCCTAACTTATGTTCAAAATGGACGGCAGCCGCTGCCCGCTACCATTTTCTTTTTTATTCTGGTCTAGGAAGTCGGGCCGGGGGCATGGCCATGGCGGCCGACCACTAGCTGTTGCATTCCGGGAGTTGTAGTCCACGCTCAAGCTTCTGGTGGGTGGAAAACACAGCAGCACAGAGAAAACTACAACTCCCTGGGACCGGATTCTTGGAAGCAGGCAGAGGCAGGGTGTGTCAGGGAGTCGGGACGCAGGGCTGCAGGGCTGGGCGCAACTTGACCCCAGGATCTGGAGCGTTACCCCCCCCCCCCCCCAGGAGACCGTGGAGTGCAAGGACCTGCTGAGCTGAGATCGCTGAGGTGAGAGACCCTGACACCCCTAGCTGACCCCCCCCCCATACACCCCATGTAACCTGCCCCAGTGATCAGGCTGCATTGATGGGCACTGGAGTTGGCTGCACTGATGGGCACTGGTGAGGCTGCATTGAAAAAACAGGTGGGCCATGGATGGTGAGCTGATTCAGCGGTTCAATGGGCCACTTGACTGGACTTGCCCCCCAGGCCTAAGGCCGCCAGCCCTCCCCTGGTGATCACCACCTCATCCAATCAGAGAACACCTTGTATTCAATGAAAAAAATACAAGGCATTCTGTGAATGGCGGCAGTGCAGAGTGAGTGCCCCCTGTGCTCAGTGTGTAGAGGGGCAGCTGCTAGACAGGAACCAGAAGATCGCGGCAATCACTGTGATTTGTCACCTTCTTCAGCAGTCCTTCAGGTTTAAGTTATGAATACTTACAATGTGAAAAGCTGGTCCAATGTATCCGTGCAATAAAGATCAGACCTGGAGTAAAATAATGAAACACTCTGCATGGACTTTGGCAGCATTTTGAGTACTAACATCTCCTAGATTTACATACAGTTGTGCTCATAAGTTTACATACCCTGGCAGAATTTATTTATTTTTTTTGGCCGTTTTTCAGAGAAAATGAAGGATAACACAAAAACAATCCTTTCACTCACGGTTAGTGTTTGGCTGAAGCCATTTATTATCAATCAACTGTGTTTACTCTTTTTATATCATAATGACAATATAAACTACCCAAATGACCCTGATCAAAAGTTTACATACCCTGGTGATTTTGGCCTGATATCATGCACACAAGGTGACACAAAGGGGTTTGAATGGCTATTAAAGGTAACCATCCTCACCTACGATCTGTTTGCTTGTAATTAGTGTGTGTGTATAAAAGGTCAATGAGTTTATGGACTCCTGACAGACCCTTGCGTCTTACATCCAGTGCTGCACTGATGTTTCTGGATTCTGAGTCATGGGGAGAGCAAAAGAATTGTCAAAGGATCTGCGGGAAAAGGTAGTTGAACTGTATAAAACAGGAAAGGGATATAAAAAGATATCCAAGGAATTGAGAATGCCAATCGGCAGTGTTCAAACTCTAATCAAGAAGTGGAAAATGAGGGGTTCTGTAGAAACCAAACCACGGTCAGGGAGACCAACTAAAATTTCAGCCACAACTGCCAGGAAAATAGTTTGGGATGCAAAGAAAATCCCACAAATAACTTCAGGGGAAATACAGGACTCTCTGAAAACATGCGGTGTGGCTGTTTCAAGGTGCACAATAAGGGGACACTTGAAGAAAGATCGGCTGCATGGTCGAGTCTCCAGAAGAAAGTCATTACTGCGCAAATGTCACAACGTATCCCGCTTACAATACGACAAACAGCACAGAGACAAGCCTTAAACCTTCTGCCACAAAGTCATTTGGAGTGATGAGACCAAAATTGAGCTTTTTGGCCACAACCATAAACTCTACATTTGGAGAGGAGTCAACAAGGCCTATGATGAAAGGTCCACCATCCCTACTGTGAAACACGGAGGTGGGTCGCTGATGTTTTAGGGATGTGTGAGCTACAAAGGCACAGGGAATTTGGTGAAAATTGTTGGCAAGATGAATGCAGAATGTTATAAAAAAATACTGGAGGAACATTTACATTCATCAGCCAGGAAGCTGCGCATGGGACGTACTTGGACATTCCAACATGACAATGATCCAAAACACAAGGCCAAGTCGACCTGTCATTGGCTACAGCAGAATAAAGTGAAGGTTCTGGAGTGGCCATCTCAGGTCTCCTGACCTCAATATCATTGGGCCACTCTGGGGAGATCTCAAACGTGCCGTTCATGCGAGACAGCCCAAGAATTTACAGGAACTGGAGGCTTTGTACCAAGAGGAATGGGCAGCTTTACCATCTGAGAAGATAAAGAGCCTCATCCACAAATACCACAAAACACTTCAAGCTGTCATTGATGTTAAAGGGGGCAATACACTGTATTAAGAACTGGGGTATGTAAACTTTTGATCAGGGTCATTTGGGTAGTTTCTGTTGTGATTATGATATAAAAAGAGTAAACACAGTTGACTGATAATAAATGGTTTCAGCCAAACACTAACCATGAGTGAAAGAAAAGTTTTTGTGTTATTAATTTTCTCTGAAAAACGGCCAAGAAGTCATCAATTCTGCCAGGGTATGTAAACTTATGAGCACAACTGTACATTGTATCCACACCGGCAAAATCTGCTTATCCACCAAAATACTTTCAAGTAATTAACTTGCTATCTCCTTTTCCTATTAATGCTCCATCTGTACCTGAGCCGAATCCATCACCAGCAATGTCACCATAAACCATCCGGCGCTGCGCAAAGAACCGCTGATCGCTCACCGCTGACCGCAGATGTATCTCTCTGCAAATCTGGACTTAATTATTACAGAATACAAACCATTTCCTCAGCTTTGCTTGAAAGATTTCTACCCAAATTCCTCTTTCCCTCCCACTGACACAATGATATTTACAGTCCTGCAGGTTCAAAACAATCTGTGTGTAAATAGCAATACCCTGAGAGGGGAACAAGCTATACAAATAAGATGGCAATCACCCCAATTTATAACCAGCCTTTGCAGTAGGGTGCACATGGAAGGGCAATGCACATCACAAAGGCATTAAATGGGAGCTGAGGGCATCTTGTGGTGGAAATAAGTACAGGTACTACGGGGGACAACCCCCTGATTGTAGGTGATTATTGCCGATTGGGCTGCTCTTTAATTTTTATCCTGCCTGGGGGCCCTTTTCATTAAAGAAAAATAAAACTGCCAAGAGTTGGGTTTTAAAGTGGATTAACTCTCTCAATCAACATGAACTATGTTTAATCCTTATGCTGCTAGCATTAGTACCGTGTTTCCCCCTGAAAATAAGACCGGGGTTTATGTAAATTTTGGCTACAAAAAACACATTGGGGCTTATTTTCAGGGGATCTCTTATTTATATACAGTATTTACAGTACCTCACAAAAGTAAGTACACCCCTCATCTTTGTAAATCTTTTCTTCTATCTTTTCATGTGACAACACTGAAGAAATGACACTTTGCTACAATGTAAAGTAGTGAGTGTACAGCTTGTATAACGGTGTCAATTTGCTGTCCCCTCAAAATAACTCAACACACAGCCATTAATGTCTAAACCGCTGGCAACAAAAGTGAGTACACCCCTAAGTAAAAATGTCCAAATTGGGCCCAAAGTGTCTGTATTTTGTGTGGCCACCATTATTTTCCAGCACTGCCTTAACCCTCTTGGGCTAGGGTGACCACGTGTCCCGGATTGCCCGGGACAGTCCCGCATTTTTCAGGTATGTCCTGGCTGGGCACATTCATTCCAGGACAATACAGTGTTCCGGAATGAAACTGACACAGCCACCCCCCCCCCCCGGGCCAATCTGATGCCCCCAAAAAAGGCCGCCACATCACTGCTTTACTCACTGACAGTACTTGTCCTGGCCAGGAATGCCTGGAGGAGCACAATCCCTGCCCCCTGCTTGTGATTGGAGAAATCATAAATCCTGCCTCTTGTGTCCAATCACTGTGCTGTGATTCGTTACAGCACAAGATGATTTTTGGGAAGGGGGGGTGTCCCTGAATGGTAGTTTGGAAATGTGGTCACCCTATCTTGGGCATGGAGGTCACCAGAGCTTCACAGGTTGCCACTGGAGTCCTCTTCCCCTCCTCCATGACGACATCACGGAGCTGGTGGATGTTGGAGACCTTGCGCTCCTCCACCTTCCGTTTGAGGATGTCCCACAGATGATCAATAGGGTTTAGGTCTGGAGACATGCTTGGCCAGTCCATCACCTTTACCCTCAGCTTATTTAGCAAGGCAGTGGTGGTCTTGGAGGTGTGTTTGGGGTCGTTATCATGTTGGAATACTGCCCTGCGGTCCAGTCTCTGAAGGGAGAGGATCATGCTCTGCTTCAGTATGTCACAGTACATGTTGGCATTCATGGTTCCCTCAATGATCTGTAGCTCCCCAGTGCCGGCAGCACTCATGCAGTCCCAGACCATGACACTCCCCCCACCATGCTTGACTGTAGGGAAGACACACTTGTCTTTGTCCTCCTCACCTGGTTGCCGCCACACACGCCTGACACCAAATAAGTTTATCTTGGTCTCATCAGACCACAGGACATGGTTCCAGTAATCCATGTCCTTAGTCTGCTTGTCTTCAGCAAACTGTTTTCGGGCTTTCTTGTGCATCATCTTTAGAAGAGGCTTCCTTCTGGGACGACAGCCATGCAGACCAATTTGATGCAGTGTGCGGCGTATGGTCTGAGCACTGACAGGCTGACCCCCCCACCCCTTCAACCTCTGCAGCAATGCTGGCTGCACTCATACGTCTATTTCCCAAAGACAACCTCTGAATATGACGCTGAGCACGTGACCTCAACTTCTTTGGTGGACCATGGTGAGGTCTGTTCTGAGTGGAACCTGTCCTGTTATACCGCTGTATGGTCTTGGCCACCGTGCTGCAGCTCAGTTTCAGGGTCTCTGCAATCTTCTTATAGCCTAGGCCAGGGGTGCCCAACCTTTTGAAGAGTGAGGGCCACTTAAGCAACTTGGTAACCGATCACGGGCCACAATGAGCAGAGCCCACTCTACTTGGATCGGACTCACTGTGTGAAAGGGCCTAAGGCTGCTTTCACACTGATGCACTATTTTCCAGCACCGCGGGTGCAGCACAGTTCACCTGTGGCTTTCCTGCAGGTTAGCTGCACTTTGCCATAGACTTTTATTATATCCTGTAGGTGTAGTGCACTTTCAGAAATCTCATCAAACTCGCAGGTAATAGAAGTCTATGGCTCAGTGCAGGTAACCCACACCGCTCTGCTCCTGCGGATCAGTTTAAAAGCATCCCAGTAACCACTGCAGAACAGATATGCCCATATATAGACTGTGATTTTAGTAATAAACTTACCTTTATTAACAGTATTCTATTCCATCCCAGAGCAGGAAGTTGCGGGCCACATTAGAGGGCTCGGTGGGCCACATGTGGCCTCTGGGCCACTGGTTGGGCACCCCTGCCCTAGGCCATCTTTATGTAGAGCCACAATTCTTTTCATATCTTCAGAGAGTTCTTTGCCATGAGGTGCCATGTTGAACTTCCAGTGACCAGTATGAGAGAGTGAAGCCGTGTACACACGATAGGTTTTACCGATGAAAACAGTCCGATGGACTTTTTTCATCGGACAAACCGATCGTGTGTGGGCCCCATCGGTCTTTTTTCCATCGGTGTTTAAAAATAGAACATGTTTTAAATTTATCCGATGGTTAAAAAACCGATAGCAAATTACTATCGTCTGTGGGGAACTCCATCGGATAAAAAACCCACGCATGTTCAGAATCAAGTCGACGCATGCTCAGAAGCATTGAACTTCATTTTTCTCGGCTCATCTGAGTGTTTTACGTCACGGCGTTTGGAGCGGTCGGTTTTTTGACTGATGGTGTGTAAGCAAGACTGATGGAAGTCAGCTTCATCGGTTTTCCGATGGAAAAATCCATCGGTTTAAAAACCATAGGAAATCCGATCGTGTGTACAGGGCTTGAGAGCGATAACACCAAATTTATCACACCTGCTCCCCATTCACACCTAAGACCTTGTAACACTAACGAGTCAAATGACTCTGGGGAGGGAAAATGGCTAATTGGGACCAATTTGGACATTTTCACTTAGGGGTGTACTCACTTTTGTTGACAGTGGTTCAGACATGAATGGCTGTGTGTTGAGTTTTTTTGAGGGGACAGCAAATTTACACCGTTATACAAGCTGTACACTCACTACTTTACATTGTAGCAAAGTATTTAATATTCAATATTTAGTATTTAATTCCAGCCAGAGGCGGCTCTCTAATTGGGCAAATTAGGTGGTCACCTAAGGCCTCACACTCACAGGAGCCTCGCGGCCGCCTAATCTGCCTGTGATCAAACACCGATTACGGCGCTGGCGGCTCACCCTACCCCTGCGGGACAGCAAAGGCCTGAATTTTTGTGGGGCCTCATGTCTAATTTTTGCCTAAGGCCTCACAAAGCCTAGAGGTGCCTCTGATTCCAGCCTAATAGCAGCCACAGCAAGGTGCCCCATAATCTTTGTTAGCCAGAAAACAAACCTTCATCTGTTTGCCTCCTCCATCCACAGAGGACCCTTTTTGGTCACTGGGTCCCCATGGACATGGAGGAATGACAGTTTCAGAGGGGCACACAGGAGAAGATTTTCAGGGAATTGATATCTTGTGGTGTCTTCTCCTAGGCACCATATTTTGCATTTACAGGTACACTTTACCCTACCACTTCCTATTACTGGAATTCTGGTCCAGATCATCAGCCGTTGTACAACAAACAGAGGTCTAACCACCAGAGTGTTCAGCTTCAATAGGAAAATTGTTGTTTTTAATTATCTTTAATAAGGAAGAGCAGCTGCCAAGTTTTCCCCAGAGACCTGAAGCAGAATAAGGCTTTTTCAGATGCCAGGGAGAGTCTGCAGTAAGATAAACCATGTAACAGCTCATCTAACAGGAGCAGCGGGAATCGGACACTGAGAAGCAAGAAATATTCTTGTTACATCTCTTTGTGATTTTAGATGAATTATTATTTCTGCTTCTGGCATAAAAAATCCGTCCCTGAAAAAGAGAGCAAAACTGTGCAGAGGAATGGATGTGATTCTGGCCAGGGCACCATTCATATAAAGAAGTCTCACTAGAATTTAAAAAGGCTTGTTGGATCCTCAAGGGACCCAGAGCACATAGAAATCATCCCAAATTATATCTATGCTATGGTTACTGAACAGTGTGGTCAGATAGCTAGCCCAATCTCCTTCCCCACCGCTATCAGATCACATTTGATCAAGGAGATGGACTTCTAGCTCCAACCTTGCTGGAACAAGGTGAATGACTTTTAACTTCGACCATGCTGGGCAAGGAGATGGACTTCTAGCTCTGACCACACTGGAGCAGGGAGATGAACTTCTAGCTTTGACCATGCTGGAGCAAGGGTCGGGGATGGACTTCTAGCTCCAACATTGCTGGAACAAGGTGAAAGACTTTTAACTTCGACCATGCTGGGAAAGAAGATGGACTTCTAGCTCTGACCACACTGGAGCGGGGAGATGAACTTCTAGCTTTGACCATGCTGGAGCAAGGGCCGGGGATGGACTTCTAGCTCTAACCACACTAAAGCAGGGAGATGAACTTCTAGCTTTGACCATGCTGGAGCAAGGGTCGGGGATGGACTTCTAGCTCCAACATTGCTGGAACAAGGTGAAAGACTTTTAACTTCGACCATGCTGGGAAAGAAGATGGACTTCTAGCTCTGACCACACTGGAGCGGGGAGATGAACTTCTAGCTTTGACCATGCTGGAGCAAGGGCCGGGGATGGACTTCTAGCTCTAACCACACTAAAGCAGGGAGATGAACTTCTAGCTTTGACCATGCTGGAGCAAGGGTCGGGGATGGACTTCTAGCTCTAACCACACTGGAGCAGGGAGATGAACTTCTAGCTTTGACCATGCTGGAGAAAGGAGATGGACTTTTGGTCTGACTACGCTGGAGCAAGGTCATGGACTTCTAGCTCTGATCATGCTGGAGCAAAGAGATGGATTTATAGCTCCAACCACTCTGAAGCAGGGAGATGAACTTCTAGCTTCGACCACGCTGGAGCAAGGAGATGGACTTTTGGTCTGACTACGCTGGAGCAAGGACATGGACTTCTAGCCCCAACCATGCTGGAGCAAGGAGATGGACTTCTAGCTTTGACCATGCTGGAGCAAGGAGATAGACTTCTAGCTCTGACCAAACTGGGCAGGGAGATGGACTTCTTGCTCAAACTAAGTTGCAGCAAGTGGATGAATTTCTAGCTCCGACCACCCTGGAGCAAGGAGATGAACTTCTAGATTCGACCCTGCTGGAGTAAAAAGAAATGGACTTCTAGCATCGACCACACTGGAGCAAGGAGATGGACTTCTATCTTCAACCACGTTGGAGCAAGGAGATTGACTTGCAGCTCCGACTACACTGAAGCAAGGATATGGACTTCTAGCTCTGAGAAAAGAGATGGATTTGTAGCTCCAACCACGCTGGAGCAGGGAGATGAACTTCTAGCTTCCACCATGCTCTAGCAAGGAAATGGACTTCTAGCTCTGACCACGCTGGAGCAAAGAGATGGATTTATAGCTCCAGTTAAGCTGCAGCAAGGGGATGAACTTCTAGCTCTGACCACCCTGGAGCCAGGAGATAAGATGGACTTCTGGCATCTACCACACTGAAGCAATGAGATGGACTTCTAGTTTCAACCACGCTGGAGCAAGGAAATTATCTTTTAGCTTGGGTCATGCTGGAGCAGGGAGATGGACTTCCAGCTCCGACTACACTGAAGCAAGGATATGGACTTCTAGCTCAGACTATGCTGGAGCAAGGACATGGACTTCTAGCTTTGACCACGTTGGAGCAGGGAGAGGGACTTATAGCTTAGACCACGCTGGAGCAAGGAGAAGGACTTCCAGCCCCCACCTCTTCTGAAAGCTGCCAGTTGGAACATCCGCAGCTCTCCTTGCCATGCAGTCCATGCTTCCTCTGCTCCCTTTGTACTTATAAAAGATTGAGCCCACAGCCTCCTGCAGCCACCAGCTTGTTCTGAGGAGATGACTATAGTAATAACTCCTCATTGATAATTTCTGGTATGACGAAACGCGTCTGCAGAGGTGCGTGCTGACGTCACCGCGCTGTCTCATGTTGACGACGGGGATAGTTCTTGTAGCCGGCTGGCTTTTCAATTTTATCGTGAATTTATATCTGCGGAAGAACTGTTTAATAAATGAAGGTGTAGACGACCTTACGCTATGGTCCCTTCCATTTCTTCTCTTTTTGGCTGATTATTGCCTACCCAGTATGGTATCTATGGATGGTTGTTTACTCGCCTGAGAGTTTTATCAGTATACATACAGCAGCTGACACTCCTGCAAAGTTAAAGGTCCTGGCTGGGTTTAGCCATCTGTATTACTTGGAGTGATATCTGGTAAGCAGGATATTCATGTGGTGGTGGTGCACTTGTCCAAGGAATCATTCACTGGGTGATTTTGTGCATATATTGGTATATCTGTGCCTTAAAGTAGGGTGACCAGACATCCCCGGTTTCCGGGGACAGTCCCCGGATTGAGGACACTGTCCCCGGTTTTGTCCCTGGATTGGATTTGAACAGGGGCTGGGGCAATTTCAAAGACAGCCAGTGCAGAATAAAAATAAATAAAAAATCTGAATTACACCCCCCCGCTCCACGGCACCAACTAGCTTAGGGGGGGTGTATTTTTTCTATTATCTGTGCCCCTTTCTGATGATCATGTGCTGGTCGAAGCGGAGGGAATATTTCTTCAGTTTCGGGTGCCCATTCAGCTCCGCTCGCATGTTCTTCTGCCTTGGCTCAAGTCCCGGCCAACCGCCTGCCTGCTTATCTCCTTGCCTTACTTGGTGGAGTGATCTTCCTCTGCTCCCCACCCAGTAGTAGCCGGGGCCCGGAGAGTAAGACTTGAGAGGCTGTGAGGTGTGCGGTGACGGGCAGAGAGGTGTTCAGCAGCAGGAACAGAGGGGAAGTGGAGCCGATCGTGGGGCTGCCAGTGCCTTCAAGGCTTCAACACAGGAGTGCTTTGGGAGTGTCTGTGAAATGTAGTTAACAAAATCAGCACCCAGCAGCCATGTTATGTGACACTCTGTGACAGAGCCAGCCAGAGCCATAATAGAGTGCCCGCTGCCTGTAAGTTATCACAATGCTGATGATGTTAACCAGTTGCTGATCGCCTGATAGCAGATTTACTGTAACAGGGTGGTCGCACTGCACAGGATCACGTATATACGTGATCCTGCATTTCTGGGTTTGGGAGCCAATCAGCAGATCCGGCAGACTCAATGTCCACCGGTACCTGCTGATCGTTCTGTACACAGGCAGAACTGTGGTCTGCCTATGTAAACAAGGCAGATGTCAGGTCACCTGTGGCCAGGTGACAGATGCACACCGTAGGGGGTCAGGAGTGCACCACCAGGTAGTGAACCCTATGGCTGACTGCTGCGGATCAGGAAGCTAGAGCCGAGATTCCCCAGGGCGCGGAGTCTAAGACCCAGCAGGTCTTCTCCAGAGCCTCTAGTGGTGAGGATGTTACGCTGCAGGCTGGGTCCAGGTTGCGGCCCCCAGAGTCCCCTAGCTCATGCCCCGAAGGGTAAGGAGGAGAGAGGGGAAGCAGCATCACAGGATACAAGAATAGTGAGGGAAAAGCCAAGGTCTGGGCAACAAGCAGACAAGGATAAACGAAGGACAAGCCGAAGGTCAAGGTCACAAGCAGACAGGGATAGTCGGGGACAAGCCAATATCGTAACACAGAGACAGACGTAGCACACGGCAGGCAGGAACCCAAACACACAATGCTTAACAAACACGTTGATCAGCAAAGCAGGCTTGCAGTGCACAGGTTAATATAGTGTTCAGTGATAGGGCCTGGGGTGGAGTCAGGCTGGGAGGAGATTATAAAGGAAGCCAGGTGAAGGGGTCTGGCCTCTAAGATGAACACATGAGGAGGAAAGGTAAGATGGCAGACAGACATTAGTGCATATCCATGACAGCAGATTGCCATTCTGTCAGTATGAAAGACATTGATCCTGTGTTCCTGCAAAGCAGGTACAGAGATCTATGCTATAAACAAAAAAGTCAGTGCTACTACCCATACATCACATAGAAAGTAGAGCTCCCAGGTGCTCAATCCACAGTCGCTGGCTGAGATAGAAGTGAATGAAGAAAAGATGATCCGCACTCCGGCCGTTGCTCTTAAAAAATGTACGTATTTATTGACAAGCCACAGTAGAAAACGCAAATAGGAAAGGTTGACGCGTTTCAGCCTATAAGGCCTTAGTCATAACCACATTACAGACATGAAACTTGTGAAATAAATAGTAGCTCTGAGGATCACTGGCTCCACCCATTAATCATCTAAATTGACTGCAGGCAATTATCCAAAAGGGGAATCAGCTGCAATGCATATTGGGTGATCCATGTGTATGCCACTATTTTTCACACACCCTATAGTGATTATATGTACATGTATGCACGCAGCCATGCATGCACACAACATACATGTAATTAAAACACACCATGAAATTCAAAAAACATTAAGTACAAAGATAAAAATAATAATCCAGTTATGTAAAAAGAGATCTATGCCTTCCCTTAGTAAAAGTACCTCCTCCACAGAAAGAAAACATGTATTAGGCACACATTTAACCCTTTGATTGCCCTAGATATTATCCCCTTCCCAGCCAGTGTCATTAGTACAGTGACAGTGCATATTTTTAGCACTGATCACTGAATTAAGCCTCGTACACACGGTCGGACTTCAAACAAACTTTTCCCTGGATTTTTGTCCGAAGCGAGTTGGCCGGGCACACCCATAGCATACACACGGCAGGACTTTTCTGCAAACTTTCCCAAAACTTTCCCAACATCACGTGGTTTTTCTGCTCTTTACCACCACCCTTTGGTCAACTTCTGCTATTGTTGGTTGATTTTAACATTGGTTCTGGGCATACGTATTTGTACTTCGGACAAAAGTCCGATGGATTTCTGTACACACGATAGGACTTTGTACCGTAGGACTTTTGTTGCCGAAATGTTTGTCCGTTTGCAGAGCGAACTTTTGTCCAATGAAAACCAAAAAAGTTTGTCCGATGGAGCGTACACGCGGTCGGATTTTTTGGAAAACTTGCTCATTTTGAAGTTTGTTGTCAAAAAGTCCTACTGTGTGTACGGGGCTTTAGTGTCACTGGTTCCCACAAAGTGTCACTTAAAGCCCCGTACACACAGTCGGACTTTTGCCCAACAGACTTTTTTTTAAGAAGGGGATTGAGGATTTTAGGGACTTTCAGGAAATCAAAGGCCTGGTAAGGCTGTGTATTTTCCATCCCTAGGGACTTTATATGAAGAGTGTGGCCCGGTAAGGTCACACAATTCCATCCCAATTCTATCTGAAAGGAAACGAATAGGAGGTGGGACTTTAAATGAACTAGAGTGGCAGCAATTCAATAATAAATATATAGTGTAAGGTGAACAGCAGAGCTTTATTGGTAAAATAGGTAACCGTTTCATAATTCAAATACAGTAGTACATATAATGCTGGTAAAACATATGAAAATGACACAATAATGTGTCTCCTGTTGAAATAATAACAAGAATAAAAATGAACAATATTTGGCATAGGCAAAATAATAGCAATATTGTCTCGAAGAGACTGAAATAAAGTTCCGTGGTTCACCACAAGCCTAGGGTTACGTAGGTAATAAATGGTACTGCCTGCAGGACCTATGGCTTCACTAAGCCTGAGGAATGGATATAGTATGGTAACTTGAGATAGGGACACGGCATATTGAGGCTCTACGCGTTTCGTGGCCAACGCCACTCGTCAGGAGCATGCGCGTGATGTTCACCTTACACTATATATTTATTATTGAATTGCTGCCACTCTAGTTCATTTAAAGTCCCACCTCCTATTCGTAAACTTTTTTTTAAGCAAGTTGGACCAACAATCCGACCGTGTGTACGCTCCATCGGACAAACTTTTTTTCGTTTGGTTTTGTTTTCATCGGACAAAAGTTGGGTCTGCAAACGGACAAACTTTTGCCCAACAAAAGTCCGATGGAGCAAAGTCCTACCGTGTGTACAGAAAACCATCAGACTTTTGTCCGATGGACAAAACAACTAATGTTAAAATCAACCAAGGGTGGCGGTAAAGAGCAGAAAAGAGCAGAAAAACCACAAGATGTTGCAAAAAGTTTTGGGAAAGTTTGCAGAAAAGTCCTGTGGTGTGTATGCTATGGGTGTGCCGGCCAACTCCCTTCGGACAAAAATCCAGGGAAAAGGGAAAAGTCAGATGGAAGTCCGACCGTGTGTATGGGGCTTTAGTGTCAGATTTGTCTGCCACAATATCGCAGTCGCTAAATGCCGCCATTACTAGTAAAAAAAAAAGTCCCCGGATTTAATTTTACAAATCTGGTCACCTTACCTTGAAGACATATGCACCTACCGTGCATTTGAGTAAGACGGTGTCACGCTATGTTCCTCCTTTTTTGTTTTTTGGATTGATTGTCTAAAGCCTCGTACACACGGTCGGACTTCCATCTGACTTTTGCCTGGATTTTTGTCCGAACGGAGTTGGCCGGGCACACCCATAGCATACACACCGCAGGACTTTTCTGCAAACTTTCCCAGAACTTTTTTCAACATCACGTGGTTTTTCTGCTCTTTACCGCCACCCTTTGGTCAACTTCTGCTATTGTTGGTTGATTTTAACATTAGTTGTTTTGTTCATCGGACAAAAGTCCGATGGTTTTCTGTACACACGGTCGGACTTTGCTCCATCGGACTTTTGTTGGGCAAAAGTTTGTCCGTTTGCAGACCCAACTTTTGCGGCAAATTTCGCCGATTTGACACGCGATTTGACATGTAAAATCGCATGTCAAATCGCACCAGTGTGAACCAGGGATAAAGAGCAGAAAAACCACGTGATGTTGCAAAAAGTTTTGGGAAAGTTTGCAGAAAAGTCCGAGCGTGTGTATGCCATGGGTGTTCCCGACCAACTCCGTTCGGACAAAAAACCACGGAAAAGTCCAATGGAAGTCCGACCGTGTGTATGGGGCTTTAGCTTACTATCTGGTAAGCAGTTCATTTATTTGGTGGTGGTTCACCGACCTGTCTATGATCCATTTACTGGGTGTTGCAACAAGTGCACGTTTTTGCTGGACTGTGTTTAAACCTACCATTGGACTTTAAAACTAGCGCAATTTTTTCTTTTCCATTCATTCCTGTGTTTATCCCACAATTAATTGCTGCTGACGGATTGGTCCATCCATCTATATTTACCCATTAGCGCAGTTTTTTCCCTTTTTATAGTAATAGCTGGTGGCTTGTGTTATGAATGACAGTAGCTGGAGAGGAGTACCGTCTTTCACAAAAACACAAACCCACAGCAACACACGCTGGCAGGTACTACATTTGTCTGAGAGAGACTAGTGTAGCAACTGTTGGCATGTGCTGCTGTCAGCTTGTGTTTTGTGTGAATGACAGCACTCCTCTCCAGAGTGACAACGTTGTTTTTTCTGCACACAGCAGTGTTGTCACCCTGTGGACAGGGACATCATAGATGAACTTTGAGGAGACAAATAAAGCCCAACTAACACTTTCAAAACTTTTCTTACAAAAGAGGTCTAAACCAAATAAATACAATCTAATGCCGTGTACACACGATCGATTCTCTCGACGGTGAAAACACCGTCGAGAAAATCGACGGGAAAAACGAGGAACGGCTTGGTCCCCTACACACGGCCGGTTTTCCCAACATTTTTTCTCTTGGTCGAGAAAAACGACCGTGCGTGGGCTCCCCGGCAGTGTTTCCCTATGGGAAAACTGCCACGGAAAAAAATGGCGTGAATCACGACGAGAAAAATTAGAGCATGTTCTAATTTTTCTCGTCGTGATTAATGCCGTTTTTCTCGTCGGGAAAAATGATGAAAAGCCCACACACGGTCGTTTTTCCCATCAAAGAGAAAAAATTTCATTTTTCCCGACGAGAAAAAGGGTCGTGTGTACGCGGCATAACTGTTGTAAGCACCCCTGGCCATGTCATATGGTTTGTCCTTATCCTGTCGCTGTCCCTTTTGGTGGACAGCTTGACCTGTTACAGAAAATGATAAAATAATAGATCTATTGGCAAGATCACCAGGTAAAAAGTTACCGTATTTATCGGCGTATAACACACACACCAAGTTTAGGAGGGAATTTTAAGGAAAAAAACTTTTAGGAGGGAAGTTCAAGGAAAAAAACTTACATTTAAATGCAGCCTTGTCCATCATTGCAGCCTTGCCCAGTGTCCATCTGCAGCCTTGCCCAGTGTCCATCATTGCAGCCTTGCCCAGTGTCCATCTGCAGCCTTGCCCAGTGTCCATCTGCAGCCTTGCCCAGTGTCCATCTGCAGCCTTGCCCAGTGTCCATCTGCAGCCTTGCCCAGTGCCTTTGCAGCCTTGCCTTGCCCTGTGCCAGTCTCTGCATTGTTTGAATTTGGCGCCGATTTCCGCTGTGGAGAGGAGCAAGCGGAGCCGAGTGTACTTCGGCTAGACTCGGCTCCTCTCGCAGTCCCGCCCATCTCCACTGATTGCGCCGCTGACATACAGAAAGCCGAGTGTACTTCGGCTAGACTCGGCTCTGCTCACAGTCAGGGGCGGGACTGCGAGAGGAGCCGAGACTAGCCGAAGTACACTCGGCTTTCTCTATGTCAGTGGAGGTGGGCGGGACTGAGAGAGGAGCCAAGTAAAGCCGAGTGTACTCCGGCTTTGTGTATCTCGGCTCCTCTCGCTCGTTTCAGTGGGGGATCGGCGTATAACACGCACCCACGATTTCCCCCTGATTTTAAGGGGAAAAAAGTGCGTGTTATACGCCGATAAATACGGTATGTTAAAAGGGGGGACTCAGATAAACATAAACTACTGTGTTATTGCTAAGGTCAGACAACATCATATACACCATTTTTTTTTACCCATAGTGCCACATTAAATTTCACTGTTGGGTGATTTGTCAGTTTAAAAATAATTTTCCCATTAAAAAAAAAGCATAAAAATACTATCCAGTGTCTGGATATGTGTACTTCTCCCCCTACTCTTGTACCCAAAAGTATGCACAGAGCTTGAGGCCATGTTAGAAGCAGCTCCTATGAAATCCCTGGCAATGTGCTTGTGTAGCGCCCCCCCCTATATTTGGGGGCGCTGTATGGAAACTTAGGGGCAGTCTGAGCCAGTAGTTGGGCTCAGACCAATATTAGTTCAAATTGTTTGCTCTGCTCTGGGTGTGATACTGCCCGGCAGTGTTATTCTCCTTTGCCTGTAGGTGGCACTGTCACCGCCGGCACAGGCTGGATCACGGGGGTATCACAGCACCTTGGGTGTCCTCTCTCGGCAGCCATGCAGTGGGCGTGGTCTACCCGCTGTGCATGCTGGGAGAGGGTACAAAAGGGCAAAAGCATTCAGGGGGACATCTGGTCCAGTGAGCGTCCCTCGTGGCCCACATGGCATGAGGTGCACGGGTGTGTTTAGGCCCCGGGCACCTTTAGCCCTAGGCTTTGCTGCTGCATCGTAGGCCCAGCTCTCTTAACAATGGCCTACGCTTCGGAGAAGGATCCCAGGCTGCCCGGTTGTATGGGGGCCCATCTTTAGGAAAGGAGTTCCAGGGGAAGATCAGTCCCGGCGGAGATAGCGACGGTACTGCTGTCTCGGGGAGAGGCCCGGAGGCCTACCTAAAGGGGGATCCATCATCTCTGACATCCGTGCTCCATCCCGGCTGCTAGGACTGCTCTTATAGGGACTATCCGGGTGAGCAATACCCACTCAGGCTTGAGTGGCGACGAGTATATATATATTTGGGATCTAAGTGTTGCGTGCCTGAACCTTCCCCTACATCCTCAACTTTCCTGCCTTCGCTTTCTTCAAGTTGACTCAAAAGTGACAAAAAGAATAAAGCCTTGCTGATTAGGTTTTACTTGTGTGTGGACATTGGCCTTATTCCTGAATACACTGGTGTACCTAGACAACGGAGCTGAAGGATCCACTCGTGGGAGGTAACTTGCTGCAGACCCAAAGGTAATTAACAGGGGATTTCTTCCTTACCAAAGTGTGGATTCGGCGTAGCCGCAGGGGAAGAGTAAAGAGGGAAGTGCAAAAACCCACCCTGGGAGCTACACTTGTGTGGACTGTAAGACAATGTTAATGAACCGAGCTTTGACCAATGCACTTCAAAGATTCTAGGGGTCCGGTATATCTAACTATGGCACTAAAGATGATGATCTGGATCATAGGCGGTTCACTGACTTTCTTCACATTTTTAAAGCTTTTGGCACAATGCAGTTAAGATAAGGGGTGGGGTTTGTCAGTTAAAGGAGGGGCTTAGCCAGAATGGGCATATTAATGAAACGTCATGACTATTCTTGGAGGCGTAGAAGGTTGACTCCTCCATCTAGGTCACCTAGATGGAGGCACGTATCTCCGGCCCTTGTGGGATTTCGGGAACCCATCTTTGACTGCTTTCTTCAGTTGCAGACTCTACTTTGGGATTTCCAGTTATCCACCGGGGGATTTGCTGTTCAAGCATGTGTTGCGGAAACATATAGGAGCGTTACTTTCCTTCTGTGGCTGTCACGATCAGGCGTCAGGCGCGAAGACCAGTTGCTATAGCAGTTGCAGGACTACCACCGACCAGTAGGATAGGTACACAGGCAGTCACCCTGGCAGATGATGCAGGCTCACCTGAGGGGCGGAGTCTAAGTACTAACCGGTGTTCACCAGAGCTTCTGATGGTGGGGATGGATTTAGCTGCGCGCTGCCGTGTTTCCCTGAAAGTAAGACCTACCCTGAAAATAAGACCTAGCGTTATTTTCCAGGAAGGCTGCACTATAAGCCCTACCCCGAAAATAAGCCCTAGTTTAAAATGCTTGTAAATCCTATAATCCACTCTATTACAGTAGTATATAATGCACAATGTGTGTGTTTCTGTAATATAATTGCGGGGAAGAGAGCTCCGGCGGGTCACAGAAGCGCAGAGTGACGCTATAATGAAGGTATTTGGCACAATTATATTACAGAAACACACACATTGTACATTATATAATACGGTAATAGAGTGAATTCTAGGATTTTACAAGCATTTTAACTCAGTTCACACTGGAGATTCCTGACAGGCAGGGAGGGAGAGGGGGAGAGAAGACAGCACATTACATGGTAAGACCTACCCTGAAAATAAGCCCTACTGTGTCTTTTGTTGCCAAAATTAATATAAGACCCGGGCTTATTTTTGGGGAAACACGGTAGTACCAGGTCACGGTCCTCAGGATCGCCCCACCAGGAGGTGAGCAAGCTGGGGTCCAGTAGCGGATAAGCAGATGAGGATCAAATGGAAGCGTGGTCAGTAAACAAGCCAAAAGGTCAGTAATGAGTAGTTGCAGGTTGGGATCAGGCAGAAGAGTAGTCAAGGAACAAACCAAAGTTCGATAACGAGTGTTAGCAAAATATGGACGGCAGCAGGGAAGACAAGAGCAAGGCACTGGCTAAGAAAGCACAATAACCTGGAAAAGAGGAAGTGCTGAGACAAGGCTTATATAGGAAGTTCATTGGAGGAGCAAGGAGTTCAAGGTTCAACAGCAATCAAGACACAAGGCAGGGTTGTCCAATGGATAAGGCAGGGTTGTCCAATAGATCAGGCAGGGAGCTGTCCACCATTCCTGATAGCTCAGTGAGTAGAGTCAACAATTCTGACAGAGGCTCTGACTCAACAACTCAACGTTCCCTGGCATCTACCTGGGGTTGATGTTGTGGCCTGGTGGGAGGGTCTCCCCCTCTTAGTCTGAGCTAAATGTGCAGGAACAAATTCATGTTTTTAAGGGGTAGTATGTCTTTTTTATCATGTTTGTAATAAAAACCTTTAAACCTTTATATGTGGTGATATTCATTCTGAGAGGAGGTCTTTTGGCACTTCTAAAGTCCAACTCATGCATTGTTTTTCTTTAGTTACTACAGGGGGTCCCCGGGATACGAACCCGTAAAGCCCTGTACACACGATCGGATTTCCTATGGTTTTTAAACCAATGGATTTTTCCATCGGAAATCCGATGAAGCTGACTGCCATCAGTCTTGCCCACACACCATCAGTCAAAAAACCGACCGTTCCAAATGCGGTGACGTAAAACACTCCGATGAGCCGAGAAAAATTAAGTTCAATGCTTCTGAGCATGCGTCGCCTTGATTCTGAGCATGCGTGGGTTTTTTATCCGATGGATTTCCCCACAGACGATAATAATTTGCGATCGTTTTTTTTTAACCATTGGATAAATTTAAAACATGTTCTATTTTTAAACACCGATGGGAAAAAGACCGATGGGGCCCGTACACGATCGGTTTGTCCGATGAAAAAAGTCCATCGGTCTGTTTTCATCGGTAAAACCGATCGTGTGTACAGGGCTTTAGGGACTTTCCTCCTGTTTGTAAATCGGAAATGTTCGTAAGTCGGCTGCGAATGCGCAGAACTACAATTGCGGACATTTCCGATGTTGAATGCCGTTCTGCGCATGCGTGGCCAATTACGGACATTTCCGTCACTTTCCGAGGCTCCGTCTGGCCGCGCATGCGCAGAACAGCAGATGGACCGCGAAGAACGGCAGAGGGTCCCCGCAGCGCCCGGTTTGTAAGTAGGAGGGGTTCATAAGTCGGGCGTTTGTAAGTCGGGGACCCCCTGTATAAGAATGTGGTGCTGATCCTTCAGTCATGCTCATTTTGAAAAAAATAATAATAATTTATATATTTTTATTAAAAAAAAAGTAGAATTGGTGCTTAATTTTTGTTTCAGTGCTGAATATTGTGGCTTGAATTCCAACAACTTCCAGCAGAACTTCCTACTGAGAATACTCATCTCCCAAAAATTAGATCATTATGTGTCCTAAAACTGATATCATACACACCATGTGACCATTTGTGGGTCACACAATTAATTATAGTCAGCAATGTTTTTCTCCATTTAATTAGAAATGACGATAGAATTATTTAACATATACGAGGCCAGGTAATAAATCTGTTTGACTAATGGAACATTTAGGAAAATCACATTGTGAACTGTCCTTAAAGTGGTTGTTAACCCTTAGTGAGGAAAAAAAACACAACAAACACCTGCAAGACAAAGGCATAATGAGCTAGTATGCATAGCATACTAGCTCATTATGTAATACTCATCTGAGATCGAAGCCCACGAATCCGAATCACAAATTTTTATGAATACGAATTCTGTACGAAATACGAAATTTCGTTTACGAATTTCGGCTCCAAATTATCCGAATCCAAACGACCAAATAACGATAACTATAGCCAGTGCCACATGTCAAAAACGAAAGTAAAAAAATTGAGATTTCGAATAGTTACGAATAACCGCAATGTATTAGAAAAGTATGAATCCATTCGAAGCACGCAGCGCCACAGCGCCACTGTCAGACATGTAAATTTACAAACCAAAAAAAAGTTACGAATGTACGAATCCATTCGAAGCACGTTAGACAGCGCCATTGTGAGAGACACGGAAAATTACAAATCAACAAACAAAAAAAAGTAACGAATTTACGAATTTCGGCTCCAAATTATCCGAATCCAAACGACCAAATAACGATAACTATAGCCAGTGCCACATGTCAAAAACGAAAGTAAAAAAATTGAGATTTCGAATAGTTACGAATAACCGCAATGTATTAGAAAAGTATGAATCCATTCGAAGCACGCAGCGCCACAGCGCCACTGTCAGACATGTAAATTTACGAACCAAAAAAAAAGTTACGAATGTACGAATCCATTCGAAGCACGTTAGACAGCGCCATTGTGAGAGACACGGAAAATTACAAATCAACAAACAAAAAAAAGTAACGAATTTACGAATCCATTCGAAGCACGTTAGGCAGCGCCATTGTAAGAGACACGGAAAATTATGAATCAACAAACAAAAAAAAAAGTTACGAAAGTAGGAGTTGTGTCCAGAATCAACGAAAACAATGTACTCTACCGAAAGTACGAATTATAAATCAACTAAAAATAAGGCTTACATTAATACGAATCATTCCGATTCAACTAAAAACGTTGCTTGCGAAAATACGAATTAGTCCGAACACGAAAATCCCGTTTTACGAAATTACGATTTTTTTAGTTATGCACACACAAGTCTACTCTAGTCTACACAATAGACTTGTGTTATGTAACCTTAATACGTTTTCGGATAATTCGTTATTATTCGTAGAGTGTCGTCGATATTCGTTATCAAAATGAACGATTCGTCCGAAATTCGTATTTCGTACGAATCCGAATTAAATTCCGTACGCGAATTACGATTTTTTTAAAATACGGAACGAAACGAAACAAATTTTTTGACGGCTCCCATGTCTACACAGCACCGGCCGCCGACATCGCTCCCAGGGTTACTTCCGGGTATCGCGGGCTCCGGCGCTGTGATTGGCCGGAGCCGTGATGAAGACACTCCCGTGCATGCGCGTGGGAGCCGTCGGTAACGGCACTGTCTAACTGAAGCAACGGCATGATGTGCCATTGCTTCAGTGCGCATGTGCCGATGACTACGGCACATGCAGACACAGGGTATATCTCCTAAAAACCATGCAGGTTTAGGAGTTATCCAGGGTAGCTACAGGTGAAGCCTTAATATAGGCTTACCTGTAGCATAAAGTGTGTTGTAAGGGTTTACAACCATGGGCGTCCGCTGAACTTTTTTCAGGGGGGGGCATCATTTTAAGGTCATCCATGCTCGGTCCCTTTTTGACAATGTCACGAAGGGGAGGGGCTTAGTCATTATCACATAAAGCACAGGCATGCAAAGGTTTGAGAAACCTGATGCAACTATCAAGCAGCGCCGCTGCTCCATTTACCAGAGAACTCGGCAGCGGCGCCGTGACAGGGAGAGGAGAGCTGCGGGCTGTCTGTATATCTCCCCCGATCGCCCCCATCCCCCTTTCTGTCAGCCGAAAAGAGAGAGGGAGAGAGAGAGAGAGAGGCTCTAATTGAATTTGCCGCGCCGCCGCCTTGCTTCCTGCCCGCTGCCTGTTTTCCTCCCCGAGAATCACGGCACTGGATTCCAGGGGGGGGGGGGGGGGGCAAACGCCATCCCTTGCCCTATGGAGTGGACTCCCATGTTTACAACCACTTTAAATCTGACATCCTGCCTCCCCTCCAGTCTTGCACAGTTGTAGCGGCTCCTCTCCTGGACTGAAATGGCTTCCTCTGATTTCACTGCACACTGTGAGCTTCTCACCATGTGCATTAGAAGCTGCAGCAAGTCAGATAGAGCCCCGCCTCATTTCCTGGTTGTAGGACGTTCAGCATCCTCTAGCCCAGTGATTCTCAACCTTTCTAGTGCGGTGACCCCTTGATAAAATTTCCCAAGTTGTGGGGACCCCTAACAGTAAAATTATTTTCGTAGCATGGGTTCTCAGCACCCAAGGCAAGACAAGTAATTTGCGCCCCTAACCCACAGACATTTAGTGCTCCCTGAGTCCCTTCCACTTGTACAGTATTAAAACCCCTTATGGTACATTTCAGGCTGTACCACTCCCTCTTTGTTCTCCTTTCTTTCCCTTTTTTCTCTCTCCATCTTAATTTCTTGTTTTTTTCCCCCCATCCCTCTCTCTAGGCATATTTCTTGTTCTTTCTCCTATTCTTTCTCTCCCTTTTTCTTTGTTCCTCCCTCTCTTTTAGTTTCCCTTCCATGTATTCTCAATTTTTATTCCACCTCTTACTCCTTGGTGGGGGGGGGGGGGGGAGTTGGGATGAGTGGTAACGCTGGCGGGGAGTTGGGATGAGTGGCAATGCTGGGGGAATTCTGATCAGCCAACTTAGGTGCTCTTGATCAAGGTCATCTGCTGATCTGAGAATTGTAGTGGGGACTTTTAATGGCAACTCTAATCACAGGTAGTGTTTACTCACTGTGTCTCCAGCTTCACTGTGTCTCCGACCTTGTGGTGTCTCGTAACAGTGACACCTATGCTGAAATCAGCAGATAGGGTCTCCTCCAGCCCCTCCCACTGCAAATTCCTCTAGTCTCTGCCCCCCAGCCATGCGGTGAACTGAATGGGCGGCTGCGAAGAGGCTGAGTGGGCGGCCGCGGGCTTTAGGAACAGCCCAGCTGGGCGGCCACAGGCTCCAGAGACAGCCCTGCTGGGCGGCCACAAAAAGGCTGGGAGAACAGCCCAGGATTCGGTGACCCCTGGCAAATCATCATTCGACCCCCGAGGGGGTCCCAACCCCCAGGTTAAGAACCACTGCTCTAGCCCTTTCCTCCCCAGTCTGACTGTCCCTGGCCCACCTGTCCTATCACAGACTGTCTGACTTTCATTCATTGGATTTCAGTTCTTTTAATCATGGAGGCTCTGCATCACATTTGGGCAGTACCTAGGGTGGTCTGTATGCAGATACAGCTTACTCCTCCAGACTGATACAGACACATCTTAGGGTATTTTGATATTTGCATTGGTGATAACTAGACCACCTCAACATCGGACATACGATCCATGTATGTCAGCACTAGGTCTAGACTCTCCCTTCCTTTACTTCCCTTCCACCCTATCACTTTCTTCCTTCCTCTGCTCTATTCTTTCTCTCTTTCCTTCCATCTCTTAGGGGGTTGACCTCAGGCCTTGGGTGCTGGAGGGACCCTCTACAACACACAGAGGATATCCTTCCTGGAGGCACAGGAGCAGGTGTGAGGACAGCAGGAGCAGGTCAGCACATTCAGGAGTTCTCCAGGAGAGTCAGCCAGGTGGGCTAGTGAGTGTGCAGTCTGGGAGGACTGTGGAGAAGTAGTCTGAAGAGGTAGTGAAAGGGGGAGCTGCAACCAGACATGCTGGCAGTGCCTAAAGAGGTGGTGCTGGGATCAGTAGCCACGGGGATGTTAGCTGGACACTGGACCTTGCTACACAACCAAAGGGTCCCTGCCTGTAAAGGGCTTTTGTTTTGATCTGGCTAAGTGCTTTGCCTTCTGTCATACCCTCCACACTCCTCTCCTGTACATACTGCCCACTGTCATACCCTCCACACTCCTCTCCTGTACATACTGCCCACTGTCATACCCTCCACAGTCCTCTCCTGTACATACTGCTCACTGTCATACCCTCCACACTCCTCTCCTGTACATACTGCCCACTGTCATACCCTCCACAGTCCTCTCCTGTACATATTGCCCACTGTCATACCCTCCACACTCCTCTCCTGTACATACCGCCCACTGTCATATCCTTCACACTCCTCTCCTGTACATACTGCCCACTGTCATACCTTCCACACTTCTCTCCTGTACATACTGCCCACTGTCATACCCTCCACACTCCTCTCCTGTACATACTGCTCACTGTCATACCCTCCACACTCCTCTCCTGTACATACTGCCCACTGTCATACCCTCCACACTCCTCTCCTGTACATACCACCCACTGTCATATCCTCCACACTCCTCCCCTGTACATACTGCCCACTGTTATACCCTCCACACGCCTTACCTGTACATACTGCCCACTGTCATACCCTCCACACTCCTCTCCTGTACATACCACCCACTATCATACCCTCCACACTCCTCTCCTGTACATACTGCCCACTGTCATACCCTCCACTAGTGATGAGCCGAACACCCCCGGGTTCGGTTCGCACCAGAACCCGCGAACGGACCGAAAGTTCGTACGAACATTAGAACCCTATTAAATACAATGGATGCGAACGTTCGAATTCTAAAGTGCTAATTATAACAACTATTATGCATGTTATTGTCCTAAAAAGGGTTTGGGAACCCGGGTTGTGCACCAGGGGACATGTATCAATGCAAAAAGAAGTTTTAAAAACGGTCGTTTTTCGGGAGCAGTCATTTTAATGATGTATAAAGTGAAAAAAAAAAAGTCAAATATTCCTTTAAATATTGTACCTGGGGGGTGTCTAAAGTATGCCTGTGAAGTGCCACGTGTTTCCCGTGTTTAGAACTGTCCCTGCACAAAATGACACTTCTAAAGGAAAAAAAAGCCATTTAAAACTGCTTGCGGCTTTAATGTAATGTCTGGTCCCGGTAATATGGATGAAAATCTTTAAGAAAAATGGCATAGCTACCCCATGACCCCCCCCCCCCTACCCCAGCCCATTACCAGCCCCTTTGGGTCTTGTATGGATATTAAGGGGAACCCCGCACATAAAATAAAAAAGGCCCTATATACTCTGAACAGCCGTATACAGGCGGTGCATACAAGACAGGGACTGTAGGTTTGTTCTTATGTAGAATCTGTTTGTAATTTTGAACAGGTACATTGTTTAAGTGTAGCTCCAGCCCAAAAATCTATTTTTAAACTTTTTGGAAAACATAGGTAAGGGTTATCACCCCTGTAACATTTGTTTTGCTGTCTGTGCCCCTGTTCAGAACATTTCACCTCACTTTCCGTCCCAATGACAACTGTTTTTGAAATGTGGTGTTTTTCTTGAAACAAGGATTGCTGATAAAGCATCAGTACAGAGGAGACACCTTTCTCCCATATTAATTCTTACAGGAGAGAATTTTCCTTCCAAGGGGTAGATTTCCTCTCACTTCCTGTTGTCTTCTTGCGTTTGCAAGTAGGAGTCGTTTGTAAGTTGGATGTTTGAAAGTTAGGGACCTGCCGTATATACTCTGCAGAAATAGGCCCCTTAGTTGTTGGTGTTGGCACAACACTGTAAGCACTCACAGTTACTCTTGGTTGGTGCTGGAACGCCCTGCTGTCAACTATTATATCAGGAATTGTAATTACATATAATTGTTGAACAGTGGTAGTAAAAATTGGGCCTTTGATGGTGGTGCTGGTGCCACAACACTGTAAGCCCTGACAGTTACTCTTGGTGGGTGCAGCAATGGGCCCTGCTGTGAATTATTAGATCAAGAATTGTAATTACATGCCCCTTTTGAACAGGGGCTGAAAAATTGGGCCTTTCGTGGTGGTGGTGGTGGTGGCGTTGCCACAACACTGTAAGCCCTCAGAGTTACTCTTGGTGGGTGCAGCAATGGGCCCTGCTGTGAATTATTAGATCAAGAATTGTAATTACATGCCCCTGTTGAACAGGGGCTGAAAAATTGGGCCTTAGGCACTGGTGGCACAACACTACAACCCCTCACAGATACTGTACTTGGAGCACAGCAATGAGCCCTGTTGCAAAGTATTGCTTCAAAAATTGTAATGACACGCCCCTGTTAAACAGGGGCTGAAAAATTGGGCCTTAGGCACTGGTGCCACAACACTCCAACCCCTCACAGATACTGTACTTGGAGCACAGCAATGAGCCCTATGGCAAATTATTGCTAAAAAAATTGTAATTACACGCCCCTGTAAAACAGGGGCTGAAAAATTGGGCCTTAGCCACTGGTGGCGGCACCCATAAACAAAAATGATCTTCCAAGCTATCATCATCAATCGTATCATTGAGGACTCGGAGGAGGAGGATAGCCAGTCAACATAACAGCACAGACACTCAGCATCAGCATCAGTCTTGAAGGGATGTGACATGTTAAAATCCATTAGTCTGTTATATCAGCATCAGGTGTGTGGTAGCTGGTGGTGATCCAAGACTGGTTCATCTTGATGAAAGTCAGTCGATCAACCGAGTCGGTGGACAGGCGCACCCTGTGATCCGTGACAAATCCTCCAGCAGCACTGAATGTGCGTTCCGAAAGAACGCTGGATGCAGGACAGGCCAGTAGCTCAATTGCATACTGTGCAAGCTCTGCCCAGTGATCCATCCTCAAGACCCAGTAAGCCAGAGGATTTTCGGTGGCGAAGGTGTCCAAGTCTGACCTTGCCCCTAGATATTCCTGCACCATGTTTATCAGACGCTGGCGATGGTTGCTGGAACCGATCATACTTTGGGGCTGCGGACTAAAGAATTGTCTGAACGCATCGGTCAGACGGCCACCTTCCCCACCGCTCCTTCTTTGACTGCCCGAAGCCTCAGCAACTCGTTGTCCAGGACCAGGAGTTTGTAACCTCCCAGTCTCTGGGAACGCGTTGCACAGACCTTTCTGCAAGGCCTCCCGGAGTTGTCTCATCCTCTGCTCCCTCTGCGACGGTAACATAAGGTCCGCAACCTTACCCTTGTACCGTGGATCAAGGAGAGTGGCCAGCCAGTAATGGTCCCTCTCCTTGATCCGAAGAATACGAGGATCCTTCCGCAGACTTTACAGGATCAGGGAGGCCATGCAGCGTAGGTTTGCTGAGGCATTCGCTCCGGAGTCCTCTGGGTCACTAAGGACGACATGATCCGCAGCCACCTCCTCCCAGCCACGTACAAGTCCACTGGTTTCTTGGGACTGTAAATCATCCCTAAAAGACTGCTGCTGATGATGCTGAGTGCCAGCCTCCACCTCCATGCTGACACAATCCTCCTCCTCCTCCTCCTCCTCTTCCTGTGCGATGGGTGGGACAGAAGGAACACTGTCTGGGTAAAGGGGGCCTTGAGAGGCAAGGAAGTCCTCCTCTTCCTGCCTCTGTTCTGCCTCAAGTGCCCTGTCCATTATTCCACGCAGCGTGTGCTCCAACAGGTGGACAAGAGGTACAGTGTCACTGATGCATGCACTGTCACTGCTCACCATCCTCGTGGCCTCCTCAAATGGTGCCAGGACAGTGCATGCATCCCTGATCATGCCCCACTGGCGTGGAGAAAAAAAACCAAGCTCCCCTGACCCTGTCCTGGTGCCGTAGTCGCACAGGTACTCATTGATGGCCCTCTGCTGCGTGTGCAGCCGCTGCAGCATGGCCAACGTTGAGTTCCACCTGGTGGGCATGTCACATATAAGGCGGTTCTTGGGCAGGTTCAACTCCTTTTGCAGCTCAGCCAGGCGAGCACTGGCATTATAAGATCTGCGGAAATGCACACAGACTTTCCTGGCCTGCCTCAGGACATCCTGTAAGCCCGGGTACCTGCCCAAGAACCGCTGCACCACCAGGTTAAGGACGTGAGCCACACAGGGCACATGGGTCAATTGTCCCTGTCGGAGGGCGGAGAGGAGGTTGGTGCCATTGTCGCAAACCACCATTCCTGGCTTAAACTGGCGTGGCGTCAACCACCTCTCGGCCTGGCCCTGCAGAGCAGACAGGACCTCTGCCCCAGTGTGGCTTCTGTCCCCCAAACACACCAGCGCAAGCACGGCATGGCATCTTTTTGCCTGCGTACTTGCGTAGCCCCTTGAACGGCTACGGAGCACCGCTGGTTCAGAGGACAAACCACAGGAAGAGGCCATGGAGGAAGAAGAAGAGGAGGGGGTGGAGGAGAGAGGTGTGTCACAACCAGTAGTAGCATTTTGGAGGCGTGGCGGTGGAACAACCTCCAACACTACTGCACCTTGTCCTGCATCCTTCCCAGCTGCCAAAAGAGTGACCCAATGGGCCGTGAAAGAAAGGTAACGTCCCTGTCCATGCCTGCTGGACCATGAGTCAGCGGTAATATGCACCTTACCGCTGACCGCCCTGTCCAGCGAGGCCAAGACATTGCCTTCCACATGCCGGTAGAGAGCCGGAATAGCCTTCCGTGAGAAAAAGTGGCGTTTGGGAACCTGCCACTGAGGAACCGCACATTGCACAAACTCACGGAAGGGGGCCGAGTCTACCAACTGAAAAGGCAGCAGTTGAAGCGCTAGCAATTTAGCCAAGCTAGCATTCAACCACTGGGCATGTGGATGGCTGGGAGTGAACTTCTTTCGACGGTCCAGCAGCTGGGGCAGGGAAATTTGCCTGCTAGAATCGGACGTCGGTGTACTGCTAGCAGAGTGGCCGCAAGTACTTGGCTGTGACACACCTAATTCTACACCTTCATTCCTCTCAGTGCATGTTTCAGAGAGGACTGAAGTTATAGTGGGGTTGGAGATCCCAGCTGATGCGGTGCAAGGAGAGGTCCGCTTTGTTCTTTGGTGTGGGTCTTTGAGGTAGGCTTGCCAACGAGCTGCATGACAGGTCAACATATGTCTGGTCAGGCATGTGGTACCCAAGCGGCTGATGTTTTGGCCACGCGATATACGCTTGAGACATATGTTGCAAACAGCAGCTGTGCGATCTGATGCACTAGCCTCAAAAAAGGCCCACACCAAAGAACTTTTTGAATGACGGGCAGAGGCAGCGCCCTGCACAGGCGGAGCTCTGCGGTGTGATTCCGTCGGTGTACTGCCCTTACGCTGGCCACCAAAGGGCATCCTGCCTCGTTGGAGATGTGCCTCCTCCTCATCCTCCTCCTCCTCCTCTCTCCTATTAGGCACCCACGTGGAGTCAGTGAACTCATCATCCCCTCCCTCCTCATCACTGGAGCCAATCTGGCAGTATGCTGCAGCTGCTGGAACATGACTGCCAGATTGGTGTCCTTCTTGAGCATCCCCTCTGTCTGCTCTCACGCTACTGCCTTCCTGTAGCTGGGTTTCATCATCAGACCCTTCGAAACGCTGGGCATCCTCCTGGAGCATGTACCCAACACTGTGCTCAAACAGTTCGGGGGACTCCTCAGGAGGAGGACATGGTGGGTCTAGGGAAGGAGTGACTGATGATGAGTCTGACATTGATACCAGGGAAGAGGACGCTTTAGCAGCTGCTTTGCCAGTACCCTGAGCCTGGGTGAGAGAGGATGAGGAGGAGGAGGAGGGCTTGGTCATCCACTCTACCAAGTCTTCGGCATGATGTGGCTCAACATGTCCAGCTGCCGAAAAGAAGGACAAGCGTGTCCCATGGCCATGTGCTGATGACAATGCACCGCGTCCACGACCAGCACTGTTGTCCCCAGACACAGAGCCTGCTTGCCCTCTTTTATTGCCTCCTGACTGTCTGCCTCTCCTTGTTTGCCTTCCAGACATTCTAATAGATGGCCTGCAGGGAGATGGGAAAAAAGCAATAAGGGCTACCTTCAGGTGTCCTTCTCTGTCCCTTTACTTAAGGATTTCTAAATATGGTTGAGGATGATTGCTTTTGCACAGAATAGCACAACGACAATTTCCCTGACTGTCCAAAAAACAAGGATTTCAAAGATGGTTGATGAGGAATGCTTTAGCACACTATAGCACAAGGAGAATTTCCCTCACTGTCCTTCCCTGTCCCTAGAAACAAGGATTCGTACAGTAAAACACACTGACACTCTCCCTACCTATAGTTTAATGTCCCTAGAAAAAATGTTTTTTTAAAGCACACTATAGCACAAGGAGAATTTCCCTCACTGTCCTTCCCTGTCCCTAGAAACAAGGATTCGTACAGTAAAACACACTGACACTCTCCCTACCTATAGTTTTCTGTCCCTAGAAAAAAATTTTTTTAAAGCACACTATAGCACAAGGAGAATTTCCCTCACTGTCCTTCCCTGTCCCTAGAAACAAGGATTCGTACAGTAAAACACACTGACACTTTCCCTACCTATAGTTTTCTGTCCCTAGAAAAAATGTTTTTTTAAAGCACACTATAGCACAAGGAGAATTTCCCTCACTGTCCTTCCCTGTCCCTAGAAACAAGGATTCGTACAGTAAAACACACTGACACTCTCCCTACCTATAGTTTTCTGTCCCTAGAAAAAATGTTTTTTTAAAGCACACTATAGCACAAGGAGAATTTCCCTCACTGTCCTTCCCTGTCCCTAGAAACAAGGATTCGTACAGTAAAACACACTGACACTCTCCCTACCTATAGTTTTCTGTCCCTAGAAAAAATGTTTTTTTAAAGCACACTATAGCACAAGGAGAATTTCCCTCACTGTCCTTCCCTGTCCCTAGAAACAAGGATTCGTACAGTAAAACACACTGACACTCTCCCTACCTATAGTTTTCTGTCCCTAGAAAAAATGTTTTTTTAAAGCACACTATAGCACAAGGAGAATTTCCCTCACTGTCCTTCCCTGTCCCTAGAAACAAGGATTCGTACAGTAAAACACACTGACACTCTCCCTACCTATAGTTTTCTGTCCCTAGAAAAAATGTTTTTTTAAAGCACACTATAGCACAAGGAGAATTTCCCTCACTGTCCTTCCCTGTCCCTAGAAACAAGGATTCGTACAGTAAAACACACTGACACTCTCCCTACCTATCCTTCTCTTTCCCTAAACTAAAGGAATCCAGGTTAAGCAAGAAAAAATAAATGTCACTGTCCCTGCCTATGCTTCTCTTTCCCTGCTCCGGAACACACTACACTAGGCCGCCGTGCTGGCGGCCTTTTATAGTGTGGGGCGTGTACTAAACACCCTCAGCAATAATTGGCCACAGGCATCCTGCCTGTGGCCAATCATTGCTCTCCTCGCTGCCGGCGCTGTGATTGGCCAAGCATGCGGGGTCACAGTGCATGCTTGGCCAATCACAGCGCCTGGATGACACTGCGATGGCGTAGTGCATTGTGGGCCGTTCGCGTCACTCGAATTAGGCGCGAACGGCCCAAATCGTTCGATCTTCGTCGAACGATCGAACAGCCGATGTTCGAGTCGAACGTATGTTCGACTCGAACACCGAGCTCATCCCTACCCTCCACACTCCTCTCCTGTACATACCACCCACTGTCATACCCTCCACACTCCTCTCCTGTACATACCGCCCACTGTCATACCCTCCACACTCCTCTCCTGTACATACCACCCACTGTCAAATCCTCCACACTCCTCTCCTGTACATACTGCCCACTGTCATACCCTCCACACTCCTCTCCTGTACATACTGTCCACTGTCATACCCTCCACACTCCTCTCCTGTACATACTGTCCACTGTCATACCCGCCACAATCCTCCTGTACATACTGCCCACTGTCATATCCTTCACACTCCTCTTCTGTACATACTGCCCACTGTCATACATTCCACACTCCTCTCCTGTACATATTGCCCACTGTCATATCCTTAACACTCCTCTCCTGTACATACTGCTCACTGTCATACCCTCCACACTCCTCTCCTGTACACACTGTCCACTGTCATACCCGCCACACTCCTCTCCTGTACATACTTCCCACTGTCATATCTTCCACACTTCTCTCCTGTACATACTGCCCACTGTCATATCCTTCACACTCCTCTCCTATACATACTATCCACTGTCATACCCTCCACACTCCTCTCCTGTGCATATTGTCCACTGTCATACCTTCCACACTCTTCTCCTGTACCACTGTTATACCCTTAACACTTAACAGTGTTATACCCCTACCATTAACACTCCTTTCCTGTACATACTACCCACTGTCATACCCTCCGCACTCCTCTCCTGTACATACTGCTCACTGTCATACCCTCCACACTCCTCTCCTGTACATGCTGCCCACTGTCATACCCTCCACACTCCTGCTGTACATACTACCCACTGTTATACCTTCCACACTCTTCTCCTGTACATACCGCCCACTGTCATACCCTCCACACTCCTCTCCTGTACACATTGCCCACCTCCACAACCACTAGGCCAGTGTTGTTGGGAAAAGGCCCTTGTCCTCATCAACACGGGTACAAGGTGACTGATTTGCTAGGGGGTCCCTCCTGGGACCCCCCCCACCTGTGGTGAATGCCTATAGCCTGGTATGGTTCAGGAAAAGGGCATGCTCAGAGTGAATTGTCCACTTCAACGAGAGCTTGCCTTTAAGGAGGATTCAATTTTAATGTTACATTTTCTTCCTTCCTGCATTACCTCACATTCCTCTCACATTGTCAGTAGGGATGAGCTTCGTGTTCGAGTCGAACATACGTTCGACTCGAACATCGGCTGTTCGATCGTTCGACGAAGATCGAACGATTTGGGCCGTTCGCGCCAAATTCGAGTGACGCGAACGGCCCACAATGCACTACGCCATCGCAGTGTCATCCAGGCGCTGTGATTGGCCAAGCATGCACTGTGACCCCGCATGCTTGGCCAATCACAGCGCCGGCAGCGAGGAGAGCAATGATTGGCCACAGGCAGGATGCCTGTGGCCAATTATTGCTGAGGGGGTTTAGTACATGCCCCACAATATAAAAGGCCGCCAGCACGGCGGCCTTGTGTAGTGTGTTCCGGAGCAGGGAAAGAGAAGCATAGGCAGGGACAGTGTCATTTTTTTCCTTTACTAATCCTGGATTCCTTGTGTTTAGGGACAGAGAAGGATAGGTAGGGAGAGTGTCAGTGTGTCATTCTGTGCTAAACCTTGTTTGTAGGGACAGAGAAGGACAGTGAGGGAAAGTGTCAGTGTGCTATTCTGTGCTAAACCAATCTTGCTGAACCATATTTTAAATCCTTGAGTTTAGGGACAGAGAAGGACACTCGTGGAAACTATCAGTGTGCTATTCTGTGCTAAATCTTGTTTGTAGGGACAGAGAAGGACAGTGAGGGAAAGTGTCAGTGTGCTATTCTGTGCTAAACCAATCTTGCTGAACCATATTTGAAATCCTTGAGTTTAGGGACAGAGAAGGACACTCGGGGAAACTATCAGTGTGCTATTCTGTGCTAAATCTTGTTTGTAGGGACAGAGAAGGACAGTGAGGGAAAGTGTCAGTGTGCTATTCTGTCCTAAACCAATCTTGCTAAACCATATTTGAAATCCTTGAGTTTAGGGACAGAGAAGGACACTCGGGGAAACTGTCAGTGTGCTATTCTGTGCTAAATCTTGTTTGTAGGGACAGAGAAGGACAGTGAGGGAAAGTGTCAGTGTGCTATTCTGTCCTAAACCAATCTTGCTGAAGCATATTTGAAATCCTTGTTTGTAGGGACAGAGAAGGACAGTGAGGGAAACTGTCAGTGTGCTATTCTGTCCTAAACCAATCTTGCTGAACCATATTTGAAATCCTTGAGTTTAGGGCAGGGGTCTCAAACTACCGGCCCGCGGGCCATTTGCGGCCCGCGAACAGGTTCCAATTGGCCCGCAGGCAGGGGCCGATGGCTCAGTGTGTCACTCGTCTCTCTACCTTTCTCGGAGTCTGTCTGTGTGGACAGAGCCGGTGCTCCCACTAGGCAGCCACCTAGAACGCAGCTGACCCTTGCCTTATCTCTTCCTCCTCCTTGTCGCCCCCCCTCAAACTTCCGGCAGAGCCGCTGATAGGGGACCAGGACAGGACAGGACCAACCCGCAAGGCTACCAGCGGCAGTGTGCAGCTTCCCGCCCCTCTCCCTCCCATCGGCTTTGACATGCTGGAGGGAGAGGGATATCTGTGTGTAACAGGGCAGGCAGCCAATAGCGCTGCTCTTCTGAGTGGGAGGGCGTGACTGCTAAGTTGCTTCGCCTCCCACCACCTCTTTAGCCAATCAGATTGTCCAGCCCGCCACATTTAGAAGAGGCTAGTGGCCAGAGCAGGGCGGGATGCAGAAGATCCGACATACCTGAACATGAAGAAGGTATGAGATCAAACATGTTACAATGCTGGCTACAGAAATCTAATCAGCATTCTCCTGTCCTGTGTTCAATGTAAATAAAAACAGATAAGAAGCAGTGTGAGAAGATGGAGGGGATCAGTGTGATCACTGCATATTCCACACACAGCACAGGAGAAGGAGAACACACTGATCGAGGGGTGACTTCCCCGTCTTCTCACACTGCTTCTTATCTGTTTTTATTTACACAGGACAGGAGAATGCTGATTAGCTTTCTGCAAGAAGCTGGGACTTCAGCTGTTTCTATATATGGGTAGCTATTTGTGCCAGAGTCCTGTGCCAGCCATCCCTGATTTGTTTGACATTTTCCTTGTTATCTTTTGAAGGCATTAGCTGGTCAGGCTGGGAGCTTCACAGACCTGTTAACCATTTACTGTCCTTCTGTGCTTGAGAAATGACTGTTGGCAAAGTTTTTTTTTTGGCACTTTGTTATATCTTGTAAACTCCTGTTGCAGTGCAGCAATCAATGTTTTTTCCACACTGTTCACTGCTAGCCTAGGACACACTTGTACAATGTCTGCAGTCTCTGACCATCTCCTGTATCGTGTCCGCAGTCTCTGACCATCTCCTGTATCATGTCCGCAGTCTCTGACCATCTCCTGTATCATGTCCGCAGTCTCTGACCATCTCCTGTATCATGTCCGCAGTCTCTGACCATCTCCTGTATCATGTCTGCAGTCTCTGACCCTCTCCTGTAGTACATTTTGCAGTCTCTGACCCTCTCCTGTACTATGTCTGCAGTCTATGACCCTCGCCTGTAGTACGTTTTGCAGTCTCTGACCATCTCCTGTATCATGTCCGCAGTCTCTGACCATCTCCTGTATCATGTCTGCAGTCTCTGACCCTCTCCTGTACTATGTCTGCAGTCTCTGACCCTCGCCTGTAGTACGCTTTGCAGTCTCTGACCCTCTCCTGTAGTATTTCTGCAATAAAGGAGGGCTACAGGCATGAATGAATTAATGTACTGCCACTGCTGGTCATGGTCACTGATGAATTAATGTTTTTGTGCGTGTTTGCAAAATTAAAGTGGGCCGGTCTGGATGAAGTCCTGGGCCAAATTTTTGTCCCAGTCCTGCCCTGCCAGGAGGAGAGGTAAGTGAGCCATCACACTGAGGCTAAGTCCTTAGGTAGGTGACTGGGTTTGAAATTTGTGAGCAGGGGGTATTTGTGAAGTGTAGGGGGTATTTGTGAAGTGTAGGGGTAGTGCTGGGGGTTAATAGTGCGTCTGCTGACACCAGTGCTGGGGGTTAATAGTGCGTCCGCTGACACCAGTGCTGTTTTTGAAGTTTGAAAGTTTGCATGCGACCCCCATGTGATATGAAAACTTGTCTTGTGGCCCTCAGGTAATTTGAGTTTGAGACCCCTGGTTTAGGGACAGAGAAGGACACTCGTGGAAACTATCAGTGTGCTATTCTGTGCTAAATCTTGTTTGTAGGGACAGAGAAGGACAGTGAGGGAAACTGTCAGTGTGCTATTCTGTTCTAAACCAATCTTGCTGAACCATATTTGAAATCCTTGAGTTTAGGGACAGAGAAGGACACTCGTGGAAACTATCAGTGTGCTATTCTGTGCTAAATCTTGTTTGTAGGGACAGAGAAGGACAGTGAGGGAAACTATCAGTGTGCTATTCTGTGCTAAACCAATCTTGCTGAAGCATATTGCAAATCCTTGTGTTTAGGGACAGAGAAGGATAGGCAGGGGACAGTGTCAGTGTCTTTGTTGCTAAGCCTCCTGCACAGTATACACCTGAAGGTAGCCCTTATTGCTGTTTTTCCCATCTCCCTGCAGGCCATCCATTAAAATGTCTGCAAGGCAAACAAGGAGAGGCAGACAGTCAGGAGGCAAAAAAAGAGGGCAAGCAGGCTCTGTGTCTGGGGGCAACAGTGCTGGTCGTGGACGCGGTGCATTGTCATCAGCACGTGGCCATGGGACACGCTTGTCCTTCTTTCGGCAGCTGGACATGTTGAGCCACATCATGCCGAAGACTTGGTAGAGTGGATGACCAAGCCCACCTCATCCTCCTCATCCTCTCTCACCCAGGCTCAGGGTACTGGCAAAGCAGCTGCCAAAGCGTCCTCTTCTCTGGTATCAATGTCATCATTAGTCACTCCTTCCCTAGACCCACCATGTCCTCCTCCTGAGGAGTCCCCCGAACTGTTTGAGCACAGTGTTGGGTACATGCTCCAGGAGGATGCCCAGCGTTTCGAAGGATCTGATGATGATACCCAGCTAGAGGAAGGCAGTAGCGTGAGAGCAGAGAGAGGGGATGCTCAAGAAGGACACCAATCTGGCAGTCATGCTCCAGCAGCTGGAGCATACTGCCAGATTGGCTCCAGTGATGAGGAGGGAGGGGATGATGAGGTCACTGACTCGACGTGGGTGCCTAATAGGAGAGAGGAGGAGGAGGAGGATGAGGAGGAGGCACATCTCCAACGAGGCAGGATGCCCTTGGGTGGCCAGCGTATGGGCAGCACACCGACGGAATTACACCGCAGAGCTCCGCCTGTGCAGGGCGCTGCCTCTGCCCGTCATTCAAAAAGTTCTTTGGTGTGGGCCTTTTTTGAGGCGAGTGCATCAGATCGCACAGCTGCTGTTTGCAACATATGTCTCAAGCGTATATCGTGTGGCCAAACATCAGCCGCTTGGGCACCACATGCTTGATCAGACATATGTTGACCTGCCATGCAGCTCGTTGGCAAGCCTACCTTAAAGACCCACACCAAAGAACAAAGCGGACCTCTCCTTGCACCGCATCAGCTGGGATCTCCAACCCCACTATACCATCAGTCCTCTCTGAAACCTGCACTGAGAGGAATGAAGGTGTAGAATTAGGTGTGTCACAGCCAAGTACTTGTGGCCACTCTGCTAGCAGTACACCGACGTCCGATTCTAGCAGGCAAATTTCCCTGCCCCAGCTGCTGGACCGTCGAAAGAAGTTCACTCCCAGCCATCCACATGCCCAGCGGTTGAATGCTAGCTTGGCTAAATTGCTAGCGCTTCAACTGCTGCCTTTTCAGTTGGTAGACTCGGCCCCCTTCCGTGAGTTTGTGCAATGTGCGGTTCCTCAGTGGCAGGTTCCCAAACGCCACTTTTTCTCACGGAAGGCGATTCCGGCTCTCTACAGGCATGTGGAAGGCAATGTCTTGGCCTCGCTGGACAGGGCGGTCAGCGGTAAGGTGCATATTACCGCTGACTCATGGTCCAGCAGGCATGGACAGGGACGTTACCTTTCTTTCACGGCCCATTGGGTCACTCTTTTGGCAGCTGGGAAGGATGCAGGACAAGGTGCAGTAGTGTTGGAGGTTGTTCCACCGCCACGCCTCCAAAATGCTACTACTGGTTGTGACACACCTCTCTCCTCCACCCCCTCCTCTTCTTCTTCCTCCATGGCTTCTTCCTGTGGTTTGTCCTCGGAACCAGCGGTGCTCCGTAGGCGTTCAAGGGGCTACGCAAGTACGCAGGCAAAAAGATGCCATGCCGTGCTTGCGCTGGTGTGTTTGGGGGACAGGAGCCACACTGGGGCAGAGGTCCTGTCTGTTCTGCAGGGGCAGGCCGAGAGGTGGTTGACGCCACGCCAGCTTAAGCCAGGAATGGTGGTTTGCGACAATGGCACCAACCTCCTCTCCGCCCTCCGACAGGGACAACTGACCCATGTGCCCTGTATGGCTCACGTCCTTAACCTGGTGGTGCAGCGGTTCTTGGGCAGGTACCCGGGCTTACAGGATGTCCTGAGGCAGGCCAGGAAAGTCTGTGTGCATTTCCGCAGATCTTATAATGCCAGTGCTCGCCTGGCTGAGCTGCAAAAGGAGTTGAACCTGCCCAAGAACCGCCTTATATGTGACATGCCCACCAGGTGGAACTCAACGTTGGCCATGCTGCAGCGGCTGCACACGCAGCAGAGGGCCATCAATGAGTACCTGTGCGACTACGGCAACAGGACAGGGTCAGGGGGGCTCGGTTTTTTTTCACCACGCCAGTGGGGCATGATCAGGGATGCATGCACTGTCCTGGCACCATTTGAGGAGGCCACGAGGATGGTGAGCAGTGACAGTGCATGCATCAGTGACACTGTACCTCTTGTCCACCTGTTGGAGCACACGCTGCGTGGAATAATGGACAGGGCACTTGAGGCAGAACAGAGGCAGGAAGAGGAGGACTTCCTTGCCTCTCAAGGCCCCCTTTACCCAGACAGTGTTCCTTCTGTCCCACCCATCGCACAGGAAGAGGAGGAGGAGGAGGAGGAGGATTGTGTCAGCATGGAGGTGGAGGCTGGCACTCAGCATCATCAGCAGCAGTCTTTTAGGGATGATTTACAGTCCCAAGAAACCAGTGGACTTGTACGTGGCTGGGAGGAGGTGGCTGCGGATCATGTCGTCCTTAGTGACCCAGAGGACTCCGGACTGAATGCCTCAGCTAACCTACGCTGCATGGCCTCCCTGATCCTGCAAAGTCTGCGGAAGGATCCTTGTATTCTTCGGATCAAGGAGAGGGACCATTACTGGCTGGCCACTCTCCTTGATCCACGGTACAAGGGTAAGGTTGCGGACCTTATGTTTCCGTCGCAGAGGGAGCAGAGGATGAGACAACTCCGGGAGGCCTTGCAGAAAGGTCTGTGCAACGCGTTCCCAGAGACTGGGAGGTTACAAACTCTTGGTCCTGGACAACGAGTTGCTGAGGCTTCGGGCAGTCAAAGAAGGAGCGGTGGGGAAGGTGGCCGTCTGACCGATGCGTTCAGACAATTCTTTAGTCCGCAGCCCCAAAGTATGATCGGTTCCAGCAACCATCGCCAGCGTCTGATATACATGGTGCAGGAATACCTAGGGGCAAGGTCAGACTTGGACACCTTCCCCACCGAAAATCCTCTGGCTTACTGGGTCTTGAGGATGGATCACTGGCCAGAGCTTGCACAGTATGCAATTGAACTACTGGCCTGTCCTGCATCCAGCGTTCTTTCAAAACGCACATTCAGTGCTGCTGGAGGATTTGTCACGGATCACAGGGTGCGCCTGTCCACCGACTCGGTTGATCGACTGACTTTCATCAAGATGAACCAGTCTTGGATCACCACCAGCTACCACACACCTGATGCTGATATAACAGACTAATTGATTTTAAAATGTCACATCCCTTCAAGACTGATGCTGATGCTGAGTGCCTGTGCTGTTATGTTGACTGGCTATCCTCCTCCTCCTCCTCAATGATCCGATTAATGATGATAGCTTGGAAGATCATTTTGGTTTATGGGTGCCGCCACCAGTGGCTAAGGCCCAATTTTTCAGCCCCTGTTTAACAGGGGCGTGTAATTACAATTTTTGATGCAATACTTTGCAACAGGGCTCATTGCTGTGCTCCAAGTACAGTATCTGTGAGGGGTTGCAGTGTTGTGCCACCAGTGCCTAAGGCCCAATTTTTCAGCCCCTGTTCAACAGGGGCATGCAATTATAATTATTGATCTAATAATTCACAGAAGGGCCCATTGTTGCGCCCACCAAGAGTAACTCTGAGGCCTTACAGTGTTGTGTCAACACCACCACCACCACCACCACCACCAAAGGCCCAATTTTTCAGCCCCTGTTCAACAGGGGCATGCAATTATAATTATTGATCTAATAATTCACAGCAGGGCCCATTGCTGCGCCCACCAAGAGTAACTGTGAGGCCTTACAGTGTTGTGTCAACACCACCACCACCACCACCACCACCAAAGGCCCAATTTTTCAGCCCCTGTTCAACTGGGGCATGCAATTATAATTATTGATCTAATAATTCACAGCAGGGCCCATTGCTGCGCCCACCAAGAGTAACTGTCAGGCCTTACAGTGTTGTGGCACCAGCACCACCATCAAAGGCCCAATTTTTACTACCACTGTTCAACAATTATATGTTATTACAATTCCTGATATAATAGTTGACAGCAGGGCGTTCCAGCACCCACCAAGAGTAACTGTGAGTGCTTACAGTGTTGTGCCAACACCAACACCTAAGGGGCCAATTTCTGCAGAGTATATACGGCAGGTCCCTACTTTCAAACATCCAACTTACAAACGACTACTACTTGCAAACGGAAGAAGACAACAGGAAGTGAGAGGAAATCTACCCCTTGGAAGGAAAATTCTCTCCTGTAAGAATTAATATGGGAGAAAGGTGTCTCCTCTCTACTGATGCTTTATCACCAATCCTTGTTTCAATAAAAACACCACATTTCAAAAACAGTTGTCATTGGGACGCAAAGTGAGGTGAAATGTTCTGAACAGGGGCACAGACAGCAAAACAAATGTTACAGGGGTGATAACCCTTCCCTATGTTTTCCAAAAAGTTTAAAAATAGGTATTTGGGCTGAAGTTACACTTAAACAATGCAGCTGTTCAAAATTACAAACAGATTCTACATAAGAACAAACCTACAGTCCCTGTCTTGTATGCACCGCCTGTATACGGCTGTTCAGAGTATATAGGGCCTTTTTGATTTTGTGTGCGGGGTTCCCCTTAATATCCATACAAGACCCAAAGGGGCTGGTAATGGGCTGGGGTAGGGGGGGGGGTCATGGGGTAGCTATGCCATTTTTCTTAAAGATTTTCATCCATATTACCGGAACCAGACATTACATTAAAGCCGCAAGCAGTTTTAAATGGCTTTTTTTTCTTTTGGAAATGTAATTTTGTGCAGGGACAGTTCTAAACACGGGAAACACGTGGCACTTCACAGGCATACTTTAGACACCCCCCAGGTACAATATTTAAATAAATATTTGACTTTTTTTTTTTCACTTTATGCATCATTAAAATGACTGCTCCCGGAAAACGTCCGTTTTTAAAACTTCTTTTTACATTGATACATGTCCCCTGGTGCAGAACCCGGGTTCCCAAACTCTGTTTAGGACAATAACATGGATAATAGTCATTATAATTAGCACTTTAGAATCCGAACGTTCGCATCCATTGTATTTAATAAGGTTCTAATGTTCGTGCGAACTTTCGGTCCGTTCGCGGGTTCTGGTGCGAACCGAACCCGGGGGTGTTCGGCTCATCACTAATTGTCAGTGTTTGTTTTTCTGATTAAGTGAAGCAGAAGAGTTTTAATTTTAATAAGTAAATATTGTAGAAAAGAGTGATAGAGTGAAACAGGTGGAACTTTCAAGGATGGCTTGACGTGAGAAAATCCTCCAACTAAAGCCATCTGTCTCCCCTCAATCTGACTCCTTATCATTCAGACATCATTAGCATCCTAAAACATTCCTGCCTCGGATATATATATGTAGCGCACAGACCCCTCTGTCTTTACCTGCATTTAATTAGGCTCTTTGCAGGAAGAGAGAGGCACACCGTACCACAAGCCCGTACCCTCCTGTGTGAGGAGGTTGAGCGGTGTTAGTTTTGGGCATGCCCACGGCTGGAGTTGAATCCTCCTGAGGAAGATTCTCACCTCTACCTTGAACAGATGCGAGTCCTTATTTCTCCCCAGTAATGTAACTGTCCACACCAACTGAAAGTCCAACTTCTATTTTTATTTCACACTGGATAACAAATAGTCTCTTTAACAGCAGACAGGTTGAAACAAGACACAGGACAGCTTAGGTGGGAGGAAGTCCAGGCACAAACTCTAATGATTTCCTCGGACTGTTCAGGTTTCACGAACAGTTTTGGCGCACGATCTCTGCCACAGACCGTGAGGTTGGTCTCTGCCACAGACCTGGTGAATAGAAGTCACTGCCACTGACTTGGTGAACGGGTCACTGCCACTGACCTGGTGAATAGGGCCTTGCCCTATGAAGGCACTGCAACTGACTTGGTGAACTACCTTCTTGAAGTATTTGGCCCATGAAAAAGAGAAAACCATCCCTCCGGAGAGTTACCAGAGGCCCTCACCGTCACCACGACTCTGCGCTGGGTCTTCGGAAAGGGTTACCTCCCTGGCCTCCTCATCTCAGATATGGGTCCCCTCGCAAGGCGGCACCCTGGGAGCTCTCGATCCCTAGCGGACCCCAGCCGAAGGTTGCTGGGCCCCGGGCCTTTGAAGATAGTACCTCACCCCAGACTGAAGGTGTCTGGGATGGAACAGGAACTAGGCCTCCGGGACTAGGGCACCCGGAGGTAGCACACGCACCCAGGCTGAAGGTGCCTGGGCGCAGACCCATGAACGAGGACCCCAATTGAAGATGGCCGCCCCATTTTATACCCTCTCCCGACAGGCACAGCAGGTTCCCCGCCCCGCCGCACCACTGCCGAGAGGGGACAAAAAGGGCACAGCCCTGTATTAGCGGCTCAACCCTGGCCCACGGCAACAGCGCCACCTGTAGGCCACAGGGAACTGCACACCAACACCATCTCCCATGGACAGAAATGGTCCATATGCCCTAACAATCAGCGTGTCTGAGCCTAATTACCACTCAGACACTTCCCCTAAATTTAACACCCCGCTACACATCCCCCCCACTAAATTGACACTGGTCCCCAGTGTCTGGAACAAACCCATGCCTCTCAAGCCTGAGCCAGCATAGGCCCAATCCAGAGACTGAACTACAAAAAAAGGACAATTTAAAAAACTGCCTGTTTGTGCCGGAACCTAACATGGGGAAAGGAGGTGAAACATAGAAGGGAAAGAAGAAATCACACCTGTGCACATTAAAACATTTAAATGTCACATAAAATACTTTCAATGGTTATTTACATTTCCCTCCCGCCTGCAATAACTAAGATCCACCCCATTCTCAGTAGTCTTGCTTGGCGTCCGCCTGCAGGGGAAGAAAAAAAACATACATATCTAAAATGGCATGCATTGGAATGAACAAATTCTCCCCGAGAGGAAAATCCCTTCCTTCCAAAAGTAAACTTTATCATCACTAGCAATATAATGGTTGCACAACACCGCCACCTAGTGGCAGTGCTGTGGTTAAGACACTGATGTTGGCCAATTCTCTTCTCCTTGACTGTGGCCCTGAACTATCTACAACCCCAAAGTCCTTGTATCTTTGTGGTAGGGAGAGGGGAGAACAAAAAAAAAAAACAACAGCTCCCGCTCCTCCAATGAGTAGAATACCCCTTTTGTTAGGGCAAAGTTCCTGGGTTTTAAAGAGTGCACTCTTAAAAAAAACAAAGCAAAAATAAGAGTCTTGTCTCTCAAAGGTAATAGTGTGGGTCAGGCAACACCAACGGCTTCCAATGCTTGTCAAAGGTATCAATGTGGTACTCAACATTGTCTTTATCCTTCCTGCAAATAAGTACCTTGTCCGCATATATGTGCCGACCCAACATCCAGGCAGCCTTACAGTCTTTGTATCTCTGGGTAGCTGCAGGTGAACATGAAACGTATCTTTGGGCCTGGGGTACTTTAATGTGTGTCCATATAAAGTCCGCGTACCACCGGTGTCTACAGGCCTCCACTTCAAATAAAAGTTCTTTGGGCAGGTACGGGTACTCCCACCCATACTCGCTGGCAACTTTCTGATTGAAAAGTCTCTGTAATCGGGACAATGGTGGCATGGTAGCACGGTCTCCCTTGCCAGGCAAGACGATGGCATCCGGGTGCCGAGGTACTTTAACTACCTCAGGACCAGTCACAGGGGCCCGCAGCAACACCCGTCTTGTCTCCGTAGCTGATGCAGGCGTCTCCAATGGTGAAAGGGCAGACAAGGGGACAGATCCCTCCTCAGGCCTTGAGGCCTCCACGCGGGACGTACTATCCCCAATGGACATGGGTGAGTCCCTAGCACTACGGGACAAAGACAAGGGCACCTTATCCCAACCCTTCCGTTCAAAAAGTTCATCTATAGCGGCGTCATCTCCCGCATCAGAGATGGACTCCAGATCTGAGGTGTCACACTCCTCCGCAGGGAGGTAACTCTTGGTAGAGGACGAGTCACCGCCTCCGACGAATTCACGGGCATGTGAATCCACAACACTTGGGACCTTGGACAGAGTCTCTTCCCCCGGCTTTCCTCGGCTTGTAGCTGAGCCAGGACGTCCGGGACTTTTCCCTTCGGATGCATCCATTCCGTGTAAGCGCTGGGGCATAGCTCGACCATGGCCGCGGGAAGCTTTCACGAACCCGATCTTCCTCTTGCGCGGTGGGAGAAAGGACTCTGTGGTGGCCGAAGCAGCATCCTCCAGTCTCTCATTTGAAACAGTCTCCTCTGTGACTTCCTCCGAAGTCCTGACAGTGCGCCCAGGGGTGGCTGTGTAAGCTCTGATTCCTCCTTCCAGAGTGGTGGCGCCCGTAAGGCAATTGAGGTGGAAAGCCCGAGGCTTTTCTGTAGGTTGCTCCAGCTCAAACAAGAACTCCTTACATTGCTTGCATCGCCCGAATGGCTTCAGATGAACCACCAGTCCCGAGCAGCCGGGACAAATCACTTCGAGGGCCTCCACATCTTTGCAAACGTAGAGGGTAAAACGTCCCCGGGGCTTGAGCCAAATCCCCGTATCCGTTAAGGGAGCAGCAAATGAAGTCATCATTATTATTTATTTATTTTTATAATTTTTTTTTTTTTTGTAAGGGGCCCAGAGGTCCCAAGAGGCCCGGAGGTCCCCAGGGCCCCAGATGTCAACCTCCCTTTTTTTTTATGTAGCGGCCTCACCCCATCTCTTTTTTCTAGGGGTATTTCGTACGACAGGGTGAGATGCGCTACGGCCCATGTCCTCCCCATAGCTGTGGGTGAGGTGAAGGCCAGTATCAGTATTTTTCTCGGGCCAGTGTGTCTTAGTTATGAACCCAGTCCTGCTGTGCTGACACCTCCCTCTGCTCCCATTAACCAGAGTACCACACACCGATCACGGTCCAACTCTTGTTTTATTGTAAGGTTCACAATAAACAGTGCTTCAGTAGTCAACTGGTTGAAACTCTATAACAGTTCGATTCGGTGGGATGAGCAGGTCGAGGCACTATCCTGATTGTAATCTAAACCACTGTGGTTTCACCAGCGGTTATCATAGCCTTGGTTTAGAAAGAACTTAGAACTTGTGAGTCTCTACCAGCAACTCAAGAGAACGTAGATAGGAGTACCTTCGCTGCGTTGTGGCCCCTTTTAGGGGAAGATGTCTCTCCAAGGGAGTTACCAGAGGCCCATCCGTCACCGGGTTGATGCTGCTCTGGACTCTCGGGACGGGTGACCTCCCCGGCCTCCTCACCTCAGACATGGGCCCCATCCACCTCAGGGACCCTCGGACCACTTCACCCTTGCGGGACCCAGTCGAAGTCACTGGGCCCCAGGCCTCCGATCTAGTACCTCACCCCAGGCTGAAGGTGCCTGGGATGGACTCCAACTCCGTTCCGGTCAGGCCTAGGGCGCCCGGGCCGGAACTCCGAACCGCCCGCACCCAGGCCTAAGGTGCCTGGGCACGTGAAGAAAAGATCCCGAAGACCTCGTGGTTAGGGCGTCTCCCCCTTTTATCCCCTCCCTCGACGTCACGGCAGGTTCCCCGCCCTCGCCGTACCATCTCCGGAAAGGGACAAAAAGAATAGCACTGCGGCAGCAATTCTACCTTGGACCTGCGGGCACAGTGCCACCCACAGGCCAAGGAGAATTATACACCACCCAGTCCTCCACGAACACAAATGGTCCAAAACCTCTCATAATTTACACACCTGAGTCATACTATTACCCAGGTGCATCCCAACTAAATTTAAAGACCCCGCTACATTTATAAAAATTATTATAATTTTTTTTTTTTTTTTATTATTTTTTTTTTTATTATTCTTTTGTAAGGGGCCCAGAGGTCCCCAGAGGCCCGGAGGTCCCCAGGGCCCCGGATGGCAACCCCCCCCTTTTTTTTTGTTCTTTTGTTTTTTTTGTGATCGTCAGCACCCAAAGCCCCCCCGACCTCAACAATTTGCGGCGGCAGCACCCCCCCGTTCCTCAATTCGTGGCTCCCCCCACTTACCAATTTGCGGCGGCAGCACCCCCCGGTTCTCCTCTGCTCTAGGGGGGGGCCATGCCTGAAGCTGTGTAAGGGGCCCCAAAATTCCTGATGGCGGCCCTGGTGTTGGAAGAGGGAATTTGGGGGGCAACAGGGGGTAAGTATTGTTCTAGGAGGCGACATTTTGGGGAGGGTGCTAAGAGTGGTGATTTAGGGGGATTTGTGTAGGGAGAGGGGATGGGGGGGAAGAAGATTTGTGCTAGGAGGGGAGATTTGGGGGGGTAAGTATTGTTCTAGGAGGGGAAATTTTGGGAGGGTGCTACGAGCAATGTGTTTGGGGGGGGGGGTTTGTGTTGGGAGGAGGGATGAGGTGGGGAGGAGATTTCTGCTAGGAGGGGGGGATTTGGAGGGAATTTGTGCTGGGAGGGAGAAATTTGAAGTGGGGGGGGGGGGGGGGGAAGATGTGTGGGAAAATCTTAGGGGTTGAGGAATCTGTGCTGAGAGGGGGGATTTCAGCAGGGGGCGGATTTGTACTGGGAGAAGGGAACATTTATGCTTAGGAGGTAAGCATGCAGATTAGTGCTCAGTGTTTTTATGGGGGGGATTTTTGATGACACACAATGCTCATAAATCTTGGGGGGGTTCAGTTTGGCATATTCGCCGTGGGCTCTAGATGACCTTGCCGCATTTACAAGGAAATAAACATTTTTTTTTTATGTAAACTAACCTTTAAAATTGAACTTTTATATTTTTATTGACTACTAAGCTACAGTGTTCAGCACTTGCAGGCCGAGGAGGGCTTAAAATTTACTCCAGAGCCCTCAGATCTTATATCCTCCAAGGAAGATCCATTGATGCTGAAAAATTCTGGCGATCTGCTGAGTAGATTAAAAGTTAATTTCCTGCACTGCTGCTCCTCCCTGGCACCTTCTATCCCCAGCGCTATCTCCTATAGTGCGCTGGCTGCTCTCTAACGCCTTGTACGCACGTTCGAAATTTCAGATGAAAAAAGTCTGACGGAATTTTTTCATCGGATATTCCGACCGTGTGTACGCCCCATCGGACTTTTTCCGTCTGAGATTCCGACGGAGTTAGAAAGAGAACATGTCCTCTTTTTCGCCGATGGAAATTCCGTTCGTCTGTATGGAACTCCGACGGAGAAAAAAAAACACGCATGCTCAGAATCAAGTCGACGCATGCTCGGAAGCATTGAACTTCATTTTTCTCGGCTCGTCGTAGTGTTGTACGTCACCGCGTTCTTGGCGGTCAGAATTTGGTGTGACAGTGCGTATGCAAGACAGCTTGAGCGTAATTCCATCCGAAAAACCCGTCTGAGTTTCTTCCGATGGAAAATCCGACCGTGTGTACAAGGCATTAGACTTTATATTAACTTCAATTACACCAGGGGTCGGCAACCTACGGCCCGCGGGCCACACCAGACCCGCCGCCCCTAAATATCCTGCCCATCAGTGCAGGTGATTAATTCACGCGCACCCGACCCGCGGACATTTTAAGTAAGAGCAGAAAGGAGCAGGAAGCCTGAAGCTGAATGAGAACACGGGAGAGACACACAGCAGCGCTAATAAGACAGCGGGAGCTTCCGGAGTTACCTTTCTAGGTGATTGGTTGCTAGGTGGTTCTAGCAACCAATCACCAGCTTATTAATATGAAAAATTAACTCTGGAAGCTCCCGCTGTCTTATCAGCACTGCTGTGTGTCTCTCCCGTGTTCTCATTCAGCTTCCTGATCCCTGCTCCGCTCTGCTCTGCCTCTCTGCATGGGGCAAGGTGGGAAAGGGCAGAGCTGCAGGGGGGCTGTGTAATATGCAGGGGGGCTGTGTAATATGCAGGGGGGGCTGAATAGGGGGACTGTGTGATGTGCAGGGGGGCTGTGTAATATGCAGGGGCGGGGCTGAGTAGGGGGGACTGTGTGATGTGCAGGGGGGCTGTGTAATATGCAGGAGTGGCTGTGTAATGTAAAGGGGTAAAAGAAGAAATAACTGCACATCCAAATGTTCCAAAACAAAATACCTTTTATTGAAAAAGACCAGGATACACCAAGGACACCAGGTATTAGTCACGTAGATGCATTTCACACATCTAATCTGTGCTTAATCATTATTATATCATATTATATGATTAAGCACAGCTTAGATGTGTGAAATGCATCTACGTAACTAATACCTGGTGTCCTTGGTGTGTCTTGGTCTTTTTCAATAAAAGGTATTTTGTTTTGGAACCTTTGGATGTGCAGCCATTTCTTCTTTTTCTCAAGTTTGCACGGAGGCGGGCCGGGGCTAGCACTTCTACTTGGTTTCAATAGAGGCATTGCATACACCTGGAGCAGCGGATCCCTTTTCTCTTAATGTAAAGGGATCCAGAGGTGCGGGGCTGTGTAATGTAAAGGGGGTCCAGAGGTGCAGGGGGCTATGTAATGTAAAGGGGTCCAGAGGTGCAGGGGCTGTGTGATGTAAAGGGGTCCAGAGGTGCAGGGGCTGTGTGATGTAAAGGGGTCCAGAGGTGCAGGGGCTGTGTGATGTAAAGGGGTCCAGAGGTGCAGAGGACTGTGTAAATTAAAGGGGTCCAGAGGCACGGGGCTTTGTAATGTAAAGGGGTCCAGAGGTGCAGGGGCTATGTAATGTAAAGGGGTCCAGAGGTGCAGGGGCTGTTTAATGTAAAGGGGTCCAGAGGTGCAGGGGCTGTTTAATGTAATAGGGTCCAGAGGTGCAGGGGCTGTGTAATGTAAAGGGGTCCAGAGGTACAGGGGCTGTGTAATGTAAGGGGGTCCAGAGGTGCAGGGGCTGTGTAATGTAAGGGGGTCCAGTGATGCAGGGTGCTGTGTAATGTAAAGGGGTCCAGAGGTGCAGGGGACTGTGTAATGTAAAGGGGTCCAGAGGTGCAGGGACTGTGTAATGTAAAGGGGTCCAGAGGTGCAGGGGCTGTGTAACGTAAGGGGGTCCAGTGGTGCAGGGTGCTGTGTAATGTAAAGGGGTCCAGAGGTGCAGGGGCTGTGTAATGTAAGGGGGTCCTGAGGTGCAGGGGGCTGTGTAATGTAAAGGGGTCCAGAGGTGCAGGGGCTATGTAATGTAAAGGGGTCCAGAGGTGCAGGGGCTGTTTAATGTAATAGGGTCCAGAGGTGCAGGGGCTGTGTAATGTAAAGGGGTCCAGAGGTGCAGGGGCTGTGTGATGTAAAGGGGTCCAGAGGTGCAGGGGCTGTGTGATGTAAATGGGTCCAGAGGTGCAGGGGACTGTGTAAATTAAAGGGGTCCAGAGGCACGGGGCTTTGTAATGTAAAGGGGTCCAGAGGTGCAGGGGCTATGTAATGTAAAGGGGTCCAGAGGTGCAGGGGCTGTTTAATGTAATAGGGTCCAGAGGTGCAGGGACTGTGTAATGTAAAGGGGTCCAGAGGTGCAGGGGCTGTGTAATGTAAGGGGGTCCAGTGGTGCAGGGTGCTGTGTAATGTAAAGGGGTCCAGAGGTGCAGGGGCTGTGTAATGTAAGGGGGTCCAGAGGTGCAGGGGCTGTGTAATGTAAGGGGGTCCAGTGATGCAGGGGCTGTGTAATGTAAGGGGGTCCAGTGATGCAGGGTGCTGTGTCATGTAAAGGGGTCCAGAGGTGCAGGGTGCTGTGTAATGTAAAGGGGTCCAGAGGTGCGGGGTGCTGTGTCATGTAAAGGGGGCCAGTGATGCAGGGTGCTGTGTAATGTAAAGGAGTCCAGTGATGCAGGGTGCTGTGTAATGTAAAGGGGTCCAGAGGTGCAGGGTGCTGTGTCATGTAAAGGGGTCCAGAGGTGCGGGGTGCTGTGTCATGTAAAGGGGGCCAGTGATGCAGGGTGCTGTGTAATGTAAAGGAGTCCAGTGATGCAGGGTGCTGTGTAATGTAAAGGGCTCCAGTGATGCAGGGTGCTGTGTAATGTAAAGGGGTCCAGAGGTGCAGGGTGCTGTGTCATGTAAAGGGGTCCAGAGGTGCAGGGGCTGTGTAATGTAAGGGGGTCCAGAGGTGCAGGGGACTGTGTAAATGAAAGGGGTCCAGAGGTGCGGGACTGTGTAACGTAAAGGGGTCCAGTGTTCATTTATTAGCAGGTGAATGCGGCCCTCCATGCATTCACATACATTGAATCCGGCCCCTAAGTGGAAAAAGGTTGCTGACCCCCATAGGCGTGCCCACGGGGTGTGCCGGGAGTGCCCAGGCACACCCTAATCCATACCTCCCAATCAGGGCTGAGTCCCGGAATGGCCTCGGAGTGTGCGGGTTGCCATGGTTCCCGCATGCCGCGAGCTACACATGTATGGCAGCCGCATCGCTCCCCTTTGCCTCTGACACACACAGTGCATGGAACCGCCCCTAATCAAAATTAATTTGTTCCTGTCAGAAGGGAGGCATTTACGATGAGCTTCAGCTACCCATTGGCTGAGTAGGCAGCAGGGGGCGGTGCAGCTGCTTCCTCGGCCAATGGGTACACAAAGAGCCTTGTCCTTCTCTTCAAATTTATCCCGCGGGCTTCCTGTGTTAGTGGGTGCGGGATGAAGCAGCGCCCATGCGGGGAGAAGCCTGAACAAGCGCTGCATGCAATGAGTGAAAGTCCTGCAGTGATCAGAGGTGAATGAGCTGCTACTGACTGCACTGCAATGTCGCTCTCCTCCTTCACTGAGCTCTCTCCACTCCCATCATCATCCTCTCCTTCCCAGTCACTCAGCCCTTCCTCCTGATAAATTCTCCTGATACATGGGAGTGATGGGACCTTTCACCTCCAGCTGCACTTCCCCTCCATGTACTACATGTCATCTTCTTGGTAAGACCATCACACCGATCCTCCTCACCCCTCCCATTTCCAGTTCACTTTCTTCTGTTTCTGCTCTTCACTCACATAAATCTGCACTTCCACCCAGGCTTTCTTTTTATGTCTTCCAACTGTTCTGCAGCCTGGTACATTCCTTGCAGTCCTGTAAGGAGTAGTACAAGTATCCAGTGCAAACACTGTCTGCAGCCATGAATAATACAGCCACAGCACCTGTGATCATTATTATCATGCTGATGATCACACTATACAGCATGTGTCTTACTGTAGTGTATAAAAGCTTTATAATAGGGCTGTGGAAATTAACTATTAATTCCTCGATTAATTGTTTTGATCGATCAAAATTCTTTTAATCGATCAAAATGCTTTTGCTCGGTACTCACCTCTCCGCCGGCTTCCGGGTCTTCAGGGAGATCCGGTGATGTCACGGACACCAGCGGGGCTTGCCGTGTTCATCTGAAGGGCTCCTTTGCTGTGCCTTCATATCTGCATGCCGGCGGGACCTTACTATCTGCCACACGCAAGGGCTGTTACACTTCCCTCTATCACTTCCCTCTATCAACCTGGAATTCTACAGCCATCCACTGGGAGTTGTGATAGTTCCCTTCACGGGACATCTACATGCCGACGGACTGATGTTAACCCCTCCTCATCTGGATTCAGCAGTGGTATCGTTGTACACATTTTTATACCAGTATCATACTTGGCTACATGTTTTTATGACTGCTTTTGCTACCGTTTGGTATTCCTCGCACCATTTGTACAGTTTATGTAGCTACATCGATTTCATCTCCAGTGCAATATTTATTTTGTTACCTACTTGAAGACTATAAAAGTTTTAATGTTATTCCCATCGAGCGCTGCCTTTGTGTGTTTTTTGTATCCTGCTATCCATTTTTTCCAGTGGTTGGGAGCTGCACTGGGAATCGGCCCGCAAGGAGATCAGCTAAAAGTAGTTGGATCTATGTGCATTATAATTAATCGAAATTAGTCGATTAATCGATTAAAAAAAAATTGATTAATCGAACACGAAAATTTTAATCAGTAACAGCCCTACTTTATAGTGTAATCATCATCAGCATTATAATAATGCTCACAGGTGCTGTGGCTGCATTATTCATGGCTGCAGACAGTGTTTGTACTGTATTACTACTAAGGGCTTTATTATAGCTGAAATATGGGACTCCTGAACTCTGCACACTACATGAACCCTGCAGTCTGTACGTAGCACCCTCTCAACCCTGCAGTCTGTACGTGGCACCCTCTCAACCCTGCAGTCTGTACATAGCACCCTCTCAACCCTGCACTCTGTACGTGGCACCCTCTCAACCCTGCACTCTGTACGTGGCACCCTCTCAACCCTGCACTCTGTACGTGGCACCCTCTCAACCCTGCACTCTGTATGTGGCACCCTCTCAACCCTGCAGTCTGTACGTGGCACCCTCTCAACCCTGCACTCTGTACGTAGGGGGCTGTATAATGTAAAGGGGTCCAGTGGTGCAGGGTGCTGTGTAATGTAAAGGGGACCAGTGATACAGTAGTGACAAAGAGATATTGAAGGATGCAGGGGGCACAGTGGGGTGTTTTTACATTTTAACGCGGGGGGGGGGGGGTGTTTGCCAGATATAGGATCCGCCCCGGGTGCCAAATGCTCTAGGTACGCCCCTGGAAACCCCCCCTCTCCTCTGTCAGTGCTTCTAACTAATGCCACCTGTCTATGCCAGTCAGTGCCAATCAGTGCCACCAGTCAGTGCCAATTAGTGCTACCTATCAGTGCCGAGTGCCAATCAGTGCTTCCAATCAGTGCCACCTGGCAGTGCCAATCAGTGCCAGTGCTGCCTGTCAGTGCCAATCAGTACTTCCAATCAGTGTTACCTGTCAGTGCTAGTCAGTTCCACACCAGTGCAAATGAGTGCCAATCAGTGCCGCTTATTGGTGCTGCCAATCAGTGCAGGGATGGGGTGGTGAATTCAGCAGACAGGCACATTGTCCAAGGGGGTGCCATTATAGCACTTTGGAATTTTTATTTTTTAGATTGTTACACTAAATTTTAGATGTTTTAGTTACTATTATAATGTGAATTTTTGCACTTGAAGGTAATTTTTCACCACCCCTGCTAAATCCCTGTCTTTATGGACCTTGCTTTGTGCACTGGTGCGCAGTCATGTTGGAATAGGAAGGGGTCATCCCCAAACTGTTCCCACAAAGTTGGGTGCATGAAATTGTCCAAAATATCTTGGTATGCTGACGCCTTAAGAGTTTCCTTCACTGGAACTAAGGGGCCACACCCAACCCCTGAAAAACATCCCCCCACCATAATCCCCCCTCCACCAAATGACTTGGACCAGTGCACAAAGCAAGGTCCATAAAGACATGGATGAGCGAGTTTGGGGTGGAGGAACTTGACTGGCCTGCACAGAGTCCTGACATCAACCCAATAGACCACCTTTGGGGTGAATTCGAGCAGAGTCTGCGAGCCAGGCCTTCTCATCCAACATCAGTGCCTGACCTCACAAAAGCGCTTCTGGAAGAATGGTCAAACATTCCCATAGACACCCTCCTAAACCTTGTGGACGGCCTTCCCAGAAGAGTTGAAGCTGTTATAGCTGCAAAGGGTGGACCAACTCAATATTGAACCCTACAGACTAAGACTGGGATGTCATTAAAGGGGTTGTAAAGGTACAAGTTTTTTCACCTTAATGCATTCTATGCATTAAGGTGAAAAAACATCTGGCTTCTCGGCTCATTCATTGGTTGATTGAAAGCAGCACAGCCATTGGCTCGCGCTGCTGTTAATCACATCCAATGACGCAGCGCGCAGGGGGGCGGGGCCGAGTGATACAGTGAGCGGCTATAGCCGTCGGCTGTATCACGGGAGCGCGCCCGCAAAAACTATCCACCATGCGAGAGAGCTTGCATGAATGTGGATAGTTCTTGCGGGGAGGAGCCGAGACAGCCGCCGATGGACCCCAGAAGGCCAGGTTCGGGGCCACTCTGTACAAAACGAGCTGCACAGTGGAGGTAAGTATAACATTTCATATTTAAAAAAAAAAAAAAAATTGCCTTTAGTGTTCCTTTAAAGTTCGTGTGCATCTAAATGCAGGCGTCCCAATACTTTTGTCTGTTTGAGCTTTGGGGTGCACACCCTAATGCAATAGGCTGCGCACACCTATGCTGACCCCGGTATTACACTATTGTCTCAGCTGTCTCTTTGGCCCCATGAGTAGTTGCTACACCTATGCAAGTCTTTATGGAGCTGGCATTGTACACAGGGGGGAGAGTCATGCTGGAACAGAAAAGAGTCTTCACCAAAGTGTTACCACAAGATTGGAAGAGCACAATTGTCTACAATGTCTTTGTATGATGGAGTATTACCCGTACCCTTCACTGGAGACACCTGAACGCCATCATCTGAAGGAGTGGACTGGACATATCCTTTTGGCCATATAGTGTATATATTTGGAGTGAGATGACCCCATTACTATTATTGATAGAGTTCTTTAGTCACGAACCTCCAAGGACAGGACTGATGTTGGATGAGAAGACCTTGCTCACAATCAGTGGCGGCCCGTCCATAGGGGGCGCCCGGGCGCCGCCCCCCCCCCCCTCCTGTGGTCACCAAAAAAAAAAAAACGGGCCCTTTAAGGTTTTTTTTTTTTTTTTTTTTTTTCTATGTCTTTTTTTTGTACACATGGCGGCGCGACCATAGTGGGCGCAGAAGCGCCACTACCGCTCGCTTCTGCGCCCGGCCGTCACTCACCACAACAATACATAGGTTCATGCATTGCATGAACCTATGTATTGCTGCCGCCCACTATTCAGATGGCCGGCCCCTTGAGCGCCGGCCATCTGAGTCACAGCGTCTGATTGGCCTTTAGAAGTGCCTATCAGAGACAGCGGCTCTGATAGGCTTCCCCACTACAGCCTGAGGGCTGTAATCGGCTTCTACATACCTAATGAGAGGACGCACAGGGGTGCGTTCCCTGGCCAATCAGGTTCACCGGGTCTGGTTACTGGTAACCTGATTGGCTGAAGTGACATCGAGGGCGGGAGAAGATATCGAGGACGGAAGAAGGACGGCGCTGACCCAAGGAAGGTAAGTGCAGGGCTGGGGGGGAGAAACTGGCTGTATTATGAGGACAAACTGGCTGCATTATGGGGGAGAAACTGGCTGAATTATGGGGGAGAAACTGGCTGTATTATGAGGACAAACTGGCTGTATTATGGGGGAGAAACTGGCTGTATTATGGGGGAGAAACTGGCTGTATTATGAGGACAAACTGGCTGTATATTGGGGGAGAAACTGGCTGAATTATGGGGGAGAAACTGGCTGTATTATGGGGGAGAAACTGGCTGTATTATGAGGACAAACTGGCTGTATTATGGGGGAGAAACTGGCTGTATTATGGGGGAGAAACTGGCTGTATTATGGGGGAGAAACTGGCTGCATGTTGGGGGACAAACTGGCTGCATTATGGGGGAGAAACTGGCTGAATTATGGGGGAGAAACTGGCTGTATTATGAGGACAAACTGGCTGTATTATGGGGGAGAAACTGGCTGAATTATGGGGGAGAAACTGGCTGTATTATGGGGGAGAAACTGGCTGTATTATGAGGACAAACTGGCTGTATATTGGGGGAGAAAATGGCTGAATTATGGGGGAGAAACTGGCTGTATTATGAGGACAAACTGGCTGTATTATGGGGGAGAAACTGGCTGAATTATGGGGAGAAACTGGCTGTATTATGGGGGAGAAACTGGCTGCATGTTGGGGGACAAACTGGCTGTATATTGGGGGAGAAACTGGCTGCATTATGGGGGAGAAACTGGCTGCATATAGGGGAGAAACTGGCTGTATTATGGGGGAGAAACTGGCTGCATTTGGGGGCGAGACTGGCTGCATTATGGGGGAGAAACTGGCTGTATATTGGGGGAGAAACTGGCTGCATATGGGGGAGAAACTGGCTGAATTATGGGGGAGAAACTGGCTGAATTATGGGGGAGAAACTGGCTGAATTATGGGGGAGAAACTGGCTGTATTATGGGGGAGAAACTGGCTGTATTATGAGGACAAACTGGCTGTATTATGGGGGAGAAACTGGCTGAATTATGGGGGAGAAACTGGCTGTATTATGGGGGAGAAACTGGCTGCATGTTGGGGGACAAACTGGCTGTATATTGGGGGAGAAACTGGCTGCATTATGGGGGAGAAACTGGCTGCATATAGGGGAGAAACTGGCTGCATTATGGGGGAGAAACTGGCTGCATTATGGGGGAGAAACTGGCTGTATATTGGGGGAGAAACTGGCTGCATATGGGGAGAAACTGGCTGTATATTGGGGGAGAAACTGGCTGCATTATGGGGGAGAAACTGGCTGTATTATGGGGGAGAAACTGGCTGTATTATGGGGAAGAAACTGGCTGCATATGGGGGAGAAACTGGCTGTATATTGGGGGAGAAACTGGCTGCATTATGGGGGAGAAACTGTCTGCATATGGGGGAGAAACTGGCTGCATTATGGGGGAGAAACTGGCTGTATATTGGGGGAGAAACTGGCTGCATTATGGGGGAGAAACTGTCTGCATATGGGGGAGAAACTGGCTGCATATGGGGGAGAAACTGGCTGTATTATGGGGGAGAAACTGGCTGTATATTGGGGGAGAAACTGGCTGCATTATGGGGGAGAAACTGGCTGTATTATGGGGGAGAAACTGGCTGTATTATGGGGAGAAACTGGCTGCATATGGGGGAGAAACTGGCTGTATTATGGGGGAGAAACTGGCTGCATATGGGGGAGAAACTGGCTGTATATTGGGGGAGAAACTGGCTGCATTATGGGGGAGAAACTGTCTGCATATGGGGGAGAAACTGGCTGCATTATGGGGGAGAAACTGTCTGCATATGGGGGAGAAACTGTCTGCATTATGGGGGAGAAACTGTCTGCATTATGGGGGAGAAACTGGCTGCATTATGGGGGAGAAACTGGCTGCATTATGGGGGAGAAACTGGCTGTATATTGGGGTAGAAACTGGCTGTATATTGGGGGAGAAACTGGCTGTATATTGGGGGAGAAACTGGCTGCATTATGGGGGAGAAACTGGCTGCATTATGGGCAGAGGCGTTGCTAGGGGGGTGCGGCCCGCCCCCGGGTGACACCCGCTACAGGGGTGACACCCTCCCGATGGTGAGAATTTTTTTTTTTTCTTTTTTTTTTTTCATTATTTTATTTTGGCGGGGTGAGCGGGCTGGTAAAGGATAGACATCTTCCTTTTACTGCGCTGCGGTGTAGAGGAGGTGGAGGCGGAGCTGCAGGGCCGGCCGCTGCTGAATCCGCCAGGAGGTAGGGGGCGGGGCGGACTGAGCGGGGGGGCAGGGAAGGCTAAAAATGCCGCTTGCTCTGAAGACAGTTGTCAGCCGTGACACCCGCCGGCCGCCGGTACACTGTCTGCAGCAGAGCGAGTATGATGTGAGTGAACCGACCGCCTGACCGACGCATTCACTTCCCTGTCAGGCAGAGTGACCTCCGCCCGACAGGAGCTTCCTAGTCCCGCCCGGCGTGATGTCATTCAAACCGGGAGGCGGGAAGAAAGAGGTGAACAGACAGAGAGCTGCTGTGAAGACCTGCGAGGAGCCAGTGAAGCCCCGTGCAAAAGTGCAAGTAAGTTTGCAGAAGCTGAAAAGGCAGTGTTGTCACAGTGGCTTAGCTGTGTCAACCTGCCTGAAGTATTTAACTCTTTGGGGGATTTACATTGGTATTTGTATTATGCAGCATGGAGGGGGTTATTGCATTACTATACATTAGTGACCACTGGCGGTTAATTAACCCCCTTGTGCTGCATTTGTGGTACCGGTATCAGAGTTAATTAACCCCTATATGGTGCAGCATCAAAGGGTTCACAAACTCTGATACCGGTGCCACTCATGCAGCACAAAGGGGTTGTTTACTGCCACTGGTCACTAATGCATCAGTGGTCAGTGGTGTATTTGATACTACCCACCTATATACACTTCACACCCCTCTCATGTACATACTACTCCGCACCCCTCTCATGTACATACTACCCCCCACCATACACTCCGCACCCCTCTCATGTACATGCTACCCCCCACCATACACTCCGCACCCCTCTCATGTACATATTACCCCCCACCATACACTCTGCACCCCTCTCATGTACATACTACCCCCCACCATACACTCCGCACCCCTCTCATGTACATACTACCCCCCCACCATACACTCCACACCCCCTCTCATGTACATACTACCCACCTATATACACTCTGCACCCCTCTCATGTTCATACTACCCCCCACCATACACTCCACAACCCTCTCATGTACATACTACCCCCCACCATACACTCCACACCCCTCTCATGTACATACTTCCCACCTATATACACTCTGCACCCCTCTCATGTACATATTACCCACCTATATACACTCTGCACCCCTCTCATGTACATACTACCCCCCACCATACACTCTGCACCCCTCTCATGTACATACTACCCCCCACCATACACTCCACACCCCTCTCATGTACATACTACCCCCCACCATACACTCCACACCCCTCTCATGGACATACTACCCACCTATATACACTCTGCACCCCTCTCATGTTCATACTACCCCCCACCATACACTCCGCACCCCTCTCATGTACATACTACCCCCCCACCATACACTCTGCACCCCTCTCATGTACATACTACCCCCCACCATACACTCCACACCCCTCTCATGTACATACTTCCCACCTATATACACTCTGCACCCCTCTCATGTACATATTACCCACCTATATACACTCCGCACCCCTCTCATGTACATACTACCCCCCACCATACACTCCACACCCCTCTCATGTACATACTACCCCCCACCATACACTCCACACCCCTCTCATGTACATACTTCCCACCTATATACACTCTGCACCCCTTTCATGTTCATACTAACCCCCCACCATACACTCCACACCCCTCTCATGTACATACTACCCACCTATATACACTCTGCACCCCTCTCATGTTCATACTACCCCCCACCATACACTCCGCACCCCTCTCATGTACATACTACCCCCCCACCATACACTCTGCACCCCCTCTCATGTACATACTACCCCCCACCATACACTCCACACCCCTCTCATGTACATACTTCCCACCTATATACACTCTGCACCCCTCTCATGTACATATTACCCACCTATATACACTCCGCACCCCTCTCATGTACATACTACCCCCCACCATACACTCCACACCCCTCTCATGTACATACTACCCCCCACCATACACTCCACACCCCTCTCATGTACATACTTCCCACCTATATACACTCTGCACCCCTTTCATGTTCATACTACCCCCCACCATACACTCCGCACCCCTCTCATGTACATACTACCCCCCACCATACACTCTGCACCCCTCTCATGTACATACTACCCGCCGTCTTACCCTCCACTTTCCTCTCCTACTTAAGTTTACCGCCATTGTACAGTAGGGGCCCCCCATACTAGGGAGAGGGTGACCCGTGCCATACAGAAATATTTGTATGTGTGGCTAAATTATGCTACGTATTGGGCACGGCTTTTTAGTTTGATTAAAAATTGTAGACTTTTTTTTTTTTTACAATCTTTTTATAAATTTTTTTAAATTTTTTGGTTTCTTTGGTGAGATATCAGGGGTCTAAACAAACCCCTGAAGTCTCACTTTTGAGACAGAGAAAGAAAATGAGGAAACGCATTCCCCAGTTCCTTTCTCTGTAGCCTCAGCTGCACTGCAGATGAATGAACAGGAGACAGAAGCTCCTGTTAATTCATAAACTAAAGCTTAATAAACACAAATCAGTTCCAATCACTCACTGTGTTCTTTTAGAAAAGGTAGGCGCCGTTTTACGGCCTCCATCCTGCAGATCCCCCACAGCTGGCACAGCAGTCAGCGGGAGGGCAGAGATGGGTAGTCGGCAGCGCTGTAGGGGGGGCACACTGTTATTTTTTATCGCTTTAATTGTTTTTCCCCATTATGGACGTGAGTGGGGCCTCATGTCTAAGATTTGCCTAAGGCCTCACAAAGCCTAGAGCCGCCTCTGGACACATTCATTAACTTCACCCCGCGCAGCCCGCTGGGCTGGAAGTTGCCTGGAACAACACCTCCAGCGCCGCGGCCGCGCCTGGTGTGTGTCCTCCGGCTCCTTATTCTTCCTAAGTTCCTCCTCCCTACCATACAGAGCTGGCGAGTGACTCAGCCTGTCACATCATCACACTGCACTGTGATGATGTGACGACACGTCAATACAGCACACACACAACTTTCTCCGCCCGGGCGGCGCGGCTGCACGCCGCTGTGTGTGACGGTCGCTCGTCGCTGCCCAGCCCTCCTCCTCTCCAGTACAGACTGAGGCTCCAGCTGGCGGCGCCCAGAATAAGAACAGGTGCGGAGGGGGGTCTCCACCGCTGGCCCAAGCACAAGATAAGGTTTGTGAGTGTGTGTGTGGCGCCCTGCCCCTGACCTTGGTGGCTGTATGATATGATGGGGGGGGGTGTCTCCACTCTCCACTCTCCACCGCCGGCCCGAGCACAAGATGAGGTGTGTGTGTGTGTGTGTGGGGGGAGCGGTTGCCATTGTAAGAGAGCTAGTGTGGGAGGACTCAGTCTCAGTGTCTGGTGCCCTGCCCCTGATGGCCTGGCCTGTATATGATATGATAAGGAAGGGGGGGGGGGTGCAAGGTGGTCTGCTGCTAGACACAGCTATAGATTTTATATATATATACACTAAGTAATATAGCTTGTCCACCCGCCCCTCCCTCCACCAGACCAGCTAACTCCTGTGCTACTGTGCCTATTATATGTAATATAATATATATATAATATATCCGTGTCCAGCATCACCCCCCCCCCCCATTATCAGACAGACAACACTGACTATATAATTTATATTAGCTGAATGAGACACCCCCACCCTGAGCTGGTCTAATGATGATGGGGGGGGGGGGGTGATGCTGGACACAGATATATTATATTACATATAATAGGCACAGTAGTTGAGTTAGCTGGTCTGGTGGGGGGAGGGGAGGATGGACCAGCTATATTACATAATATCTATCTATATATATATATATATATATATATATATATATATATATATATATATATCTATAGCTGTGTCTAGCAGCAGCAGACCACCTTGCACCCCATGATGGAGTCCTAACCTGGCACCATACCACCCCAGCCTGCCTATGCCACCACAACCTGCCTTATGCCACCACACCCTGCCCTATGACACCGCAACCCCCCCTATGACACCGCAACCTCCCCTATGCCACCGCACCCTGCCCTATGACACCCCAGCCTTCCCTATACCACCCCAACCTGCCCCATGCCACCGCAACCTGCTCTATGCCATCACACGCTGCCCTATATAACCCCAACCTGCCCAATGCCACCCAGCCTGCCATATACCACCCCCAACCTGCCCTATGCCACCGCAACCTGCCCTATGCCACCGCACCCTGCCCTATGCCACCGCACCCTGCCCTATGCCACCCCAGCCTTCCCTATACCACCCCAACCTGCCCTATGCCTGCCCTATGCCACCGCAACCTGCTCTATGCCATCACACCCTGCCCTATATAACCCCAACCTGCCCAATGCCACCCAGCCTGCCATATACCACCCCAACCTGCCCTATACCACCCCAACCTGCTCTATACCACCCCAGCCTTCCCTATACAACCCCAACCTGCCCTATGCCACCCCAGACTGCACTATACCACCGCAAACCTGCCCTATATTACCCCAACCTGCCCTATATCGCCCCAGCCGCCCAATACCACCCTATACTTTAATTTACAGGGGTCATTTGGGGGGTGCGCTGCCTGCAGGGCGCTGGGCAGGATAGACAGGAGGGGGGTGACACCATGTTTCGCCGCACCAGGTGACACCAACCCTAGTGACGCCACTGTATGGGGAGATTATGGGGGAGAAACTGGCTGCATTATGGGGGAGAAACTGGCTGCATTATGGGGAGGAGAAACTGGCTGCATTATGGGGGAGAAACTGGCTGTATATTGGGGGAGAAACTGGCTGCATTATGGGGGAGAAACTGGCTGTATATTGGGGGAAAAACTGGCTGTATATTGGGGGAGAAACTGGCTGCATTATGGGCGAGAAACTGGCTGTATATTGGGGGAGAAACTGGCTGTATTAAGGGGGAGAAACTGGCTGTATTATGGGGGAGAAACTGGCTGTATATTGGGGGAGAAACTGGCTGCATTATGGGGGAGAAACTGGCTGCATATAGGGGAGAAACTGGCTGCATTATGGGGGAGAAACTGGCTGTATATTGGGGGAGAAACTGGCTGCATATAGGGGAGAAAACTGGCTGCATTATAGGGGAGAAGCTGGCTGTATTATTGGGGGACAAACTGGCTGCATATAGGGGAGAAACTGGCTGCATTATGGGGGAGAAACTGGCTGTATATTGGGGGAGAAACTGGCTGCATATAGGGGAGAAACTGGCTGCATTATAGGGGAGAAACTGGCTGCATATGGGGGAGAAACTGGCTGTATATTGGGGGAGAAACTGGCTGAATTATGGGGGAGAAACTGGCTGCATATGGGGGAGAAACTGGCTGTATATTGGGGGAGAAACTGGCTGCATTATGGGGGAGAAACTGGCTGCATTATGGGGGAGAAACTGGCTGCATATGGGGGAGAAACTGGCTGTATATTGGGGGAGAAACTGGCTGCATTATGGGGGAGAACCTGGCTGTATATTGGGGGAAAAACTGGCTGTATATTGGGGGAGAAACTGGCTGCATTATGGGGGAGAAACTGGCTGCATTATGGGGGAGAAACTGGCTGTATATTGGGGGAGAAACTGGCTGTATTATGGGGGAGAAACTGGCTGCATTATGGGGGAGAAACTGGCTGCATTATGGGGGAGAAACTGGCTGCATTATGGGGGAGAAACTGGCTGTATTATGGGGGAGAAACTGGCTGTATATTGGGGGAGAAACTGGCTGTATATTGGGGGAGAAACTGGCTGCATTATGGGGGAGAAACTGGCTGCATTATGGGGGAGAAACTGGCTGTATTATGGGGGAGAAACTGGCTGTATTATGGGGGAGAAACTGGCTGTATATTGGGGGAGAAACTGGCTGTATATTGGGGGAGAAACTGGCTGCATTATGGGGGAGAAACTGGCTGTATTATGGGGGAGAAACTGGCTGTATTATGGGGTAGAAACTGGCTGCATATAGGGGAGAAACTGGCTGCATATAGGGGACAAACTGGCTGCATATAGGGGAGAAACTGGCTGTTATATGGGGGAGAAACTGGCTGCATTATGGGGGAGAAACTGGCTGCATTATGGGGGATTAACTGGCTGCATTATGGGGGATTAACTGGCTGCATTATGGGGGAGAAACTGGCTGCATATGGGGGGGGGGAACTGGCTGCATTTGGGGACAAACTAGTGGCGTTTGGGCACAGTGGCTGCGATTAATGGGCACAGTGGCGGCAATTGATTTTTTTTTTTCAGTTTTTTTGCGTCCCCCCCAAAAAATTTGAGCACCAGCCGCCACTGCTCACAATCATTATTCCAATGCATCCCAAAGATGTTTAGTGGGGTTGAGGTCCAAAGGTTTTCCATATGGTTGGTGTGCAAAGGCATTCAGTAAGGTTGAGGTCCAAAGGTGTTTCTTAGGCCCCTTTCACACGGAGGGTCCGTTCAGGTCCGCCTGTCAGTTTTTTAGGTGGACCTGAACGGATCCTCCATGTAGCCCTATGGAGCCACGGATGTCAGCGGTGACCTGTCCGCTGACATCCGACCCGCTCCGCCAAAGTGTGACGGAGGAAAACCCTATTTTTCCTTCCGTCGGCGGAGCGGATCGGATGACAACGGACTCTACGGTCCGTCGTCATCCGATCCCCCCCCCCCATAGGGGAGAGCGGCGCTCTGACAGGGCGGTCCCTGCACAGTGTGCGGGGACCGCCCAGTCATCCGCCGGCTCAGCGGGGATCAACGGAGCGATCCCCGCTGAGCAAGCGGAGCTTCACGGGGCGGATCTTCACGGATCCGCCCCGTGTGAAAGAGCACTTAGTGTTGAGGTCCAAAGGTGTTCAGTAGGGTTGAGGTCAGGGCTCTGTGCAGGACACTTGAGTTCCTCCACACCACACTGGTCACACCATGTCTTTATGAATCTGGCTTTGTACACAGGGCACAGTCATGGTGGAACAGAAAAGGGTCTTCACCTTCACAAGGTTGGAAGAGCACAACTGTCTACAATGTCTTTGTATGATGGAGTATTAACAGAACCCTTCACTGGAGACACCTGAATGCCATAATTTGGAGGAGGGGGGTTCACATATATTTGCCCATGTAGGATGTTACAGCACAATGTCATCGGTTCCAGGTCAGGAATTAATAGAGGCCGGCACCGTTATTTGCTAAATTATCATATTTGACTCCACAGATGTCAGGAAGCTGTAAATTTAAAGGTACATGACAGTTTTTCCTTGATGAATTTCCCATAAAACAATATTTCAGACCTTGCAGAAATATTTATGAAGCCCAATAATTCAGCTGCAATAAATATTTAAATGTAGGAAGTGATATTTTACCCCATCATTATTCGGAACACGCTCGCCAACGATGCCGCATTTTCCAGGAAAAAAAAAAAGACCTAAATTAAGATTTCTGCTCTAATTAAGTAAAAGAAGAATGTGAGTTTGAAACAAATCATTAAGTTTTTTGAGTAGGATTTTAACACTTTCACCTTCTTTCCTTGCAATGAGAGACTGACATAGTGCAAATTACCGAATTTCCTGTGCCCCTCACCCTCACAAATTATGGAGACCAAAACTTGTATTTGTGGGAGAGTTTCTTATTTTGGTAATAAAGACTGTCTGTGATAGTTTTGCTTAATTAAAGTGGACTTTTCAGTAACTGTCAGAGGCGTTGCTAGGGGGGTGCGGGGGGTGTGGCCCGCCCCCGGGTGACACCCGCTACAGGGGTGACACCCTCCCGATGGTGAGAATGTTTTTTTTTTTTCATTATTTTATTTTGGCGGGGTGAGCGGGCTGGTAAAGGATAGACATCTTCCTTTTACTGCGCTGCGGTGTAGAGGAGGTGGAGGCGGAGCTTCAGGGCCGGACGCTGCTGAATCCGCCAGGAGGTAGGGGGTGGGGCGGACTGAGCGGGGGGGCAGGGAAGGCTAAAAATGCTGCTTGCTCTGAAGACAGTTGTCAGCCGTGACACCCGCCGGCCGCCGGTACACTGTCTGCAGCAGAGCGAGTATGATGTGAGTGAACCGACCGCCTGACCGACGCATTCACTTCCCTGTCAGGCAGAGTGACCTCCGCCCGACAGGAGCTTCCTAGTCCCGCCCGGCGTGATGTCATTCAAACCGGGAGGCGGGAAGAAAGAGGTGAACAGACAGAGAGCTGCTATGAAGACCTGCGAGGAGCCAGTGAAGCCCCGTGCAAAAGTGCAAGTAAGTTTGCAGAAGCTGAAAAGGCAGTGTTGTCACAGTGGCTTAGCTGTGTCAACCTGCCTGAAGTATTTAACTCTTTGGGGGGGGGGGGGGGGGATTTACATTGGTATTTGTATTATGCAGCATGGAGGGGGTTATTGCATTACTATACATTAGTGACCACTGGCGGTTAATTAACCCCCTTGTGCTGCATTTGTGGTACCGGTATCAGAGTTAATTAACCCCTATATGGTGCAGCATCAAAGGGTTCACAAACTCTGATACCGGTGCCACTCATGCAGCACAAAGGGGTTGTTTACTGCCACTGGTCACTAATGCATCAGTGGTCAGTGGTGTATTTGATACTACCCACCTATATACACTTCACACCCCTCTCATGTACATACTACTCCGCACCCCTCTCATGTACATACTACCCCCCACCATACACTCCGCACCCCTCTCATGTACATACTACCCCCCACCATACACTCCACACCCCTCTCATATACATACTACCCCCCACCATACACTCTGCACCCCTCTCATGTACATACTACCCCCCACCATACACTCCGCACCCCTCTCATGTACATACTACCCCCCCACCATACACTCCGCACCCCTCTCATGTACATACTACCCCCCACCATACACTCCGCACCCCTCTCATGTACATATTACCCCCCACCATACACTCTGCACCCCTCTCATGTACATACTACCCCCCACCATACACTCCGCACCCCTCTCATGTACATACTACCCCCCACCATACACTCCGCACCCCTCTCATGTACATACTACACCCCACCATACACTCCGCACCCCTCTCATGTACATACTACCCCCCACCATACACTCCGCACCCCTCTCATGTACATACTACACCCCACCATACACTCTGCACCCCTCTCATGTACATACTTCCCACCTATATACACTCTGCACCCCTCTCATGTACATACTACCCCCCACCATACACTCCACACCCCTCTCATGTACATACTACCCCCCACCATACACTCCACACCCCTCTCATGTACATACTACCCCCCACCATACACTCCGCACCCCTCTCATGTACATACTACCCGCCGTCATACACTCCGCACCCCTCTCATGTACATACTACCCCCCACCATACACTCTGCACCCCTCTCATGTACATACTACCCACCTATATACACTCTGCACCCCTCTCATGTTCATACTACCCCCCACCATACACTCCACAACCCTCTCATGTACATACTACCCCCCACCATACACTCTGCACCCCTCTCATGTACATACTTCCCACCTATATACACTCTGCACCCCTCTCATGTACATACTACCCCCCACCATACACTCCACACCCCTCTCATGTACATACTACCCCCCCACCATACACTCCGCACCCCTCTCATGTACATACTACCCCCCACCATACACTCCGCACCACTCTCATGTACATACTACCCCCCACCATACACTCCGCACCCCTCTCATGTACATACTACCCACCTATATATACTCTGCACCCCTCTCATGTTCATACTACCCCCCACCATACACTCCGCACCCCTCTCATGTACATACTACCCCCCACCATACACTCTGCACCCCTCTCATGTTCATACTACCCCCCACCATACACTCCACAACCCTCTCATGTACATACTACCCCCCACCATACACTCCACACCCCTCTCATGTACATACTTCCCACCTATATACACTCTGCACCCCTCTCATGTACATATTACCCACCTATATACACTCTGCACCCCTCTCATGTTCATACTACCCCCCACCATACACTCCGCACCCCTCTCATGTACATACTACCCCCCACCATACACTCCACACCGCTCTCATGTACATACTACCCCCCCCCACCATACACTCTGCACCCCTCTCATGTACATACTACCCGCCGTCTTACCCTCCACTTTCCTCTCCTACTTAAGTTTACCGCCATTGTACAGTAGGGGCCCCCCATACTAGGGAGAGGGTGACCCGTGCCATACAGAAATATTTGTATGTGTGGCTAAATTATGCTACGTATTGGGCATGGCTTTTTAGTTTGATTAAAAATTGTAGTCTTTTTTTTTTTTACAAACTTTTTATACATTTTTTTTTAAATTTTTTGGTTTCTTTGGTGAGATATCAGGGGTCTAAACAAACCCCTGAAGTCTCACTTTTGAGACAGAGAAAGAAAATGAGGAAACACATTCCCCAGTTCCTTTCTCTGTAGCCTCAGCTGCACTGCAGATGAATGAACAGGAGACAGAAGCTCCTGTTAATTCATAAACTAAAGCTTAATAAACACAAATCAGTTCCAATCACTCACTGTGTTCTTTTAGAAAAGGTAGGCGCCGTTTTATGGCCTCCATCCTGCAGATCCCCCACAGCTGGCACAGCAGTCAGCGGGAGGGCAGAGATGGGTAGTCGGCAGCGCTGTAGGGGGGGCACACTGTTATTTTTTATCGCTTTAATTGTTTTTCCCATTATGGACGTGAGTGGGGCCTCATGTCTAAGATTTGCCTAAGGCCTCACAAAGCCTAGAGCCGCCTCTGGACACATTCATTAACTTCACCCCGCGCAGCCCGCTGGGCTGGAAGTTGCCTGGAACAACACCTCCAGCGCCGCGGCCGCGCCTGGTGTGTGTCCTCCGGCTCCTTATTCTTCCTAAGTTCCTCCTCCCTACCATACAGAGCTGGCGAGTGACTCAGCCTGTCACATCATCACACTGCACTGTGATGATGTGACGACACGTCAATACAGCACACACACAACTTTCTCCGCCCGGGCGGCGCGGCTGCACGCCGCTGTGTGTGACGGTCGCTCGTCGCTGCCCAGCCCTCCTCCTCTCCAGTACAGACTGAGGCTCCAGCTGGCGGCGCCCAGAATAAGAACAGGTGCGGAGGGGGGTCTCCACCGCTGGCCCGAGCACAAGATGAGGTTTGTGAGTGTGTGTGTGGCGCCCTGCCCCTGACCTTGGTGGCTGTATGATATGATGGGGGGGGTGTCTCCACTCTCCACTGCCGGCCCGAGCACAAGATGAGGTGTGTGTGTGTGTGTGTGGGGGGAGCGGTTGCCATTGTAAGAGAGCTAGTGTGGGAGGACTCAGTCTCAGTGTCTGGTGCCCTGCCCCTGATGGCCTGGCCTGTATATGATATGATAAGGAAGAGGGGGGGGGGGTGCAAGGTGGTCTGCTGCTAGACACAGCTATAGATTTTATATATATATACACTAAGTAATATAGCTTGTCCACCCGCCCCTCCCTCCACCAGACCAGCTAACTCCTGTGCTACTGTGCCTATTATATGTAATATAATATATATATAATATATCCGTGTCCAGCATCACCCCCCCCCCCCCCCATTATCAGACAGACAACACTGACTATATAATTTATATTAGCTGAATGAGACACCCCCACCCTGAGCTGGTCTAATGATGATGGGGGGGGGGGGGTGATGCTGGACACAGATATATTATATTACATATAATAGGCACAGTAGTTGAGTTAGCTGGTCTGGTGGGGGGAGGGGAGGATGGACCAGCTATATTACATAATATCTATATATATATATATATATATATATATATATATATATATATATATAATCTATAGCTGTGTCTAGCAGCAGCAGACCACCTTGCACCCCATGATGGAGTCCTAACCTGGCACCATACCACCCCAGCCTGCCTATGCCACCACAACCTGCCTTATGCCACCACACCCTGCCCTATGACACCGCAACCTCCCCTATGACACCACAACCTCCCCTATGCCACCGCACCCTGCCCTATGACACCCCAGCCTTCCCTATACCACCCCAACCTGCCCCATGCCACCGCAACCTGCTCTATGCCATCACACGCTGCCCTATATAACCCCAACCTGCCCAATGCCACCCAGCCTGCCATATGCCACCGCACCCTGCCCTATGCCACCGCACCCTGCCCTATGCCACCGCACCCTGCCCTATGCCACCCCAGCCTTCCCTATACCACCCCAACCTGCCCTATGCCACCGCAACCTGCTCTATGCCATCACACCCTGCCCTATATAACCCCAACCTGCCCAATGCCACCCAGCCTGCCCTATACCACCCCAACCTGCCCTATACCACCCCAACCTGCTCTATACCACCCCAGCCTTCCCTATGCCACCCCAGACTGCACTATACCACCGCAACCTGCCCTATATTACCCCAACCTGCCCTATATCGCCCCAGCCGGCCCAATACCACCCTATACTTTAATTTACAGGGGTCATTTGGGGGTGCGCTGCCTGCAGGGCGCTGGGCAGGATAGACAGGAGGGGGGTGACACCATGTTTCGCCGCACCAGGTGACACCAACCCTAGTGACGCCACTGGTAACTGTATTACAAGTCTGTGTAAATAAATTCCTGATGTTCCAAAATACAGCAGCAGTATTGTTTTCCCAAAAAAAAGCCCCCACCTTTTATCATTGAAAAGCCATCCTTCAGCTCCAATCTATTGCCTAAGCAGTTATGATGTCATCAGTCTGCTGTAGGCGGAAAGAAGCCCAAACTTTTCTTTTTATGTTTGGATAGAGCAGAGGAGGGTTATTTATTTTGTGCTGTCTGTACCATTTCGAAAATGTCACCTCCGGTCCCAGAGATGCAATAGGAAGTTAGAGGAAATCTCCACTTTAAAACCAAACCTTTTCTGACACTTTTGTTTACATTAGGGTTGTCCCGATACCACTTTTTTAAGACCGAGTACAAGGACCGATACTTTTGTTCAAGTACTCACCGATATCGATTACCAATTTTTTTTTTAATGTCATGTGACAGTTGCACAGGTGGCACTGACTGATGGGCACTGATATGCAGCACTGATGAGCACTGATAGGTGGCACTGACTGATGGGTACTGATGAGCACTGATAGGTGGCACTGACTGATTGGCACTGATATGCAGCACTGATGAGCACTGATAGGTGGCACTGACTGATGGGCACTGATATGCACTGATGAGCACTGATAGGTGGCAGTGACTGATGGGCACAGATATGCAGCACTGCTGAGCACTGATTGGTGGCACTGACTGATGGGCACTGATATGCACTGATGGGCACTGATTGGTGGCACTGACTGATGGGCACTGATATGCACTGATGAGCACTGATAGGTGGCACTGACTGATGAGCACTGATATGCAGCACTGATGAGCACTGATAGGTGGCACTGACTGATGGGCACTGATGAGCACTGATAGGTGGCACTGACTGATGGGCACTGATATGCAGCACTGATGAGCACTGATAGGTGGCACTAACCTATGGTCACTGATATGCACTGATGAGCACTAATAGGTGGCAGTGACTGATGGGCACAGATATGCAGCACTGATGAGCACTGATAGGTGGCACTGACTGATGGGCACTGATATGCACTGATGGGCACTGATTGGTGGCACTGACTGATGGGCACTGATATGCACTGATGAGCACTGATAGGTGGCAGTGACTGATGGGCACAGATATGCAGCACTGATGAGCACTGATTGGTGGCACTGACTGATGGGCACTGATTGGTGGCACTGATTGATGGGCACTCATATGCACTGATGAGCACTGTTAGGTGGCACTGACTGATGAGCACTGATATGCAGCACTGATAGGTGGCACTGACTGATGGGCACTGATAGGTGGCACTGACTGATGGGCACTGATAGGTGGCACTGACTGATGGGCACTGATATGCAGCACTGATGAGCACTGATAGGTGGCACTGACTGATGGGCACTGATAGGTGGCACTGACTGATGGGCACTGATAGGTGGCACTGACGGGCACTGATATGCAGCACTGATGAGCACTGATAGGTGGCACTAACCTATGGGCACTTATATGCACTGATGAGCACTGATAGGTGGCAGTGACTGATGGGCACAGATATGCAGCACTGATGAGCATTGATAGGTGGCACTGATATGCACTGATGGGCACTGATTGGTGGCACTGACTGATGGGCACTCATATGCACTGATGAGCACTGTTAGGTGGCACTGACTGATGGGCATCAGTAGCGGCCCGTCAATAGGGGCGCAGGGGCACCGCCCCCCCCCCCCCAAAGCTACTTATTAAAAAAAAAAAGTTTTTTGAAAGTGTCCCTTTAAGTGGGTGTGTTAAGGGCACCGGACACAGGGGTGCTATTGGAGGCATGACTTGTGTGTAAACGCGTGATTGGGGCTAAGAAGCTCTATTGGCGTAGTTTAGAGTGTGCTCGGGGCTACAAGCTCTGCACCCCGAACACTCCACCTCTAGCATTAGGTTTCCAGTGCTTGTAATTGATTGGGTCCGTAGGGTGGGGCTTTAATCGGACCTGCGGCGTCATTGGCTCACATACTGCCTGTCTCCTTCAGCAAGTGAGGGGGAAATCGCCAGCAGAAGAAGAACGGCTCAGGGCAGACAGGGAGCGATAGGTCCGTGCAGAGGCAGCTGTCTATTCATCTCCCTGTGACACAGACTCGGCATCCAGCAGTGCACACAGAGGGATCACACAGAAATCTCCAGGTACATTTCTACATGCCAGGACTGGAGGGGGGAGGGGGGCAGAAGGGGCTATAATCACTGTGTCCTGAGAGACTTTACAGCAGCATTTTTAATCTCCAACTTTACTTCCCCCTCTCTCCATGTAATCCACGTCTGTACACCTTCCCTATCACACAAATCCCCCTCCCCCTTCACTATCTTCTGTTTGCATAGATCTTGACTGCTCACATCCTGCAGCCTCTGGTCTGAGATCTGACCATTCCAATCACTGCCTGACACCATTTCCTTCCCAGATTACTTTTTATCTCTTTTACCTGTTCAGCAGCTCAGTACATTCTCTGCACTCATTTAAGGTGGCCGTAGGAATGAAATTAAAAAGGAATCATCTATTCTATGGCCACCTTAAATGAGTGCAGAAAATGTACTGATCTGCTCAACAGTTATGAAGAGATAAAAAGTAATCTGGGATGGAAAGGGTGTCAGTCAGTGATTGGACCCCTAAAGAGGAATGCCCAGATCTGAGACCACACTTGTAAAGAAGAACTCAGCACAGGGATGGTGGGAACCCCTCATAATGGGCACAGCAGGTGTACAGACCCGGGAACTCAGCACAGGGATGGTGGGAACCCCTCATAATGGGCACAGCAGGTGTACAGACTCGGGAACTCAGCACAGGGATGGTGGGAACCCTCATAATGGGCACAGCAGGTGTACAGACCCGGGAACTCAGCACAGGGATGGTGGGAACCCCCATAATGGAGACATCAGGTTACAGACCTGGGAACTTGGCACAGGGATGGTGGGAACCCCTCATAATGGGCACAGTAGGTTACAGACCCAGGAATTTGGCACAGGGATGGTGGGAGCCCCTCATAATGAGCACAGCAGGTGTACAAACACAGGAACACAGTACAGGAATGGTGGAAACCCCTCATAATGGGCACAGTGAGGCTGCAATTGACGACCACAGTTTTACCTAGCAGTAATGATACATTATCACCTGATAAATGGCTATTTACAGCCCTGCAGTACTAAAAGTTAAATTTTTCAGTTTGCGACCCCCCAAAATTTTTGAGCACCAGCCGCCACTGAAGGGCACTGATATGCACTGATGAGCACTGATAGGTGGCACTGACTGATGGGCACTGATATGCAGCACTGATGAGCACTGATAGGTGGCACTGACTGATGGGCACTGATGGGTAGGTGGCGCTGATATGCAGCACTGATAGATGGCACTGACTGATGGGCACTGATATGCAGCATTGATGAGCACTGATGGCTTGCACTGATATGCAGAACTGATAGGTGCCATTGACTGATGGGCACTGATATACAGCACTGATTGCTGGCACTGATAGGTGGCACTTATAGGCACTGATAGGTGGCACTGACGGCTGGCACCTTTGGGCAATGATAGGTGGAACGGATGGGCAGGCAGTGGCACTGAAATTCAGAACTGATTGCATTGGCAATTGCTGGCATGATAAATGAATGATGAGAGACAATAACAGTTCAAACTTGGAGGATTTTGCAACTCGAGTATATAAGTGCTGCGAGGCCCATCTTGGTACACCCTGCACTCGGACGCAGTAAGCCTGAACTATACGGTCTGGGTGTAACAAGATGTCCGCTGCCGCCTTGTGACTGCAGGCTTACTGCAACCGAGTGCAGGGTGTACCAAGATGGGGGTGTTCAATACCTGACGGAGACACGGGCTGTCACTTCCGTTAATGAATGTGATGGGTCGGGTCACCGATTCTGGCGGCACAATGCGGCTGCGACCCACACACCCTTCCCCCGGCCAGCTGACCTTCTGCTGCTGCCAGGACTCGCTCTCCGCTCCGCCCCGCTCACTCGAGCAAATACTCTGTATCGGCACCGATACTAGTATCGGTATCGGTGCAACCCTACTTTACATGTAAAAAAAAAAAATATTTTTTTTGCTAGAAAATTACTTAGAACCCTCAAACAATATATATATATATATATATTTTTTTAAAGGAGAGGCCCTTGAGAATAAAATGGTGGGTGTTGCAATATTTTATATCACACGGTATTGGCGCAACAGTTTTGCAAATGCAATTTTTTTGGGGGAAAAAATACACTTTTTTAAATTTGTATGCATAAAAAACACAAAATATAACCCAATTGGTTGGTAAAATATAAAAGATGATGTTACGCCAAGCAAATAGATGCCAAACATCTCACGCTTTAAAATTGTGCACGCCCTTGATACGGCGACAACTTGTTTATACATGGGTGACGCTTTAAAAGCTTTTACAGGTTGCCACTTAAATTTTTTCAAAGGAGATCTGCGACAAGAATTACTGCCCTCGATCTGATGTTCACGGAGATACCTCACATGTGTGGGGTGATTGCGGTTGTATGGAACCGCCTTTGCACGAGAGCACAGGGGGATGGGGATGCTTTAAAAAATATATATATTTTCATTATTTATTTGACTTTCTTTTTTTCTTTTTTTTTTTATCACTTTTATAAAAATAAATACCGTATTTATCGGCGTATAACACGCACCGGCGTATAACACGCACCCCAAGTTTAGGAGGGAATTTTAAGGAAAAAAACTTTTAGGAGGGAAATTCAAGGAAAAAAAACTTACATTTAAATGCAGCATGCAGCCTTGCCCAGTGTCCATCTGCAGCCTTGCCCAGTGTCCATCTGTCCATCTGCAGCCGTGCCCAGTGTCCATCTGTCCATCTGCAGCCTTGCCCAGTGTCCATCTGTCCATCTGCAGCCGTGCCCTGTGTCCATCTGTCCATCTGCAGCCGTGCCCAGTGTCCATCTGTCCATCTGCAGCCTTGCCCAGTGTCCATCTGTCCATCTGCAGCCTTGCCCAGTGTCCATCTGTCCATCTGCAGCCGTGCCCAGTGTCCATCTGTCCATCTCCAGCCGTGCCCAGTGTTCATCTGTCCATCTGCAGCCATGCCCAGTGTTCATCTGTCCATCTGCAGCCTTGCCCAGTGTCCATCTGCAGCCGTGCCCAGTGTCCATCTGTCCATCTGCAGCCTTGCCCAGTGTCCATCTGCAGCCGTGCCCAGTGTCCATCTGTCCATCTGCAGCCGTGCCCAGTGTCCATCTGTCCATCTACAGCCTTGCCCAGTGTCCATCTGTCCATCTGCAGCCGTGCCCAGTGTCCATCTGTCCATCTGCAGCCTTGCCCAGTGTCCATCTGTCCATCTGCAGCCGTGCCCAGTGTCCATCTGTCCATCTGCAGCCTTGCCCAGTGCCTTTGCGATCGTGTCAGTCCCGGCGGTTTTTAAAATTTGGCGCCGATTTCTGTGGAGAGGAGCGAGCGGGGCCGAGTGTACTTCGGCTAGACTCGGCTCCTCTCGCAGTTCCGCCCATCTCCACTGACTGCGCCGCTGACGGAGAAAGCCGAGTGTACTTCGGCTAGACTCGGCTCTGCTCACAGTCACAGGCAGGACGGCGAGAGGAGCCGAGACTAGCCGAAGTACACTCGGCTTTCTCTATGTCAGCGGCGCAGTCAGAGATGGGCGGGACTGCGAGAGGAGCCGAGTAAAGCCGATTGAACTTCGGCTTCGGCTCTGCTCGCTCCTCTCGCTCGTTTTCAGCAGGGGAATTCGACAGAGTATCAGCGTATAACACGCACCCACGATTTTCCCCTGATTTTAAGGGGGAAAAAGTGCGTGTTATACGCCGATAAATACGGTAAATAAATATCCCCTGTGATAGCAATAGGCAGAGGCAGGTCCTCTTTACTGAGAGATCTGGGGGTTGTTTGACCCCAGATCTCTCCTCTGGCCTTCAAAAGCTTCGGGTCACACCAAGATGGGTAGGATCCGATGCTTTTTTTCGAACCCCTAAAGGTTTGTTTGTTTTTCCTATACTATAGAGATGATCAGAGCCATTACGATCTCTGATCGGATCTATGGTCAGCCGGCGGGACTTCTGGCTGCATGCTCAGGTCTCCTGGGGGGACAGGAATGCCCGAGAGAGCCGGGGATGGTGGCAGGAGGGGGGCATGCTTGTAAAAGCAATCCAGCATATAATTAGCTGCTAAGATTGCTTTTACAAAAAAGCCAACTGCTGGCTGAAAAAAACAGCACCAGGATCAAGTCTGCAGCTGCCGGCATCATCCTGGTATAACCACTTGAAGTCCAGCGAAGTACCAGTAAACACATTGGGGTGGCTTGGGCAGATAAGACATGAGAAAAGGCTTCTATGTATTATGAATAGGGATGAGCTTCGTGTTCGAGTCGAACATACGTTTGACTCGAACATCGGTTGTTCGATCGTTCGACGAAGATCGAACGATTTGGGCCGTTCGCGCCAAATTCGAGTGACGCGAACGGCCCACAATGCACTACGCCATCGCAGTGTCATCCAGGCGCTGTGATTGGCCAAGCATGCACTGTGACCCCGCATGCTTGGCCAATCACAGCGCCGGCAGCGAGGAGAGCAATGATTGGCCACAGGCAGGATGCCTGTGGCCAATTATTGCTGAGGGTGTTTAGTACACGCCCCACACTATAAAAGGCCGCCAGCACGGCGGCCTAGTGTAGTGTGTTCCGGAGCAGGGAAAGACAAGCATAGGCAGGGACAGTGACATTTATTTCTTTCTTGCTTAACCTGGATTCCTTTAGTTTAGGGAAAGAGAAGGATAGGTAGGGAGAGTGTCAGTGTGTTTTACTGTGCGAGTCCTTGTTTCTAGGGACAAAGAAGGAAAGTGAGGGGAATTCTCCTTGTGCTATAGTGTGCTTTAAAAAAACATTTTTTCTAGGGACAGAAAACTCTAGGTAGGGAGAGTGTCAGTTTCTTTCACTGTGCGAGTCCTTGTTTCTAGGGACAAAGAAGGAAAGTGAGGGGAATTCTCCTTGTGCTATAGTGTGCTTTAAAAAAACATTTTTTCTAGGGACAGAAAACTCTAGGTAGGGAGAGTGTCAGTTTCTTTCACTGTGCGAGTCCTTGTTTCTAGGAAAAAAGAAGGAAAGTGAGGGGAATTCTCCTTGTGCTATAGTGTGCTAAAGCATTCCTCATCAACCATCTTTGAAATCCTTGTTTTTTGGACAGTCAGGGAAATTGTCGTTGTGCTATTCTGTGCAAAAGCAATCATCCTCAACCATATTTAGAAATCCTTAAGTAAAGGGACAGAGAAGGACACCTGAAGGTAGCCCTTATTGCTTTTTTCCCATCTCCCTGCAGGCCATCTATTAGAATGTCTGGAAGGCAAACAAGGAGAGGCAGACAGTCAGGAGGCAATAAAAGAGGGCAAGCAGGCTCTGTGTCTGGGGGCAACAGTGCTGGTCGTGGACGCGGTGCATTGTCATCAGCACATGGCCATGGGACACGCTTGTCCTTCTTTTCGGCAGCTGGACATGTTGAGCCACATCATGCCGAAGACTTGGTAGAGTGGATGACCAAGCCCTCCTCCTCCTCCTCATCCTCTCTCACCCAGGCTCAGGGTACTGGCAAAGCAGCTGCCAAAGCGTCCTCTTCCCTGGTATCAATGTCAGACTCATCATCAGTCACTCCTTCCCTAGACCCACCATGTCCTCCTCCTGAGGAGTCCCCCGAACTGTTTGAGCACAGTGTTGGGTACATGCTCCAGGAGGATGCCCAGCGTTTCGAAGGGTCTGATGATGAAACCCAGCTACAGGAAGGCAGTAGCGTGAGAGCAGACAGAGGGGATGCTCAAGAAGGACACCAATCTGGCAGTCATGTTCCAGCAGCTGCAGCATACTGCCAGATTGGCTCCAGTGATGAGGAGGGAGGGGATGATGAGGTCACTGACTCCACGTGGGTGCCTAATAGGAGAGAGGAGGAGGAGGAGGATGAGGAGGAGGCACATCTCCAACGAGGCAGGATGCCCTTTGGTGGCCAGCGTAAGGGCAGTACACTGACGGAATCACACCGCAGAGCTCCGCCTGTGCAGGGCGCTGCCTCTGCCCGTCATTCAAAAAGTTCCTTGGTGTGGGCCTTTTTTGAGGCTAGTGCATCAGATCGCACAGCTGCTGTTTGCAACATATGTCTCAAGCGTATATCGCGTGGCCAAAACATCAGCCGCTTGGGTACCACATGCCTGACCAGACATATGTTGACCTGCCATGCAGCTCGTTGGCAAGCCTACCTCAAAGACCCACACCAAAGAACAAAGCGGACCTCTCCTTGCACCGCATCAGCTGGGATCTCCAACCCCACTATAACTTCAGTCCTCTCTGAAACATGCACTGAGAGGAATGAAGGTGTAGAATTAGGTGTGTCACAGCCAAGTACTTGCGGCCACTCTGCTAGCAGTACACCGACGTCCGATTCTAGCAGGCAAATTTCCCTGCCCCAGCTGCTGAACCGTCGAAAGAAGTTCACTCCCAGCCATCCACATGCCCAGCGGTTGAATGCTAGCTTGGCTAAATTGCTAGCGCTTCAACTGCTGCCTTTTCAGTTGGTAGACTCGGCCCCCTTCCGTGAGTTTGTGCAATGTGCGGTTCCTCAGTGGCAGGTTCCCAAACGCCACTTTTTCTCACGGAAGGCTATTCCGGCTCTCTACCGGCATGTGGAAGGCAATGTCTTGGCCTCGCTGGACAGGGCGGTCAGCGGTAAGGTGCATATTACCGCTGACTCATGGTCCAGCAGGCATGGACAGGGACGTTACCTTTCTTTCACGGCCCATTGGGTCACTCTTTTGGCAGCTGGGAAGGATGCAGGACAAGGTGCAGTAGTGTTGGAGGTTGTTCCACCGCCACGCCTCCAAAATGCTACTACTGGTTGTGACACACCTCTCTCCTCCACCCCCTCCTCTTCTTCTTCCTCCATGGCCTCTTCCTGTGGTTTGTCCTATGAACCAGCGGTGCTCCGTAGCCGTTCACGGGGCTACGCAAGTACGCAGGCAAAAAGATGCCATGCCGTGCTTGCGCTGGTGTGTTTGGGGGACAGAAGCCACACTGGGGCAGAGGTCCTGTCTGCTCTGCAGGGCCAGGCCGAGAGGTGGTTGACGCCACGCCAGCTTAAGCCAGGAATGGTGGTTTGCGACAATGGCACCAACCTCCTCTCCGCCCTCCGACAGGGACAACTGACCCATGTGCCCTGTGTGGCTCACGTCCTTAACCTGGTGGTTCTTGGGCAGGTACCCGGGCTTACAGGATGTCCTGAGGCAGGCCAGGAAAGTCTGTGTGCATTTCCGCAGATCTTATAATGCCAGTGCTCGCCTGGCTGAGCTGCAAAAGGAGTTGAACCTGCCCAAGAACCGCCTTATATGTGACATGCCCACCAGGTGGAACTCAGCGTTGGCCATGCTGCAGCGGCTGCACACGCAGCAGAGGGCCATCAATGAGTACCTGTGCGACTACGGCACCAGGACAGGGTCAGGGGAGCTTGGTTTTTTTTCTCCACGCCAGTGGGGCATGATCAGGGATGCATGCACTGTCCTGGCACCATTTGAGGAGGCCACGAGGATGGTGAGCAGTGACAGTGCATGCATCAGTGACACTGTACCTCTTGTCCACCTGTTGGAGCACACGCTGCGTGGAATAATGGACAGGGCACTTGAGGCAGAACAGAGGCAGGAAGAGGAGGACTTCCTTGCCTCTCAAGGCCCCCTTTACCCAGACAGTGTTCCTTCTGTCCCACCCATCGCACAGGAAGAGGAGGAGGAGGAGGAGGAGGAGGAGGAGGAGGAGGAGGAGGAGGATTGTGTCAGCATGGAGGTGGAGGCTGGCACTCAGCATCATCAGCAGCAGTCTTTTAGGGATGATTTACAGTCCCAAGAAACCAGTGGACTTGTACGTGGCTGGGAGGAGGTGGCTGCGGATCATGTCGTCCTTAGTGACCCAGAGGACTCCGGAGCGAATGCCTCAGCAAACCTACGCTGCATGGCCTCCCTGATCCTGCAAAGTCTGCGGAAGGATCCTCGTATTCTTCGGATCAAGGAGAGGGACCATTACTGGCTGGCCACTCTCCTTGATCCACGGTACAAGGGTAAGGTTGCGGACCTTATGTTACCGTCGCAGAGGGAGCAGAGGATGAGACAACTCCGGGAGGCCTTGCAGAAAGGTCTGTGCAACGCGTTCCCAGAGACTGGGAGGTTACAAACTCCTGGTCCTGGACAACGAGTTGCTGAGGCTTCGGCCAGTCAAAGAAGAAGCGGTGGGGAAGGTGGCCGTCTGACCGATGCGTTCAGACAATTCTTTAGTCCGCAGCCCCAAAGTATGATCGGTTCCAGCAACCATCGCCAGCGTCTGATAAACATGGTGCAGGAATATCTAGGGGCAAGGTCAGACTTGGACACCTTCCCCACCGAAAATCCTCTGGCTTACTGGGTCTTGAGGATGGATCACTGGCCAGAGCTTGCACAGTATGCAATTGAGCTACTGGCCTGTCCTGCATCCAGCGTTCTTTCGGAACGCACATTCAGTGCTGCTGGAGGATTTGTCACGGATCACAGGGTGCGCCTGTCCACCGACTCGGTTGATCGACTGACTTTCATCAAGATGAACCAGTCTTGGATCACCACCAGCTACCACACACCTGATGCTGATATAACAGACTAATTGATTTTAACATGTCACATCCCTTCAAGACTGATGCTGATGCTGAGTGCCTGTGCTGTTATGTTGACTGGCTATCCTCCTCCTCCATGATACGATTGATGATGATAGCTTGGAAGATCATTTTTGTTTATGGGTGCCGCCACCAGTGGCTAAGGCCCAATTTTTCAGCCCCTGTTTTACAGGGGCGTGTAATTACAATTTTTTTAGCAATAATTTGCCATAGGGCTCATTGCTGTGCTCCAAGTACAGTATCTGTGAGGGGTTGGAGTGTTGTGGCACCAGTGCCTAAGGCCCAATTTTTCAGCCCCTGTTTAAAAGGGGCGTGTCATTACAATTTTTGAAGCAATACTTTGCAACAGGGCTCATTGCTGTGCTCCAAGTACAGTATCTGTGAGGGGTTGTAGTGTTGTGCCACCAGTGCCTAAGGCCCAATTTTTCAGCCCCTGTTCAACAGGGGCATTCAATTACAATTCTTGATCTAATAATTCACAGCAGGGCCCATTGCTGCACCCACCAAGAGTAACTGTCAGGGCTTACAGTGTTGTGGCACCAGCACCACCATCAAAGGCCCAATTTTTACTACCACTGTTCAACAATTATATGTAATTAAAATTCCTGATATAATAGTTGACAGCAGGGCGTTCCAGCACCAACCAAGAGTAACTGTGAGTGCTTACAGTGTTGTGCCAACACCAACAACTAAGGGGCCTATTTCTGCAGAGTATATACGGCAGGTCCCTCCTTTCAAACATCCAACTTACAAACGACTCCTACTTGCAAACGCAAGAAGACAACAGGAAGTGAGAGGAAATCTACCACTAGGAAGGAAAATTCTCTCCTGTAAGAATAAATATGGGAGAAAGGTGTCTCCTCTGTACTGATGCTTTATCAGCAATCCTTGTTTCAAGAAAAACACCACATTTCAAAAACAGTTGTCATTGGGACGGAAAGTGAGGTGAAATGTTCTGAACAGGGGCACAGACAGCAAAACAAATGTTACAGGGGTGATAACCCTTACCTATGTTTTCCAAAAAGTTTAAAAATAGATTTTTGGGCTGGAGCTACACTTCAACAATGTACCTGTTCAAAATTACAAACAGATTCTACATAAGAACAAACCTACAGTCCCTGTCTTGTATGCACCGCCTGTATACGGCTGTTCAGAGTATATAGGGCCTTTTTTATTTTATGTGCGGGGTTCCCCTTAATATCCATACAAGACCCAAAGGGGCTGGTAATGGGCTGGGGTGGGGGGGGGGGGTCATGGGGTAGCTATGCCATTTTTCTTAAAGATTTTCATCCATATTACCGGGACCAGACATTACATTAAAGCCGCAAGCAGTTTTAAATGGCTTTTTTTTCCTTTAGAAGTGTCATTTTGTGCAGGGACAGTTCTAAACACGGGAAACACGTGGCTCTTCACAGGCATACTTTAGACACCCCCCAGGTACGATATTTAAAGGAATATTTCACTTTTTTTTTTCACTTTATGCATCATTAAAATGACTGCTCCCGAAAAACGACCGTTTTTAAAACTTCTTTTTGCATTGATACATGTCCCCTGGTGCAGAACCCGGGTTCCCAAACCCTTTTTAGGACAATAACATGCATAATAGTTGTTATAATTAGCACTTTAGAATTCGAACGTTCGCATCCATTGTATTTAATAGGGTTCTAATGTTCGTACGAACTTTCGGTCCGTTCGCGGGTTCTGGTGCGAACCGAACCCGGGGGTGTTCGGCTCATCACTAATTATGAATAGTTAAATTCTGCCCAAAAAGGCAAAGCCTTTAAAATTGTATTCAGTGTAGTGTCCCCTTACATCTGTCACCAGAATGATCATTGGTGGTCAGTGGGAAAATGTCCATCTTACATTGGTGGTCATTTGGAGAAGGGCCCTCCTACACTGGGGCTTATTTGGAAAAGGGCCCTCCTACACTGGGGGTCATTTGGAGAAGGGCCCTCCTACACTGGGGCTTATTTGGAGAAGGGCCCTCCTACACTGGGGGTCATTTGGAAAATGTCCATCTTACATTGGTGGTCATTTGGAGAAGGGCCCTCCTACACTGGGGGTCATTTGGAGAAGGGCCCTCCCGCACTGGGGGTCATTTGGAGAAGGGCCCTCCTACACTGGGGGTCATTTGGAGAAGGGCCCTCCTACACTGGGGGTCATTTGGAGAAGGGCCCTCCAACACTGGGGGTCATTTGGAGAAGGGCCCTCCAACACTGGGGGTCATTTGGAGAAGGGCCCTCCTACACTGGGGGTCATTTGGAGAAGGGCCCTCCTACACTGGGGGTCATTTGGAGAAGGGCCCTCCAACACTGGGGGTCATTTGGAGAAGCGCCCTCCTACACAAAAAAAAAATGTGAAAAAAACTACTTCTGAAAAATATAAAAAGTCATAAATTGTAAAAAAAAAAAAAAGAATTTTTAAAAATTGTAAAAAATAAAAGTCATCTTAAAAAATTGCACAATTTTTTTAAATTTTTTTTCTAATTTATTACTTTTTACATTTTTCAGAAATATTTTTTTCACATTTTTTTTTTGTGTGAATGGGCCTCGTATCTCACCAAAGCCCATCCAACAGTGTTGTAAACAAAAATGTGGAAAAAATATTTCTGAAAAATGTAAAAAGTAATAAATTCTAAAAAATATATTTTTAAAAATTGTAAAAACAAAAAGTCATTTCAAAAAATTGTAAAAATATTTTGAAAAAAGAAATAAATAAAAATAATAAAAAAAAAGGTAAAAAAGAAATAAAAAAATTAAGAGCTAATTCACGCATATTAACCACCTCCCTACTGTGCACGAAAACCCCCTTCCTGCCCAAGCCATTTTTCAGCGCTGTCACACTTTGAATGACAATTGTGCGGTCGTGCGACGTGGCTCCCAAACAAAATTTGTGTCCTTTTTTTCCCACAAATAGAGCTTTCTTTTGGTGGTATTTGATCACCTCTGCGGTTTTTATTTTTTGCGCTATAAACAAAAGAAGAGCATCCAGTTTGGAAAAAAAACACTATTTTTTACTTTTTGCTATAATAAATACCCATTTTTTTTTTTTTTAAATAAAATTTTCCTCAGTTTAGGCCGATACGTATTCTTCTACATATTTTTGGTAAAAAAAAAAAATCGCAATAAGCGCGTATTGATTGGTTTGCGCAAAAGTTATAGCGTGTACAAAATAGGGGACAGATTTATAGCATTTTTATTTTTTTATTAGTAATGGCGGCGATCTGCGATTTTTTATTGTGACTGCGATATTGCGGCGGACACATCGGACACTTTTGACACATTTTTGGGACCATTCACGTTTATACAGCGATCCCTGCTATAAAAATGCATTGATTACTGTATAAATGTGATTGGCAGGGAAGGGGTTAACCACTAGGGGGTGGGAAGGGGTTAAATATGTTCCCTCAATGTGTTCTTACTGTGGGGGGAGGTGACTGACTGGGGGAGGTGACCGATGGTTGTCCCTATGTACAAGGGACACACCATCAGCCTCCTCTCCCTCACAGGACGTGGATCTCTGTGTTTACACACAGAGACCCACTTTCCTGCTCGTTTCCCGGGCAATCGCGGGTGCCCGGCGGCAATCGCGGCCGCCGGGCACGCGCACCGGGGCTTTGTGAACGCGGCGGGCGTGCGTGCGCGCCGCTGGCGGCGAGCGCGCGCCTTCTAGCTCGTTTTAAAGGGAGGACGTCATATGACGTCCTCCCAGAACGAGAGTATCCTCCGCCCGCCGTCAATTGACAGTGGGCAGTGGACAGGTGGTTAACTGGCCCATACAGTGTAGTAAATGAGCTGTTTAGCTGTTTGTTTGAACAGTGGGAGCTTTCTGTTACTTTATGAAGATGCAGCGGCAATGGCGTCCCTAGGGGGGGACCAGAGGGGGCCCTGGCCCCCCCAACATTATGCTGTGCCCCACCATGTGCCCCCCCCCCCCAAAAAAAAAAAAATATTTTTTTTTTGCTCGTGCTTCTGCTGGGGTAACATAGTCTCTCCTGAGAGGGAGAGCGTCCCCAGTCAGCTCCTGTGGGGGATTCCTCCCCCTCCCTCTGCTCGCTGACACTGCATAATGCGAGCGCTCACACAACCACAGCCGCTCAATCTGCTCCTTTCCCTGCATCCTCATTGGCATGGAGAAGAGCGAGTTGCAGGAAGGACTCCACAAGCACTGTGGGAGGTGGGGAGGGGGCCCCAAGCCTTCATCTCAGTTACTGAAAAAACAGACTGATTTCTCCCGTCCTTAGGACAGGAGAACCAGCCTATAAATTCCGAGAGTGGTGACTGCAAGCTGAGCCGAGTGTCAGTCTATGACACTCTTTCACAGCCCAGCGAGTCCAGCCACCCCCCCCTCACTCTCCTCACATACGAGCAGGGAGGAATACAGCTCCTCCTCCTCCTTCCAGTCCCGCCCACACTGTCCCAGCGTGCTGTATCTGAAGAGAGGGGATGTGTGGGCGGGAAATATGAAAATCAGCAGCATTCCAGGCTGTGTGTGAATGATGCCTGAGATTCTAGCGTAGACCATGGGTAAGTGTGTGCACTGCAGACTGCAGTACACTGTAATCACTGAACAGCATTATCTCCATCCCTTCTCTCCCCCATCTGTCTCCCTCCCCCTCTCCTGTTCTTTCAAGACATTCACAATTTACTTTCACTTTCAGTTAGGCAGGGAATATACGCATCCACAGATTGTAGGAAAGAAACTTGCATGATTCCCCCATCAACACAGACAGTGCTGACAGGGGAATATCCCTCCTGCCCAGCAATTGTATTCCCCCGACAAACAGTGATTATCACTAGTGACTATAGCAATCACTAGTGATAATCATAAGAGAATCTGCTCATTAATGGTTCAAATCTCAGCCAGTTCCTGCTGAACCAGCTGAGATTTAAACTGTCTATGGCTGGTCTTAGCTCTTAGGCAGCCCATACATTGATCACTTTTTTTCATTCAACTATTAGGTTGAATGAAAAAAAAAGGAAATTATCCAATTCCCCCATCTACACATTATAGGTGGATGGGGGAATGTTCCCAGTGTGGACCAGTGCTGGAACAACCAGAGTTGCTGTCCTGTCCCGGCTATTCACAGCGCTGGTCTCTGTCTCCATGGCAGCGGCGGCAGCACATTGGAACCCAGTGCTGGTTACTTTATGGGGCTGATGTACAGGAGGGCCAGCTCAATTTGTTGTTAGAGATGGGCTGGGCATGTTCAAAATTCCACATGCCAGAGCCTGCCAGAAAGCCCACACTGCACAGCGCTAATCACAGGCAATGAGACATTTCCCGCTCCGCAGCTCCACAGATCAGGAAATGTCTCACTGTCTGTGATTAGCACTGTGGAGTGTCGGCTTCCTTGTGGGAGATCGGGCATGTGGGATTTTAAACACACCCGAGCCCATCTCTATTGGTTGTAGACAGTTGAGCTCCCTGCAGGTTGCTTAGCAGCAGTGGCGCCTTCTCTGACATGCTGATCGGGATGCAATCCAGGTGATGCTCCTAGTCAAATCCTAGTGTTAAATATCAGTGATTTTATTGATCAAAGCCCACACTTTACAGGCATAGAGCCCACATGGCTGCTGAACATACGGTTGATTATATATATGTGGTTGTACTCTTGATGCTAATAAATACTGTGTTTATTAGATCTGACTGGGAGCATCACTAGGATCACATCCCGATCAGCATGTCAACAGAGAAGGTTATACAGCATTTCTGCTGCTAGGTGACCAGCTGGGGGCTCGGCTCTCTATAACCAATAGTGCCAGCCTTCCCCTGCATGCACCCATAATGTCACCAGCACAAAGTCCTAATAGACTGCCGCCGGTGCCAAGGAGACAGATGCCAGACCAGCGCTGTCAATAACAGGGACAGGACAGCTGGGGAACCCCACAGTGGCAGAACACCAGGGCCCGGTGGCAAGACAACCTTTGCAACCCTGATAGTTCTCCCACTGCTTTGGACCCTTATATTTTCTTGGTGTGCTGGTGACATATATCTCTTGTTTTCTGCCACCCTGGTGGGGCCCCAGTATAGTAGGAAGGGAGCTCACTACAGAACATGTGAAAGGGCCCGTTGTGGGACCGTAGTAAAGGGCCCGAGGATATATATATATTTGCATTTTATAGTTGGCCCCCCTACTTTTGTCCCTGTCCCCCCATGTGCCCCCCTAAATATGAAAGCTGGAGACGCCACTGTGTAGCGGCTGTGTAAACACAGCCACAGGTCCTAATTTGATAGGTGTGCAGGTGTGGGTTAGTGGGCTCGAGTACACACTGTCATACACCTGCATCCACATGCCTGTCAAAGGAGGATCTGAGGCTGTGTTCGTACAACTGCTGCATTACTATAGCATAGTATAGGCTGCCTGTTAGACATGTGCAATTCGCTTAGTTTCAAATTAGTTTTTTAATTCATTTCAACAAATTCGTTAATTCGTTAATATCCGAATTAACAAAAATAACCCATTTAACACATTTTTCCAAATAATCGAAAATTCAGAAATGCAAACATTTTTAATTTTGGAAATTTTTAAATTTTAAAATTCGCAAAATCAAAATTCGAAAATCCGAAAATTCTGAAATTCAAAGTTCGAAAAACTGAAAATTCTGAAATTTGGAAATTCGAAAATCAGAAAATAAGAATGGAAACCTGAAAATTCTAAAGAATGAAAATCCGAAAATAAGAACGAAAATTCAAAAACCCTGAAAATTCGAAAAACTGAGATAACTAACTAATAATAACTTACCTATAATTTAATAGTTTAGTAATAGTTATTGGAATTTCCTTTTAAATTTGGCTGTTAGTGAACATAATGAATATGAATTTATCCGAAGTTACAAATTATCCGAAATAACGAATGCCATATCTAAACGAATGGAACATAATGAATTACTTTTTATTATTATTATTTATTATAAATTAATTTTGTTCAATTTGTTTAGATGCATGATTTGTTATTACGGATAATTTGTAACTTTAGATAAATTTGTATTCGTTACGTTCATTAACAGACAAATTTGAAAGGAAATCCCAATACCTATAAATAAATAGTTAGTTATTATTAGCTAGTTAGTTATTATTTCAATTTTTTCAATTTTAGGATTTTTTAATTCCCGAACATTTGAATTTCCGAATTATGAATTTTCGAATTTACAAATTTTCTAATTCACGAAAAAAAACGAATGAAATGAAAACAAAAAAAAGTTTTTTGGCAGTGCACATGGATACTGCCTGTACACAGCAATAGCAAGGGGGGGGTTGCCAGGTATGGTAGGCCCCGTGAATTCTAATGCCTTGTACACACGATCAGATTTTCCATCGGGATAATCTCAGATGGATTTTTCAGACGGAATTCCGTTCAAGCTGTCTTGCATACACATCATATTCCGTCCGTCAAGAACGCGGTGACGTACAACACTATGACGAGCCAAGAAAAATGAAGTTCAATGCTTCCGAGCATGCGTCGACTTGATTCTCAGAATATGTGGGTTTTTCTCCGTCGGAGTTCCATACAGACAAATGTAGTTTGGGAATGGAATTTTTTTCATCGGAAAAAAAGAGAACATGTTCTCTTTCTAAATTCCGACGGAATGGAATATCCGATGAAAAAAATCCGTATGACTTTTTTCATCGGAAATTCTGACCGTGTGTACAAGGCATAACAGCTGCTATGGCAAGAACTATTACATTGTTTCTTTTTTTTTAATGATTTTTTTTTTACAATTTTTAAAAATTATTTTTTTACAATTTATTACTTTTTACATTTTTCAGAACTATTTTTTTCACAATTTTTTTTTTACAGCACTGTTGGATGGGCCCATCCAACAGTGTTGTAAAAAAAAAAAAAAGTGAAAAAACGATTTAAGAAAAATATAAAAAGTAATAAATTGTTAAAAAAATAAATTAAGAATTGTAAAAAAAAAAAAAAAAAAGGAATTTTAAAAAAATTGTAAAAATGTTTTGGAAAAAAATAAATAATAAAAAAAAACCTGTAAAAAAATTAAGAGCCAATTCACAGGGGGGGGGGGGGGGGGGGGGAGGGTTGTTAGGTATGGTAGGCCCCATGAATTCTAACAGCAGCTCTGGCATTAACTATTACATTGTTTTATTTTTCTTCTGTAGGTAGACTGTATGGGGCCCCATGAATTCGCAGCTCTGGTAATAACTATTACATTGTTTCTTTTTTTTTTCTTTTTATTTGTTACATTTGTTGCTGAGCTGCACCTGCAGCTTTCTTGATTATTGAGTAGCAATGTGTTCTTCTTTGCTGTTTGTTGCCAGCTCATGTACAGCCATGGCTCCCGAGTGTCTTCTCTATAGCTGTCATCAGACCTCTAACACTCTCACCATTCACCGCTTTCCCTCATTTTATTTGCCAATTCAATTTTTTATGCTTCTAAAACATCTTACCGTCCACCTTCAGGACTTCCGCAGGGCGTAATGAATCATCTCAGTCCTTAACGCCGCTCTTGTGATTCTACATCTGTCTATAAAAAAGAGTCTTTGAAAGTGGATTCGGTTTTGGTTCTAACGGCTTTTCCCCGATATTTTGTTTATATTGAATGTTTCCAGGTGGGCATTGACTCCATAACGGGTCCTCGGAGCACCTTGCCGGATTTATGGTGACACTAATTAAATCTCATTTTTCCCACTGGGCTAACTGAGGAGGCCGAGCGGAATTTTGAGCTTGTGCCTCTTAATTTGTTATTTGCCGGCCACATCTGTCCTTTCCTTGTCCTGGCGTGGCCTTCACAAGACATATAGTTGGATCATTTTACTTTTTATTTTTATTTTTTCTAAGTTCCAAATCATAAAGTAGATGTTAAATCTACTTTATAAAAATCATTAAAAAAAAAAAACATTAAAAAAACATAACCCCCCCCCCCCCCCCATAAAAATCCCATACATGATTTAATATGTTGAAGTGGTTTTAAATCTAAAACCTTTTTTACCTTCATGCATTCCCTGCATGAGGCCTGGTTCACACTGGGGCGACAAACGCTCCGACATTGGGAGCTCATGTCGCATGACGTGTGAAAATCAATGTTTCCCTATGGGAGCCGTCTTAACTGGTCCGACACATGTCGGTCCGACTTTGAAAATGCTCCCTGTACTACTTTGGTCCGACTTTGATCCGACTTCAGCCCATTGACTATCATTGAAGTCGGATCAAAGTCGGACCGCAGTCTTGCATGATCCGACTTTGGCATGCGACTTGTGCTCTGCTGCTCTTGAGGGGGAACTCCAGGCCAAATTAAAAAAAAAAACGGCATGGGTTCCCCCTCCAGGAGCATACCAGGCCCTTGGGTCTGGTCTGGATTTAAAGGGGCGCCCCAACGCCGAAAAAACGGCGTGGGGGTCCCCCAAAATCCAAACCAGACCCTTATCCGAGCACACAACCTGGCAGGCTGCAGGGGAAGAGGGGGGGACGAGAGAGCGGCCCCCCTCCCTCCTGAACCGTACCAGGCCGCATGCCCTCAACATGGGGGGTTTGGTGCTCTGGGGCAGGGGGGCGACCTGCGGCCCCCCCACCCCAGAGCACCCTGCCCCCATGTTGATGAGGACAGGGCCTCTTCCCGACAACCCTGGCCGTTGGTTGTCGGGGTCTGCGGGCGGGGCGCTTATCGGAATCCGGGAGCCCCCTTCAATAAGGGGGCCCCCGGATCCCGGCCCCCCCACCCTATGTGAATGAGTTTGGGGTACATCGTACCCCTACCCATTCACCTGGTGGAAAAAAATTGCAATAAAAAAACACTACACAGGTTTTTAAAGTAATTTATTACACAGCTCCGGGGGTCTTCTTCCGACTCCGGCGCTCTTCTTCCGACTTCCGGGGGTCTTTTCCGACTTCGGGGGTCTCCGGTGTCGTCTCCGCGCTCTCCGGTTCTTTCTTCCGCCGGGCCTCCGCTAACTTCTTTTTAGCTCTTTTGCTAACGGAGGCCCGGTCTTCCTGTTGTCTCGTTCGGCTCTCCGTTGTCCTTCTGCCGGCCCCTCCACTAACTTCTTGGTAGCTCTTTCGCTAGTGAAGGGGCCGGTCTTCCCGTCGTCGCCGTCGGCGTCTTCTTCCCTCTTCTCCTTCTCGATGTTGACGCGTCGCTTCCTCCCGCTGTAATACTGGCTCTCCGCTCCGCTCCGCATTAATATAGGCTTCTCATGACGTCACAGTCACATGTTCCCATGACGTCACAGTCACATGCTCCGGGGCCATGTGCCCCGGAACATGTGACTGTGACGTCATGAGAAGCCTATATTAATGCGGAGCGGAGCGGAGAGCCAGTATTACAGCGGGAGGAAGCGACGCGTTAACATCGAGAAGGAGAAGAGGGAAGAAGACGCCGACGGCGACGACGGGAAGACCGGCCCCTTCACTAGCGAAAGAGCTACCAAGAAGTTAGTGGAGGGGCCCGGCAGAAGGACAACGGAGAGCCGGACGAGACAACGGGAAGACCGGGCCTCCGTTAGCAAAAGAGCTAAAAAGAAGTTAGCGGAGGCCCGGCGGAAGAAAGAACCGGAGAGCGCGGAGACGACACCGGAGACCCCCGAAGTCGGAAAAGACCCCGGAAGTCGGAAGAAGAGCGCCGGAGTCGGAAGAAGACCCCCGGAGCTGTGTAATAAATTACTTTAAAAACCTGTGTAGTGTTTTTTTATTGCAATTTTTTTCCACCAGGTGAATGGTCATACTCATTCACATAGGGTGGGGGGGCCGGGATCCGGGGGCCCCCTTATTGAAGGGGGCTCCCGGATTCCGATAAGCCCCCCGCCCGCAGACCCCGACAACCAACGGCCAGGGTTGTCGGGAAGAGGCCCTGTCCTCATCAACATGGGGGCAGGGTGCTCTGGGGTGGGGGGGCCGCAGGTCGCCCCCCTGCCCCAGAGCACCAAACCCCCCATGTTGAGGGCATGCGGCCTGGTACGGTTCAGGAGGGAGGGGGGCCGCTCTCTCGTCCCCCCCTCTTCCCCTGCGGCCTGCCAGGTTGTGTGCTCGGATAAGGGTCTGGTTTGGATTTTGGGGGGACCCCCACGCCGTTTTTTTCGGCGTAGGGGCGCCCCTTCAAATCCAGACCAGACCCAAGGGCCTGGTATGCCTCTGGAGGGGAACCCACGCCGTTTTTTTTTTATTTAAAATTTGGCCTGGAGTTCCCCCTCAAGATTCATACCAAACACAGTGCCTGGTACTGGCGGGGATCCAAGTCGGATCCCCGTTCATTGAAAGACGGACATATGTCGGCTTCATGTCGCAGGGCAAAGTCGGATCCAAAGTAGGACAGATGTCGTGTCACACTAGTGTGAACCCAGCCTGAAGGTAAAAAATATTTTGTCACCTGGTTTGCCCCCCCCCACCATCCAAACACTTACCTGAGACCTGTTTTAATCTGGCACTGTTCCCGGTTTTAGTTCTTCTTCCCTGTCTCGCTCTCTTCTCACAGGTGGATTGGGTAGCAGCAGTAGTCATTGGCTCCCGCTGCTGTCAGTCAAATCCTGTGAGCAGAGATCAGGGGGTGGGGCCAAGCCGGGCTGTGTGTGGCTACGGACACACACAGCCCAGCTCGATCGCGAGCCTGCATGTCTGCCCCCATAGGAAACACCAGAAGAGAAGGCTTGGGTCTACTCTGTGCAATACCATTGTACAGAGCAGGTGAGTATAACATGTTTATTATGCTTTGGAAACTCTTTAAATCAATCACAAAAGTTTTTAATCTTTTTAAATCTTACATTTTTTACTATCCAATGCAGCTCCCATACATATCAAATTATGATTCTGATACAAAGCATTGCAGAGTTATTTACAAATAAAATACTTTTTTGTTCTATTTTTGCACTTTTTTAAATGCAGAAAAAAACAGTTTTGCCCTGAGTTCTTAGTTAAGAGGGGGGAGAAAACGTCTATTAGGCCGGGTTCACACTAGTGCGACACGACATCTGTCCTACTTTGGATCCGACTTTGCCCTGCGACATGAAGCCGACATATGTCCGACTTTCAATGAACGGGGATCCGACTTGGATCCCTGCCAATATCAGGCACTGTGTTTGGTATGAATCTTGAAGGGGAACTCCAGGCCAAATTTTAAATAAAAAAACGGCGCGGGTTCCCCTCCAGGAGCATACCAGGCCCTTGGGTCTGGTCTGGATTTGAACAGGCGCCCCTACGCCGAAAAACGGCGTGAGGGTCCCCCCAAAATCCAAACCAGACCCTTATCCGAGCACACAACCTGGCCGGCCGCAGGGGAAGAGGGGGGGACGAGAGAGCGGCCCCCCCTCCCTCCTGAACCGTACCAGGCCACATGCCCTCAACATGGGGGGTTTGGTGCTCTGGGGCAGGGGGGCGACCTGCGGCCCCCCCACCCCAGAGCACCCTGCCCCCATGTTGATGAGGACAGGGCCTCTTCCCGACAACCCTGGCCGTTGGTTGTCGGGGTCTGCGGGCTTATCGGAATCCGGGAGCCCCCTTCAATAAGGGGGCCCCCGGATCCCGGCCCCCCCACCCTATGTGAATGAGTATGGGGTACATCGTACCCCTACCCATTCACCTGGTGGACAAAAATTGCAATAAAAAAACACTACACAGGTTTTCAAAGTACTTTATTGCACAGCTCGGGGGTCTTCTTCCGACTTCCGGGGGTCTTTTCCGACTTCGAGGGTCTCCGGTGTCGTCTCCCGCTCTCCGGTTCTTTCTTCCGCCGGGCCTCCGCTAACTTCTTTTTAGCTCTCTTGCTAACAGAGGCCCGGTCTTCCCGTTGTCTCGTCCGGCTCTCCGTTGTCCTTCTGCTGGCCCCTCCACTAACTTCTTGGTAGCTCTTTCGCTAGTGGAGGGGCCGGGCTTCCCGTCGCCGTCGGCTTCTTCTTCCCTCTTCTCCTCCTCGATGTTGACGCGTCGCTTCTTCCCGCTGTAATACTGGCTCTCCGCTCCGCATTAATATAGGCTTCTCATGACGTCACAGTCACATGTTCCCATGACGTCACAGTCACATGCTCCGGGGCCATGTGCCCTGGAACATGTGACTGTGACGTCATGAGAAGCCTATATTAATGCGGAGCGGAGCGGAGAGCCAGTATTACAGCGGGAAGAAGCGACGCGTCAACATCGAGGAGGAGAAGAGGGAAGAAGAAGCCGACGGCGACAGCGACGGGAAGACCGACCCCTCCACTAGCGAAAGAGCTACCAAGAAGTTAGTGGAGGGGCCAGCAGAAGGACAACGGAGAGCCGGATGAGACAACGGGAAGACCGGGCCTCTGTTAGCAAGAGAGCTAAAAAGAAGTTAGCGGAGGCCCGGCGGAAGAAAGAACCGGAGAGCGGGAGAAGAACCGGAGACCCCCGAAGTCGGAAGAAGACCCCCGGAAGTCGGAAGAAGACCCCTGGAGCTGTGCAATAAATTACTTTGAAAACCCGTGTAGTGTTTTTTTATTGCAATTTTTTGTCCACCAGGTGAATGGGTAGGGGTACGATGTACCCCATACTCATTCACATAGGGTGGGGGGGCCGGGATCCTGGGGCCCCCTTATTGAAGGGGGCTCCCGGATTCCGACAAGCCCCCCGCCCGCAGACCCCGACAACCAACGGCCAGGGTTGTCGGGAAGAGGCCCTGTCCTCATCAACATGGGGGCAGGGTGCTCTGGGGTGGGGGGGCCACAGGTCGCCCCCCTGCCCCAGAGCACCAAACCCCCCCATGTTGAGGGCATGCGGCCTGGTACGGTTCAGGAGGGAGGGGGGGCCGCTCTCTCGTCCCCCCCTCTTCCCCTGCGGCCTGCCAGGTTGCGTGCTCGGATAAGGGTCTGGTTTGGATTTTGGGGGGACCCCCACGCCGTTTTTTCGGCGTAGGGGCGCCCGTTCAAATCCAGACCAGACCCAAGGGCCTGGTATTCTCCCGGAGGGGGAACCTATGCCGGTTTTTTATTTAAAATTTGGCCTGGAGTTCCCCCTCAAGATCAGCAGAGCACAAGTCGCATGCCAAAGTCGGACCATGCAAGACTGCGGTCCGACTTTGATCCGACTTCAATGATAGTCAATGGGCTGAAGTCGGATCAAAGTCGGACCAAAGTAGCACAGGGAGCATTTTCAAAGTCGGACCGACATGTGTCGGACCAGTTAGGACGGCTCCCATAGGGAAACATTGATTTTCACACGTCATGCGACATGAGCTCCCAATGTCGGAGCGTTTGTCGCCCCAGTGTGAACCAGGCCTAACTGCTGCTGTAATCACATGTCGGATGTCAAATGTCGGATCGTTAGGACAAGGATCCTACTTTGATCCGACTTCAATGATATTCAATGGGCTGAAGTAGGATCAAAGTCGGACAGAAGTAGTACAGGGAGCATTTTTAATGTCGGACCGACTTGTGTCGGACCAGTTAAGACGGCTCTCATAGGGAAACATTGATTTTCACACGTCATGCGACATGAGCTCCCAATGTCGGAGCGTTTGTCGCCCCAGTGTGAACCAGGCCTGGTTCACACTGGGGCGACAAACGCTCCGACATTGGGAGCTCATGTCGAATGACGTGTGAAAATCAATGTTTCCCTATGGGAGCCGTCTTAACTGGTCCGACACATGTCGGTCCGACTTTGAGAATGCTCCCTGTACTACTTTGGTCCGACTTTGATCCTACTTCAGCCCATTGACTATCATTGAAGTCGGATCAAAGTCGGACCGCAGTCTTGCATGGTCCGACTTTGGCACGCGACTTGTGCTGTACTGCTCTTGAGGGGGAACTCCAGGCCAAATTTTAAATAAAAAAATGGCGTGGGTTCCCCTCCAGAGGCATACCAGGCCCTTGGGTCTGGTCTGGATTTGAACGGCACCCCTACGCCGAAAAACCGGCGTGGGGGTCCCCCCAAAATCCAAACCAGACCCTTATCTGAGCACACAACCTGGCAGGCCGCAGGGGAAGAGGGGGGGACGAGAGAGCGGCCCCCCTCCCTCCTGAACCATACCAAGCCGCATGCCCTCAACATGGGGGGGTTTGGTGCTCTGGGGCAGGGGGGCGACCTGCGGCCCCCCCCACCCCAGAGCACCCTGCCCCCATGTTGATGAGGACAGGGCCTCTTCCCGACAACCCTGGCCGTTGGTTGTCGGGGTCTGCGGGCGGGGGGCTTATCGGAATCCGGGAGCCCCCTTCAATAAGGGGGCCCCCGGATCCCGGCCCCCCCACCCTATGTGAATGAGTATGGGGTACATCGTACCCCTACCCATTCACCTGGTGGAAAAAAAATTGCAATAAAAAAACACTACACAGGTTTTTAAAGTAATTTATTGCACAGCTCCGGGGGTCTTCTTCCGACTTCGGGGGTCTCCGGTGTCGTCTCCGCGCTCTCCGGTTCTTTCTTCCGCCGGGCCTCCGCTAACTTCTTTTTAGCTCTCTTGCTAACAGAGGCCCGGTCTTCCCGTTGTCTCGTCCGGCTCTCCGTTGTCCTTCTGCTGGCCCCTCCACTAACTTCTAGGTAGCTCTTTCGCTAGTGGAGGGGCGCGGTCTTCCCGTCATCGCCGTCGGCTTCTTCTTCCCTCTTCTCCTCCTCGATGTTGACGCGTCGCTTCTTCCCGCTGTAATACTGGCTGTCCGCTCCGCTCCGCATTAATATAGGCTTCTCATGACGTCACAGTCACATGTTCCCATGACGTCACAGTCACATGCTCCGGGGCCATGTGCCCCGGAACATGTGACTGTGATGTCATGAGAAGCCTATATTAATGCGGAGCGGAGAGCCAGTATTACAGCGTGAAGAAGCGACGCGTCAACATCGAGGAGGAGAAGAGGGAAGAAGAAGCCGACGGCGACGACGGGAAGACCGGGCCTCCGTTAGCAAGAGAGCTAAAAAGAAGTTAGCGGAGGCCCGGCGGAAGAAAGAACCGGAGAGCGGGAGACGACACCGGAGACCCCCGAAGTTGGAAAAGACCCCCGGAAGTCGGAAGAAGAGCTCCGGAGCTGTGTAATAAATTACTTTAAAAACCTGTGTAGTGTTTTTTTATTGTAATTTTTTCCACCAGGTGAATGGGTAGGGGTACGATGTACCCCATACTCATTCACATAGGGTGGGGGGGCCGGGATCCGGGGGCCCCCTTATTGAAGGGGGCTCCCGGATTCCGATAAGCCCCCCGCCCGCAGACCCCGACAACCAACGGCCAGGGTTGTCGGGAAGAGGCCCTGTCCTCATCAACATGGGGGCAGGGTGCTCTGGGGTGGGGGGGCCGCAGGTCGCCCCCTTGCCCCAGAGCACCAACCCCCCCCCCATGTTGAGGGCATGCGGCCTGGTACGGTTCAGGAGGGAGGGGGGCCGCCCTCTCGTCCCCCCCTCTTCCCCTGCGGCCTGCCAGGTTGTGTGCTCGGATAAGGGTCTGGTTTGGACTTTGGGGGAACTCCCACGCCGTTTTTTCGGCGTAGGGGCGCCCGTTCAAATCCAGACCAGACCCAAGGGCCTGGTATGCCTCTGGAGGGGGACCCACGCTGTTTTTTTTTTTTTATTTAAAATATGGCCTGGAGTTCCCCCTCAAGATTCATACCAAACACAGTGCCTGATATTGGCGGGGATCCAAGTCGGATCCCCGTTCATTGAAAGTCGGACATATGTCGGCTTCATGTCGCAGGGCAAAGTCGGATCCAAAGTAGGACGGATGTCGTGTCACACTAGTGTGAACACAGCCTAAAAGTCTGTAGATAAAAAAAATGTGTAGACATAAAAGTAACAATGTTACTTGTATCTCTCTATCTCTACCTGATGTTTATAATCAATGTTACTTTGTATATAGCGATCTCCGGTCTGATCAATGTTTATAAACAATGTTACTTTGTATCTCTATCTCCTGTCTGATCAATGCTTATAAACAATGTTTCTTTGTATCTCTCTATCTATGTCTGATCAATGTTTATAAACAATGTTACTAGTATCTCCCTATCTCCTGTCTGATCAATGTTTATACACAATGTTTCTTTGTATCTCTCTATCTCTGTCTGATCAATGTTTATAAACAATGTTACTTTGTATCTCTCTATCTCCTGTCTGATCAATGTTTATAAACAATGTTTATTTGTATCTCTCTATCTCTGTCTGATCAATGTTTATAAACAATGTTACTAGTATAGTGTTCAGTGCGGGGCTGACTCCCGGGGGTGCCGCTACTTGACGTCCATTGGCTTTATATGTATTCATCACTGCATTGGCTTTACTGTCTGCACCCTTATTGGAAGTGCTTCTATTGAGACTGTGTGGTGACCACAAAGCTTCCCCCTTTCTCTACACCAGGACGTCCCACCCCCGTTTGGGTACACCCTACTGGATAGACCTGATCTGGCTAGTTATTTTTGCTAACCTAGAGCATTGGGCTTTTTCCACTACTGGATTGTATCCCTGCGTGAATACTCGTTTGAATATCTTTGATTTGCAGATTCCACATATACCTGCCTTTACCATAGTATACAAAGTACATGGGATTTTGTCACTTCTGAGCAAATTTTCACTTTCTGGAGCCTTTTCCGAGATAGTGAGATTTGTCCCAAGTGTGTAAACCCCCCCCCCCCTGTCTGTCCATCCTGACGAAGCCTCACGGCGAAACGCGTCAACGTTTGACGTACAAGGGACTTTAATCACATTGTCTTATATATTGTATGGTTTTTAATTCTTGTCAACATTGTATTTTTTGATATTAAAGCATTTTTTCATTCCATTTGTGTGTTGCCTGTAAAGTCCGGCCTCTGCTTTGCTCCTCCTGAGTAATTACATTTTTCTGTTCCTTACGCTATTACCGATGTGACAATGTGAGTGCTTCCCTTCCCCCCTTTTCTATTCAATGTTACTAGTAGCTCCCCATCTCCAGTCTGATCAATGTTTATACACAATGTTTCTTTGTATCTCTCTATCTCTGTCTGATCAATGTTTATAAACAATGCTACTTTGTATCTCTCTTTCTCACTGTCTATAAACACTGTGTCAGATGTTTTTTTTTGTTCACAGCAGCAGCTGCTATATTTACACAACTCCTGGCTGTCATTTTGACAGTTGAGAATTGACAGCAAGTGCAGGGGATGGAGGGGAGTGGCAGAAGGGCAGACAGTACACATTGAAATTGATTTACTAAATGCATATCGATTGTTCACTTTACAAGGGAATTGAACTTTGCAAGGACATTTCCCAGACCTTAGAAACTGAGGTGAAGCTCTGCTGACTTTATCCAATTGCGTGCAGGCAAAAAATTGTTTCTATTTTCATGACATATGATTGGGTGTTTTTGCAAGTTTAACTTCCCTTGCAAATCCTATTTGCTTTTAGTAAATGAACCTCATTATGCGTACGTTGATGACGTTTTTTTGGACGTGTATAGCATGTCCAGTGTCCACAACTGGTTAAAGGGGTTGTAAACCCTCGAAGTTTGCATTCTATGCATTAAGGTAAAAAACCTTTTGTAGTGCAGCAGCCCCCCAGAGCTCCCCTTTTACTTACCTGAACCTGATTGTTCCAACGACGGGGACTAGCAGAGCAGCTCCGGCCGCTGTCTCGGGTCCTCATTGGCTGGATTGATAGCAGCAGGAGCCATTGGCTCCCGCTGCTGTCAATCAAAGCCAGTGACACAGGAGATGGGTGGAGGGCCAAGTCCTGCTGTATGTGTCAATAGACAAAGCAGCAGGACTCAGAAGTGCGCCTGCACAAGTGCCCTCAGGGAATGCGGGTCTCCGTGGGGGCACTTGAGAAGAGGAGGAGCGCCGTTGGGGAACCCGAGAAGAGGAGGATTGGGGCCCCTCTGTTCAAAACCCTTGCACAGAGGAGGTAAGTATGGCATGTTTGTTATTTAAAAAAAAAAAAAAAACCTTTACAACCCCTTTAAAATAACCCTTGAACATTTCAATAAAGGTATATTTAAAAAAAAAAAATCCCTGATGATCCTGCCAAGAAGGAACTTATTCAGGCATTTCCTGTTATAGGGTGACAAAGGCCTCCCAATTATGCTTCTGCATGGTCACTCTCTACCATGGTCCCCTGATGGAGAATATAACTATAACAGACTGTGCTAACATACAAAACGCAGACACGGTCCGCTGTTGTCCCCTTTAAGAAGCCAGTGCAGTCTACCCGTGAGTGATTGAATGTAGACATGAAGTAGCTGCAAAGAGGCTGTTGGAGATAAACAGTGATGAGAGAAAAAAAAAGGGTGAAAACTGTATTTTCTGGTGCTTTAGCAAGCTGAATGTCATCCCGTTAAAGTTTACATCTACTTTAATAAATTTCCTCCCCGTCTTGTTTATAAAATTGTGGGGGAAGCGGGGAAGGTGGGGGGGGGGGGGTTTGTTTTCCTTTGTGTAATTATGTTGTCTCTGCAGTGAGCACAACCTGAAGATTTACTAGGGATGAGCTTCGAGTTCGAGTCAAACTCATGTTGGACTCGAACATTGCCTGTTCGCCCGTTCGCCGAACAGCGAACAATTTGGGGTGTTCGCGGCAAATTCGAAAAATCTATGGGAGAAATCTAAAGTGCTAATTATAAAGGTTAATATGCAAGTTATTGTCCTAAAAAGGGTTTGGGGACCCGGGTCCTGCCCCAGGGGACATGTATCAATGCAAAAAGAAGTTTAAAAAATAGACGTTTTTTCGGGAGGAGTGATTTTAATAATGCTTAAAATGAAAAAATAAAAGTGAAATATTCCTTTAAATTTCGTACCTGGGGGGTGTGTATGATATGCATGTGAAGTGGCGCATGTTTCCCGTGCTTAGAACTGTCCCTGCAAAAAGTGTCATTTTTGAAAGAAAAAAAGTCATTTAAAACTGACTCGCGGCTATTAATGAATTGTCGGCTCCTGGCAATACATACAAAAGTCATTGATAAAAAAAAAAACAAAAAGCGTGGGGGTTCCCCAGAATTCAATTACCAGGCCCTTCAGGTCTGGAATGGATATTAAGGGGAACCCCGCCGCAAATTAAAAAAAAAATGGCGTGCGGTTCCCCCTAAATATCCATACCAGACCCCTTATCCGAGCACGCAACCTGGCCGGCCGCAGGGGAAAAGGGGGGGACGAGAGAGCGGCCCCTCCTCCCTCCTGAACCGTACCAGGCCACATGCCCTCAACATGGGGAGGATGTCCCCATGTTGATGGGGACAAGGGCCTCATCCCCACAACCCTTGCCCGGTGGTTGTGGGGGTCTGCGGGCGGGGGGCTTATCGGAATCTGGAAGACCCCTTTAACAAAGGGGACCCCCAGATCCTGGCCCCCCCCTATGTGAATTGGTAAGGGGTACATTGTACCACTACCATTTCACGAAGAAAGTGTCAAAAAATGTAAATAAAAACACACAAACACCTTGGGAAAGTCCTTTATTAAAAAAAAAAAATTATATAAAACAAAAAAAACATTCCAGCGATGAAATCCAGTGTCCCGCGCCGATCCGATGTCCAGCGCTGTCCGTCATTGATGGTGCCTGAGCGGACCTGATGGGGAACTTCCTCCGCTGTGTTTTAAATGTATAGACCCGCCCCTTCTAAAGTTCCCCATCAGGTCCGCTCAGCGGAAGGGGCGGGTCTATTCATGTATTACACAGTGAAGGAAGTTCCCCATCAGGTCCGCTCTACGAGGGGGCGGACCTGATGGGAACTTCCTTCACTGTGAAACACATGAATAGACCCGCCCCTTCTCATGTTCCGCATCTGGTCCGCTTAGCGGACCTGATGGGGAACTTTAGAAGGGGCGGGTCTATACATTTAAAACACTCCAGAGGAAGTTCCACATCAGGTCCGCTCAGGCACCATCAATGAAGGACAGCGCTGGACATCGGATTGGCGCGGGACACTGGATTTCATCGCTGGAATGTTTTTTTTTTTTTATTATTATTTTTTTTTAATAAAGGACTTTTCCAAGGTGTTTGTGTGTTTTTATTTACATTTTTTTACACTTTCTTCATTAAATGGTAGGGGTACAATGTACCCCTTACCAATTCACATAGGGGGGGGCCGGGATCTGGGGGTCCCCTTTGTTAAAGGGGTCTTCCAGATTCCGATAAGCCCCCCACCTGCAGACCCCCACAACCACCGGGCAAGGGTTGTGGGGATGAGGCCCTTGTCCCCATCAACATGGGGACATCCTCCCCATGTTGAGGGCATGTGGCCTGGTACGGTTCAGGAGGGGGGGCGCTCTCTCGTCCCCCCTCTTTTCCTGCGGCCTGCCAGGTTGCGTGCTCGGATAAGGGTATGGTATGGATTTTTGGGGGGACTCCACGCCATTTTTTTTAAAATTTGGGGTGGAGTTCCCCTTAAAATCCATGCCAGATCTGAAGGGCCTGGTATGGATATTTAGGGGGAACCGCACGCCATTTTTTTAAAATTTGTGGTGGGGTTCCCCTTAATATCCATTCCAGACCTGAAGGGCCTGGTAATTGAATTTGGGGGAACCTCCACGCTTTTTTTTTTTTATCAATGACTTTTCTATGTATTGATAAAAGCCGACAATTCATTAATAGCCGCGAGTCAGTTTTAAATGACTTTTTTTTCTTCAAAAATGACACTTTGTGCAGGGACAGTTCTAAGCACGGGAAACATGCGCCACTTTACATTCATATAATACACACCCCCCAGGTACGAAATTTAAAGGAAAATTTCACTTTTATTTTTTCATTTTAAGCATTATTAAAATCACCGCTCCCGTAAAAACGTCTATTTTTTAAACTTTGTTTTGCATTGATACATGTCCCCTGGGGCAGGACCTGGGTCCCCAAACACTTTTTAGGACAATAACTTGCATATTAACCTTTATAATTAGCACTTTAGATTTCGAACGTTCGAGTCCATTGTATTTAATAGGGTTCTAAAGTTCACGTGAACATTCTGTCTGTTCGCAGGTTCTGGTGCGAACCGAACAGGGGGGTGTTCAGCTCATCCCTGTGATTTACTGAAAAATCTTAATTTATTCTTCAGGTTCAAAAACTTTCTGCTGAATATATGAGGAGCTCGGTGTATGAGATGATAGACTACCTCCCTCCAAATCACATTATATCACAGAGCTCTGACACTGCAAACTTATGTTCTACTATCTGCCCTTCCCAGAGATTCCCATCATGGAGGACTCTGCTACAAATGGGTCATTATTTATTATCAGCGCTTTGTCTTTAATCTATGGTGGAGGTCTTCATCTAGCTTAGAAAATCCTCTCTACGAGCAACTCGGAGGAATGGAGGATGGGATTCTCTAGTTCAGTCTTTCTCAGTGGGAAGAATGTTCCTAACATTGGTGATCAGTGAGAAGAATGTTCCTTACATTGATGATCAGTGGGAAGAATGTCCCTTACATTGGTGATCAGTGAGAAGAATGTTCCTTACATTGATGATCAGTGGGAAGAATGTCCCTTACATTGGTGATCAGTGAGAAGAATGTTCCTTACATTGGTGATCAGTGAGAAGAATGTTCCTTACATTGGTGATCAGTGAGAAGAATGTTCCTTACATTGGTGATCAGTGGGAAGAATGTTCCTTACATTGGTGATCAGTGAGAAGAATGTTCCTTACATTGGTGATCAGTGGGAAGAATGTTCCTTACATTGGTGATCAGTGGGAAGAATGTTCCTTACATTGGTGATCAGTGGGAAGAATGTTCCTTGCATTGGTGATCAGTGAGAAGAATGTCCCTTACATTGGTGATCAGTGGGAAGAATGCTCCTTACATTGGTGATCAGTGGGGAGAATGTCCCTTACATTGGTGATCAGTGGGAAGAATGTTCCTTACATTGGTGATCAGTGGGAAGAATGTCCCTTACATTGGTGATCAGTGAGAAGAATGTTCCTTACATTGGTGATCAGTGGGAAGAATGTTCCTTACATTGATGATCAGTGGGAAGAATGTCCCTTACATTGGTGATCAGTGAGAAGAATGTTCCTTACATTGGTGATCAGTGAGAAGAATGTTCCTTACATTGGTGATCAGTGGGAAGAATGTTCCTTGCATTGGTGATCAGTGAGAAGAATGTCCCTTACATTGGTGATCAGTGGGAAGAATGCTCCTTACATTGGTGATCAGTGGGGAGAATGTCCCTTACATTGGTGATCAGTGGGAAGAATGTTCCTTACATTGGTGATCAGTGGGAAGAATGTCCCTTACATTGGTGATCAGTGAGAAGAATGTTCCTTACATTGATGATCAGTGGGAAGAATGTCCCTTACATTGGTGATCAGTGAGAAGAATGTCCCTTACATTGGTGATCAGTGAGAAGAATGTTCCTTACATTGGTGATCAGTGGGAAGAATGTCCCTTACATTGGTGATCAGTGGGAAGAATGTCCCTTACATTGGTGATCAGTGGGAAGAATGTTCCTTACATTGGTGATCAGTGGGAAGAATGTCCCTTACATTGGTGATCAGTGAGAAGAATGTTCCTTACATTGGTGATCAGTGGGAAGAATGTTCCTTACATTGGTGATCAGTGAGAAGAATGTTCCTTACATTGGTGATCAGTGAGAAGAATGCTCCTTACATTGGTGATCAGTGGGAAGAATGTTCCTTACATTGGTGATCAGTGGGAAGAATGTTCCTTACATTGGTGATCAGTGGGAAGAATGCTCCTTACATTGGTGATCAGTGGGAAGAATGTTCCTTACATTGGTGATCAGTGAGAAGAATGTTCCTTACATTGGTGATCAGTGAGAAGAATGTTCCTTACATTGGTGATCAGTGGGAAGAATGTCCCTTACATTGGTGATCAGTGGGAAGAATGTTCCTTACATTGGTGATCAGTGAGAAGAATGTTCCTTACATTGGTGATCAGTGAGAAGAATGTTCCTTACATTGGTGATCAGTGGGAAGAATGTCCCTTACATTGGTGATCAGTGGGAAGAATGTTCCTTACATTGGTGATCAGTGGGAAGAATGTTCCTTACATTGGTGATCAGTGGGAAGAATGTTCCTTACATTGGTGATCAGTGAGAAGAATGTTCCTTACATTGGTGATCAGTGGGAAGAATGTTCCTTACATTGGTGATCAGTGAGAAGAATGTTCCTTACATTGGTGATCAGTGAGAAGAATGTTCCTTACATTGGTGATCAGTGAGAAGAATGTCCCTTACATTGGTGATCAGTGAGAAGAATGTCCCTTACATTGGTGATCAGTGAGAAGAATGTCCCTTACATTGGTGATCAGTGAGAAGAATGTTCCTTACATTGGTGATCAGTGGGAAGAATGTTCCTTACATTGGTGATCAGTGAGAAGAATGTTCCTTACATTGGTGATCAGTGGGAAGAATGTTCCTTACATTGGTGATCAGTGAGAAGAATGTTCCTTACATTGGTGATCAGTGAGAAGAATGTTCCTTACATTGGTGATCAGTGAGAAGAATGTCCCTTACATTGGTGATCAGTGAGAAGAATGTCCCTTACATTGGTGATCAGTGGGAAGAATGTCCCTTACATTGGTGATCAGTGGGAAGAATGTTCCTTACATTGGTGATCAGTGAGAAGAATGTTCCTTACATTGGTGATCAGTGGGAAGAATGTTCCTTACATTGGTGATCAGTGAGAAGAATGTTCCTTACATTGGTGATCAGTGAGAAGAATGTTCCTTACATTGGTGATCAGTGGGAAGAATGTCCCTTACATTGGTGATCAGTGAGAAGAATGTCCCTTACATTGGTGATCAGTGAGAAGAATGTTCCTTACATTGGTGATCAGTGGGAAGAATGTTCCTTACATTGGTGGTCAGTGAGAAGAATGTTCCTTACATTGGTGATCAGTGGGAAGAAGGTTCCTTACATTGGTGATCAGTGGGAAGAATGTTCCTTACATTGGTGATCAGTGAGAAGAATGTTCCTTACATTGGTGGTCAGTGAGAAGAATGTTCCTTACATTGGTGATCAGTGGGAAGAATGTCCCTTACATTGGTGATCAGTGAGAAGAATGTTCCTTACATTGGTGATCAGTGAGAAGAATGTTCCTTACATTGGTGATCAGTGGGAAGAATGTTCCTTACATTGGTGATCAGTGAGAAGAATGTTCCTTACATTGGTGATCAGTGAGAAGAATGTTCCTTACATTGGTGATCAGTGAGAAGAATGTTCCTTACATTGGTGATCAGTGGGAAGAATGTTCCTTACATTGGTGATCAGTGGGAAGAATGTTCCTTACATTGGTGATCAGTGGGAAGAATGTCCCTTACATTGGTGGTCAGTGGGAAGAATGTTCCTTACATTGGTGATCAGTGAGAAGAATGTTCCTTACATTGGTGATCAGTGGGAAGAATGTTCCTTACATTGGTGATCAGTGAGAAGAATGTTCCTTACATTGGTGATCAGTGAGAAGAATGTTCCTTACATTGGTGATCAGTGGGAAGAATGTCCCTTACATTGGTGATCAGTGGGAAGAATGCTCCTTACATTGGTGGTCAGTGGGAAGAATGTTCCTTACATTGGTATTAACAGGTAGTTAGAATAAGAGTTAGAAGGTAGGTGGGAGCAGGTTTGAGCATAATTAGGAATAGCCTGGAATTCCACTATAACATGTTTACTTGCAGAATGTATGAGATATAAGATGTGGCAATGTATCATAGATCAGACACTGACACCCTTACATTGTATTATACTATTTGTCCGCCTCCCAGACTCTCTCTGGTGCATTACGATCCTAATGTTTCTTAAACTTAAATTTTGGAAACGTGACATTTTCCATTGCTTTTCCCTAAAGGAGTTGTAAAGCTTCGTATTTTTTCACCTTAATGAATCCTATGCATTAAGGTTAAAAAAAACACCTTGCACTCTCAGGCCCCCCCCCCCCCCGTTTTACTTACCTAAGCCACAAAACTCTGTGTGCTCGTTCCCGCGATGGTTTCCCCCTGCTTGAGGCGGCTCGTCATTGGAGATAGATAGCAGCGCAGCCATTGGCTCGCGCTGCTGTCAATCACATCCAATGACGCGGCGCGCTGGGGGAGGGGCCGAGTGATACAGTCGGCGGCATCACGGGAGCGCGCCCGCAAGCTATCCTCCTTGGGAGAGAGCTTCCCATGAAGGGGGTTAGCGCTTGTGAGGAGGAACCGAGACAGCCGTCGAGGGACCCCAGAATAGGAGGATCGGGGCCACTCTGTGCAAAACGAACTGCACAGTGGAGGTAAGTATGACATGTTTTTAATTAAAAAAAAAACAAAAAAAAACAAAACAAAGCCATACAACCCCTTTAATTGCAAATGTCTAAAATAATTAAGCGCCTTCTGAGGGACTTCAGCAGGACTTCACATCTCCGTGATTTACATGCATTGTAACCACACCGGCCGAATCTGCTTATCCTCAAAGAAACTTTCAGTAATTAACTTGCTATCTCCTTTTCCTATTAATGCTCCATCTGTACCTGAGCCAAATCCATCACCAGCATTGTCACTATACCATCCGGCGCTGCGCAAAGAACCGCTGATCGCTCACCGCTGACCGCAGATGTATCTCTCTGCAAATCTCGACTTAATTATTACAGAATACAAACCATTTCCTCAGCTTTGCTTGAATGATTTCCACCCCAATTTCCACCTTGGCTGACGCATTGAGATTCACAGCCCTGCAGGTGCAGAATGCTTTCTTGTGTACAAAATGCAATTCTCTTTAAAGTGGAACAAAACTGCATCTGAGCTCCACAAACTGAAAACACTATTAAGTTAATTTAATATTCAAAGCAAACTCCCCCATCCATCCATGTCTACATGCTTTATTTTGCCGAGAAATCACTTGGAAAAAAACACCCCTACCTTTTTTTTAGCTGCGGCCATCTTGAATAAGGGCAGATGATTTATGTAGCATTAACTACCTGGAATCCATCTGCCTTAGCTCAGGCATGCAGGCAGGAGGGTGTACTTAGCTGAGAGGGCCCCTCCTCACCTCCTCCCATGAAGACTTGGGTAATGCATGATGTCATTGTGGCCTAGGCCTGATGCCCTTCCTCTTCCTCATCCACCGCTTGGAGCATGAGTCAAACTCCTATACAACCAGCTGCCTCTTTTTCCTCCTGGCTAGATGTGCCCCCTGCCCTGATTGGCCGGAGGCAATGTGCCCCCTTTGGCAGTGTCCTGGCTACTTTGTGCCTTGTTTGGCAGTTGGCCTGGGCCACCCTGCCTCTTTCTTGATTGGCTGAGCTGCTGTGGCAATCTATATAAGGCCCAGAGCTCTGGGCTTGGTATGGTGTCTGCCACCTAGCTCCCTATCTGTTGTGCTCTGTGCGCAGTGTTACCTGTTGTTTGGACTCATCATTGCTAAACCTTGCCTTGCACCAGGGCTACCCTTATGGATTGCCACCTGATTTAGCCTTGGATTGTTTACTGGATTATGCTTTCTCGCTACCTGACCCAACCTTAGAACTAACTACTGAATTCAACTTGCCCACAACTTGCCCTGACCTTGGAACTCTCTATTGGATTATGCTTGCTCACTGCTTACCTTGACCTCAGAACTGTCTACTGGATTATGCTTGCCTGCTACCTGCACTAACCCTGGAACTCTGTACTGGACTATGCTTCCTGCTTCCTGCCCTGACCTCAGAACTGTCTACTGGATTATGCTTGCCTGCTACCTGCACTGACCCTGGAACTCTGTACTGGACTATGCTTCCTGCTTCCTGCCCTGACCTCAGAACTGTCTACTGGATAATGCTTGCCTGCTACCTGCACTGACCCTGGAACTCTGTACTGGACTATGCCTCCTGCTTCCTGCCCTGACCTCAGAACTGTCTACTGGATTACGCTTGCCCACTACCTGCTCTGACCTTGATTATGCTTGCTCTCTACTTACCTGGCCTGACCTCAGAACTGTCTACTGGATTATCCACTATCTGCCCTGACCTTGGAACTGTCTACTGGATTACACTTGTTCACTGCCTGTCCTGACCTTGAACTGTCCCACAGTTCCACCATCACTCACTGTCTTCTGCATGACAAGCTTTGAGGCTCAGGGACCCTTCTTTGTCTTATTTACTTGGTGCTAGAAACTAAATCATTGTGTTCTAAGACATAGGACAACCAAATACCAGTTGGCCTGCTTCTATTAAGGGAACAGGGGCTTCTAAAGGCAGAAGAAACACTAGCCAGCTATAGTTCCTGTCCAAGGCACTGAGCTGGTCCTCAAAGAAGAAGTCCAGGATCAGTGGCGGCTGTTTTTTTTTTTTTTTTTTGGGGGGGGGGGGGTGGCAAACAACCACCATCAATCAGTCTTCGAGCCCCGCACTTACCGCATATATGTTCCGGGGCAGACAGCGCTCATTTGGGCGACGAGCGGGCATCTCCTTCTCCTCTGTGTCACAGCGGCTTCCGCCGTGCGTCTCCTCCCTCCTCCTCCTAAGCGTCCAATAGGATCGCGCCCTGAGCCCACCCTTTTTTCAAGCCTATTAGAGCCTCTGGCTCTAATTACGTGCTAAAAACCCCCCCAAAAAAACACATTGGAATCCATGCACGTAGATTAGGGGGCCGGACGCATGGATAGTGGGGTGGGGGGCGGCGCCCGTGGGCCCCTAATGGACGGGCTGCCACTGTCCAGGATGTATATATATATATAAGTCCAAATGTCATACCAATTGTCCAGAATTATCTAAATGACCAATTTCCAATTATGAGATTCCATACAGATCCTCCATATTCAACATATAATCTGGTATATCCAGGAGTAGGGATGAGCTTCGAGTTCGAGTCGAACTTATGTTCGACTCGAACATTGCCTGTTCACCCGTTCGCCGAACAGCGAACAAATTGGGGTGTTCGCAGCAAATTCGAAAAACCTATGGGAGAAATCTAAAGTGCTAATTATAAAGGCTAATATGCAAGTTATTGTCCTAAAAAGTGTTTGGGGACCCGGGTCCTGCCCCAGGGGACATGTATCAATGCAAAAAGAAGTTTAAAAAATAGACGTTTTTACGGGAGCAGTGATTTTAATAATGCTTAAAATGAAAAAATAAAAGTGAAATATTCCTTTAAATTTCGCACCTGGGGGGTGTGTATGATATGCATGTGAAGTGGCGCATGTTTCCCGTGCTTAGAACTGTCCCTGTACAAAGTGTCATTTTTGAAGGAAAAAAAGTCATTTAAAACTCACTCGCGGCTATTAATAAATTGTCGGCTTTTATCAATACATTCAAAAGTCATTGATAAAAAAAAAAAAAAAGCGTGGGGGTTCCCCAGAATTCAATTACCAGGCCCTTCAGGTCTGGAATGGATATTAAGGGGAACCCCGCCGCAAATTTAAAAAAAAATTGACGTGGGGTTCCCCCAAATATCCATTCCAGGCCCTTCAGATCTGGCATGGATTTTAAGGGGAACTCCACCCCAAATGTAAAAAAAAATTGCGTGGAGTCCCCCTAAAAATCCATACCAGACCCCTTATCCGAGCACGCAACCTGGCCGGCCGCAGGGGAAAAGGGGGGGACGAGAGAGCGGCCCCCCTCCCTCCAGAACCGTACCAGGCCACATGCCCTCAACATGGGGAGGATGTCCCCATGTTGATGGGGACAAGGGCCTCATCCCCACAACCCTTGCCCGGTGGTTGTGGGGGTCTGCGGGTGGGGGGCTTATCGGAATCTGGAAGACCCCTTTAACAAAGGGGACCCCCAGATCCCGGCCCCCCCTATGTGAATTGGTAAGGGGTACATTGTACCCCTACCATTTCATGAAGAAAGCGTAAAAAAAAACCACACAAACACCTTAAAAAAGTCCTTTATTTAAAAAAAAAAAAACATTCCAGCGGTGAAATCCAGTGTCCCGCGGCGATCCCGATGTCCAGCGCTGTCCTTCATTGGTTGTGCCTGAGCGAACCTGATGGGGAACTCCCTCTCCCGCCTACGTCATTGGCTTGAGCGGGGAACTTCCTTCACTGTGTAAATTTAAATTACACAGTGAAGGAAGTTTCCCCACTCAGGCCAATGATGTAGGCGGGTCCGACATACTGAGGGGGCGGACCTGATGGGGAACTGCTCTCACTTTGGTAATACATGTATAGACCCGCCCCTTCTCATGTTCCGCATCTGGTCCGCTGAGCGGACCTGATGGGGAACTTTAGAAGGGGCGGGTCTATACATTTAAAATACTGAGAGGGAGTTCCCCATCAGGTCCGCTCAGGCACAACCAATGAAGGACAGCGCTGGACATCGGGATCGCCGCGGGACACTGGATTTCACCGCTGGAATGTTTTTTTTTTTTTTCTTTAATAAAGGACTTTTTCAAGGTGTTTGTGTGTTTTTTTTAAACATTTTTTTACGTTTTCTTCGTGAAATGGTAGGGGTACAATGTACCCCTTACCAATTCACATAGGGGGGGCGGGATCTGGGGGTCCTCTTTGTTAAAGGGGTCTTCCAGATTCCGATAAGCCCCCCGCCCGCAGACCCCCACAACCACCGGGCAAGGGTTGTGGGGATGAGGCCCTTGTCCTCATCAACATGGGGACATCCTCCCCATGTTGAGGGCATGTGGCTTGGTACGGTTCAGGAGGGAGGGGGGGCCGCTCTCTCGTCCCCCCCTTTTCCCCTGCGGCCGGCCAGGTTGCGTGCTTGGATAAGGGGTCTGGTATGGATTTTTAGGGGGACTCCACGCCATTTTTTTTTTAAATTTAGGGTGGAGTTCCCCTTAAAATCCATGCCAGATCTGAAGGGCCTGGAATGGATATTTGGGGAAACCCCACGTCAATTTTTTTTTTAATTTGCGGCGGGTTCCCCTTAATATCCATTCCAGACCTGAAGGGCCTGGTAATTGAATTCTGGGGAACCCCCACTTTTTTTTTTTTTTTTATCAATGACTTTTGAATGTATTGCCGGGAGCCGACAATTCATTAATATCCGCGAGTGAGTTTTAAATGACTTTTTTTCTTTCAAAAATGTAATTTTTTGCAGGGACAGTTCTAAGCACGGGAAACATGCGCCACTTTACATGCATATCATACACACCCCCCAGGTACGAAATTTAAAGGAATATTTCAATTTTATTTTTTCATTTTAAGCATTATTAAATTCACTGCTCCCGAAAAAACGGTCGTTTTTAAAACTTCTTTTTGCATTGATACATGTCCCCTGGGGCAGGACCCGGGTCCCCAAACACTTTTTAGGACAATAACTTGCATATTAGCCTTTATAATTAACACTTTAGATTTCGAACGTTCGAGTCCATTGTATTTAATAGGGTTCTAAAGTTCACACGAACATTCTGTCTGTTCGCAGGTTCTGGTGCGAACCGAACAGGGGGGTGTTCGGCTCATCCCTGTCCAGGAGTAGTTAGTCACATTCAATCGGACTTGTTCTGTAATTCTGAAGACATTTTATAGATTATCTTCTTCAGTTCCAAGAACTGTTTTTTTTTTAGAAGAGTTCTCAAGAAATGACTTGGAGAAACTACAAAATGTCTTCAAATGGACAGTCTTTTTTTCCTTTACTCCCATAGACTAAATAATTATCCATGTTTTAATCACATCCCTGGAGATGTATATTAAATGGGTTTACTACTTTGTAGTACTTTTCCTGGTGATCTGACAGGGTTGCCTTATCTCCAACACCATGGATTCCCTGTGTATGGAAGTGCTAATGGTATCAGAATAAATATAAATTGGTGCCTTCGTCCCATTGGGTATTGTATAGGAGGAAGAGGCTTCAATAGACTATGTGGGCACCGTATGTGAGACCGATGTACAGTCAAAGATATAAATATAAAAAAGGTTTTTATTACACAGATATAAAACAAATTTACCATGTACATGTTTATAGATTAAAAATCGTTTTGTGACAAACATAAGACCCCTCATATAGGCATACCATTGTTGCCAATGGAATATCATACATATACAGTAGCATAGTATACAAGACTCAACATGTTTCGCGTTTTATGATTCCGTAGAATCCGCTTCTTCAGGAGCTAGATACTATCAATATTTTTCAGTAGATAAATATGAGTTTTTGTCACATGGCTATAAACAAAGAAACGACATGGTTAATATAAAATAGGAAAATGTGGATATATGAAATTAAATTTTACAATATTTTTTTTTTTTAATCCATTACATGAACCATAAAGCCAGACAGAGCCCCAAAGTCTCACCATGGGAGCTGGGCCACGCAGTGACCGAGATGCGGATCAGTCAAATGGGTCCGCCCTGGAGGATAAACTGGACCCTCACCAAAAAACACAGATTCCAGAGGTATATATCTAAGATAAAAGTAATAAATAAATAAATAAACATATCAGTGTATCATTCCACTATTGGCTGCACTAAGCAGGCCAAATAGTGGATGGTATATCCTGAGTATTAATTTCCATATGTAGGTATAGCCATACCTCCTGAGGCGACGCATCCAATTCATCCCAGAGGCATCAAGCGCATGGAGCAGAGGATAATGAAGGTACCGGTAATTAACCCTTCTGGGTACAGAGAGGGCTGTGGAATAAATAGCAAAGATGGTATTAAATAACACTACGCTATATATTAGTTTGGGTCTATCTGGTAAGTCCATTTAGAATCTGACCACAGATGGAAGTGTCCCTGAGTGCCATGGGGAGAGTATAACATGTAGGCAGGTCTATATAAAGACAGGATGTTAACTTAGCTTTATGGTTCATGTGATGGATTCAAAAAAAAATTTTTGTAAAATTTAATTTCATATATCCACATTCTCCTATTTTATATTAATCATGTCATTTCTTTGTTTATAGCCATGTGACAAAAACTCATATTTATCTACTGAAAAATATTGATAGTATCTAGCTCCTGAAGAAGTGGATTCTACGGAATCATAAAACGCGAAACATGTCGAGTCTTGTATACTATGCTACTGTATATGTATGATATTCCATTGGCAACAATGGTATGCCTATATGAGTGGTCTTATGTTTGTCACAAAATGATTTTTAATCTATAAACATGTACATGGTAAATTTGTTTTATATCTGTGTAATAAAAACCTTTTTTATATTTATATCTTTGACTGTACATTGGTCTCACATACGGTGCCCACATAGACCATGGATTCCCTACCTTATACAGTACATCTTCTGGTTTTCAGTGCAATGATGGATGCTGCCTGCCATATTCCTATGGATGGGAAGTCAAGGATGGTAAAGATGGTAAGTCATGGATAAAAAGTCATGGATGGTAAGGTCACCATATGGAGTTAAATGCTTTATGCCAGATATACATGAATGGTAAGTCATGCAAGGATGCTAAGGATGGTAAGTCATGGATGGTAAGGTCACCATATGGAGTTAAATGCTTTATGCCAGATATACATGAATGGTAGTAGGTAAGTCATGCAAGGATGCTAAGGATGGTAAGTCATGGATGGTAAGGTCACCATATGGAGTTAAATGCTTTATGCCAGATATACATGAATGGTAAGTCATGCAAGGATGCTAAGGATGGTAAGTCATGGTTGGTAAGGTCTTCATGCGGAGTTAGACACCACATGCTGGATATATATGAATGGTAAGTCATGCAAGGATGGTAAGTCATGGATGGTAAGTCATGGATAGTAAGTCATGGATGGTAAAGTCTTAATGTGTAGTGAAATACTGCATGCCATATTCCCATGGATGGTAAGTCAACTGGTCATGTCATGTAGGTAAAGGGGCATGCAACACCTGATGACGTTCATTTACATCTCCATAGTTCATAAAGTAAATATTTGTGTTGGAATACTCAAAATTTCTTATTTGTATTGTACAGGTACACTTTACCACACCTTTTTCTTTAACTGACTTTCTGGTTTAAAGCATTACCTGCCGTACAAGAATCTAAACTGGGGCTTGGCTGGTTGGGCTGGCTACCTTCCATTGTGAGAAGGTCATTAGCCAGAAAAGAACCACATCTTTAGCTGGGATGGGCTCACGCATTCATGGGCGAGGAGAACACTTTTTCCATCTTTTTTTTATTTTGGAGTAGTAATATATTATGTAATTTCTGATGGCACGGGTTACCACCAAATACTAAGAACTCCTTTCACGCTGGTCCTGAAGAAGTGTATTAAATCGATGAAACACGTCAACCCCTTTTCCATGAAATGGTGAATTACAAATGAATAATTTATGAAGTGGTTTAGGGAATAATAATAACAATTATAAACACAAACAGATAATAAATAAATAAATATATATATATATACACACACACACAATATATGTGTATGTAACAGTAATACATTTTATATATATGTTTATATATATATATATATATATAAAGTTTAATATATTCCTTTGTATTTGGAAGGCTGTTTTATTTTTTTATATAAGCAGCAGTGCAGCGCAAACACAAATAAACACTTCTAATAAAAACTAATATTATAAACAGTCCATAAATGCAAGATGTCTTCAGGGGTTAAAAAGATGCACAGATGATACAACACCAAGTGTCCAGAGTGAGGGAAAAAAAACAAAAACACAGCAACTGTTATCCAGGTGATTCTGTGATACCCTCCACCACTGGTAACAATGGCCGCTCACCTTCTTAAATGGACCCCTGAGTAAATCAGTCAGGTCAATCGAGCATTTCCCACTGCAGGGAGTTTAACCAGAAATCTGTAACAGGATGCTTGATGATCCGATCTCTGCATGTAAACCTCTAGGAAAATTAATCAGATCTCTCTCTCATTTCCCACTGCCAGGGACTTAGTATCAGGATGACCGGACGATAAGATCTCCACAGCATATATCACATGAAAAGAGTAAGGCAAAATCTAGTGCTCTCTGTTTCAAAATTTATTAAAAGCCAGCAAGAGTATAAAATGTGCACTTACACAGAAAAGCACTGTTCCCCAGTGCAAGGGATCCTGAGCGGAGAATTCAAAAGTAGCGGCAGCTCGTTCCACGAGACAGCAGGACTGGACGCGGGTGACGTCACTAGCTTCAATCACGTTCCGTACGCGTTACGTCCCCAGTAGAAGGCGGGACTTCATCAGCGGTGATGGAGATGCGTGAGTCACCCGCTTTTGTATGAATGAACAATAGTGCCTCCGCCCTACTGGGCGGAGCCACAAACACAGCAACAACGCCGCTCAAATGTCTGTATGTGTCTATAGGTGTTTCTGATTGATAGAAGCATAATTGAACATCTAAAGAGGCTCCATGAGGCTATAATGCCTCATTTGTATATCAGATTGACACAAATATAAAAGGAAATATAAAAACCATAATATAGGATTAGTCATCCCGCGTCCATACCATGTCTCAGATTTCTGCACGCTGTAACATATACAAAAAGTATGCAATAAAAATTGCAATAAAAATATATATGCAAAAAACAAAACAAAAACAAAACCAACATATTTTAATACCAGCATTTAAAAAATATATTTAGGGGCGTGGCTTGCGCGTGCACGGAGATGGCCGCTTAAGCAGGGAGCTCCGCCATCCAGACCGGACAAACAGCAACTATAGAGCACTATCAGCCCGTTACCCTGTCCTACAGCACAGCGACTGACCCTGCCAGGTTGCGCCGTCACGATGTCCCGCAAACGCATACAGGACAGGGGACTAAAACGCCTGGAATCCTTCTCCTTCCAGCCCCGCCGCCGAGACCAAGATGGCGGCGCCGGTTCTTCAGCGCACCACTCGCTGCAATTCTCGGACCCCCCGAGGGTCCATCCACAGAACATTCCAGCTGGAAACCGTTCCTCCCTCCCTCTGGATACATCTCCTGCAACTCCGGTGTCCCAGAGCCCCGCGAAATCGAGGATGCGGATGGATACCTCAGACCAGGCCTCAATCACAGTGAGTACAGGCCTACACAATGACTCTGCTGTCACCTCATTACAATCCTCCATAGCACAATTTCCAACATCTGGCCAACCGGTGCTAGACACCACTATGAAAGACATGCTCTTATCACTGCAGTCTTCTCTTATGTCCAACTTCTCATCCCTGATAAACACTTTTTCATTAGAAATGAAGCACATTGACAATAGAGTGCAAAGTGTGGAAAACAAAATGGAGGAGTGCACTGAAACTGTTAATGATTTGGTGGATGCATACAATGATCAGAAAGAGGATTCTCTCTGGATCAAAGCAAAGTTAGCGGACCTCGAGGACCGTTCCAGACGCAATAACATTAAAATACGTGGAATCCCTGAGTCCGTCCAACCTGCAGAATTGCAAACTTATGCCACCGCCTTATTTTCTAGCATGCTCCCGGAACTTTCCCCGATTGAGCTTACAATAGATCGTATTCACAGGTTGCCTAAACCCCGCCACCTGGAGGCTGAGGTACCACGAGATGTACTCCTACGAGTACACTTTTTCCAAGCGAAAGAACGGATTCTTATGAAAGCTAGAGAAATGTCACCGCTCCCAGCACCATACTCTGATATACAACTGTATGCAGACCTATCCCAATATACACTCCAAATGCGTCGGCAACTTAAAACTGTCACTAAGGCGATGAGCAATCACAAAATCATATACAAGTGGCGCCACCCAGCGACCATCATGGTCACGTACAACGGCATTCCTCATACCATCTCTACAATGGAAGGGGGCTTGAAACTACTTAAAGCATGGGGAATACTGCCAGAACCTCCTCTTAACCAAGCTGATACTGAAGGTACCCCAAACCCGTTCTCCTTTGGCAGCAGCAGGGAAAACCGCAGAAACAACTGACGTTGATCTACTTGCTCAAATTGCGTCAATATGCGAATACATTAGTCCGGTCTGGTCGCGTGCTTAACACCAGCTCACTGAACTTACCCCTAAAAGTTGTCAGTTGCTCTAAGGAGCTGGTTCACACTGACACCACTGTGAGCTTAGTCTGCTCAGTTAATACTACATTAAGAGCAGGGTCTATTGTTCTATTTTTTTTTTTTTTTTTTTTTTTTTTTTTTTTTTTTTTTTTTTTTTTCGTCTCTGTTTTTATTTGAAAGCGCTTCCACAAGTGCCTTCACCTGTTCCAAATATCTATAATCTGTTCACACGTAACTCTTGTTAAATTAAAAAAAAAAAAAAACTAACTTGACTTATACCTCTATAGAACCAAGGACTGTTCTTATCACCCCTGGTCAACATATCGCAGAAGCCTTCTCATCCACATGGTCAGGTAGATGGAATCTCTCTTCCTCACTCTACCACAACTGTAAGTACTTGAGTTAAGGACTCACCACAACTCCATATCACCATGGGGATCAATATCCTGTCAATTAATGCAAATGGACTAAATCACCCAGCAAAACGGTCCTCCCTATGGAAAACAGCCCTTACCCAGAAATGTGACATTCTTTGCATACAAGAGACACACTTTGATGTGGCATCCTCTCCTATGTGCCAACACAAACAATTCCCCCATGTATTCCGCTCCTCCTTTCATAAAAAACAACGCGGAATAATGATAGCGATCAGGGACACTGTTACTTTCACCCTACAGGACTGCGTCACGGACGCGGAAGGACGATATATTTTCCTGATATGCACTATCAACAATGTCAGCTACACACTGGTCTCCATCTATGCTCCAAACCAGGGCCAAATGACATTTCTCAGGAAGACGTTAAGAGCGGTACGCAAGATCCAAAAAGGCCATTTACTCATTTGTGGGGACTTTAATATGGTACCGAATAACTCCATTGACTCTACCGCAGGTTCTCACAGAAAGGCCTCTCCGTTAGACCCGCTTATTAGTTCCAACGATCTATTTGACGTGTGGAGGTGTTGTCATGCGTCCGAGAGGGATTTCACGTTCCTTTCGCCGTGTCACAACACCTACTCACGGATAGACTTATTCCTCACTGAAAGCCGGCTACTGCAAAAAATTTCAAACTCTACAATCCATACCACCACCTGGTCAGATCATGCCCCCATTAGCATTACCATATCTGATGACTCTTACCAATCCAATAGCTTCATATGGAGAGTCAATAATTATCTCCTAAACACGTCACACTATTCTACCCATATTGAGAGTAAATTAGAAGAGTACTTTTTAATCAATCGGGCATCAGTATCTGACTCGCTGGTGGTATGGAACGCACATAAAGCAGTCATGCGAGGAGTGTTCATCCAATTGGGAGCTAGAGCTAAAAGAAAGAGGTCCCAACACCTCAATGAACTCACAGCAGAGATAGCCAAAAATGAATCACTGAACAAATCCAAATCATCACCAATTCTCCAATCTAAAATATTCACACTTCGCCAAGAATTAAGAGCCCTTCTACTCGAAAAATGTGCTAAAACATACAGAATACTCAAAGCCAACTCATACACTACAGGGAATAAGGCAGGAAAAGCAATGTCCCTTCGAGTTAAGGGCCATAGAGCCAAAACAAAAATCCCATATATACACCATCCACACACAAACGAAAAACTCCTTAAGCCCCAAGACATAGCAAACTCCTTTAGCACCTACTATGAGGATTTATACAACCTCAAGACCGATCCCTCCACTACTCAACCCTCCCGGGAGGGGATTAAATCCTTTCTGGAAGGATTGAATCTTCCGTCCGTGACCCCCCAACAACTTGAGAGCTTAAATGCTCCCTTCACAATTGAAGAAATCCAGGCAGTAATAAACGATCTACCTAATTCCAAGTCCCCTGGCCCTGACGGATTCACTGGGGAATACTATAAGAAGTTCAAACATATGTTAGCTCCCATTCTGTGCCAATTGTTCAACATAACAGCAGCCTCAGCCTCTTTCCCCAATGAAATGCTCAACGCCATGATTATAACCCTCCCTAAACCGGGCAAAGATCCCACATCTCCAAAAAACTTTCGACCCATTTCATTGCTCAACCTTGACATAAAGATCTACGCCAAATTGATAGCCAACAGACTAGTGGACATACTCCCTTCCCTTATATCAACAGACCAATCAGGGTTCACTAAAGGACGGCAAGCGTCGGACGCCACTAGAAGGTTAATAAATATAATTCACCATGCAGAAACACGAAAAATCCCAGCCCTCCTTTTATCGCTAGATGCCGAAAAGGCTTTTGATAGGGTCCATTGGGGATATATAGCAGAGGTCCTATACAAATTCGGGTTCACGGGAACTATTCACAATGCCATAATGGCCCTATACTCTAACCCCTCAGCCAAAGTATTCTCTGCAGACACACTTTCCTCACCATTTCAAATTACCAATGGCACAAGACAAGGCTGCCCACTTTCACCCATTATATTCAACCTAGTCATGGAACCCCTTGCTGAACAAATTAGACACAACTGCGAAATCTCAGGCATACATATTGCTGGTGTAGACCATAAAATCAATTTGTTTGCAGACGACGTGATCCTTATGATCACAGACCCTGAAAGATCCCTACCTGAGGTACAGAAGACGCTTGCCTGGTTCAGTGAAATTTCATACTACAAAGTCAACGAAAATAAATCTTATGTGCTCAACCTAGGCCTGGACACGCCCACAGAAAAACATCTCAGTGTGAAATTTCCATACACCTGGGCTAAACATAGCATACCTTACCTGGGCATACAGCTGACCGCTACAACAAAAGCACTTTTTGCATCTAACTATCTACCAATCAGAACCACTCTACAAGCTGATCTCACCAGGCTGGCGTCCTTTGAATTCTCATGGATGGGAAGATTGGCAGCTTTTAAAATGTTCCATCTCCCCCAAATCCTGTACCTATTTAGAACTATACCGATTCCTATACCTCTTAACTACTTCAAATCATTGCAATCAATCCTAACCAAATTTCTTTGGAAAGGCAAAAAAGCTAGATGCGGACATGCTCAATTAATCAAACATCGCTTAGCGGGAGGGACTGGCTCTATTGACTTTCAGGACTACTACATGGCATCTATACTCACACAAACTAAGGAATGGTTTCTTGAATCCCCCCCAACCACGTTGTGGGGGAGAATAGAAGCATCTATGGTACCAGGAGGTAATTTAGCTTCCTGGCTGTTCATCTCAACACAAAAAAATAGGCCACACATCCACGTCTCTCCGACCATGAGGGCGACCAGCAAAGTCTGGTCCAGATTCACACAGATCTCAGCATTCTACCCCAATCAAGCGACCATTCCGGTCCCCATAGACTCCCTGAACCACATACTAGAAACACCCTCCTACACACATTGGAAACAAAAAGGCATTATATACATCTCAGATCTACTGGATGATAATCGAATCAAATCATTTACCAAACTTCAGAAAGAATACCAACTCCCGTGTACTGATTGGTTCTTATACGCACGCACCCAACACTACCTTACTTCACTTAAAACATGGAAATGGAAAATTCCCCAAACAGCGTGGATTTTCTTTAGATCCCCTGCACATCACCGGGGGGGAATTTCCAGATTCTATTCCTTACTACAACAAAAAACTACCTTTACCACGTCCACAGCACTACTATGCTGGGAAAAGGACTTAGGCCAACAATTCACGATTTTACAATGGGAAACAGCGTGTAAATCCACATACAAAGCTACATGCTGCTCAACATTGTGGGAATTGGCGTTTAAACTAACGTATCGATGGTACTTGACCCCTGACAGACTATCCAAATTCAATTCATCACATACTAGCATATGCTGGAGAAACTGCGGGCAACGGGGGGATCTGCTGCATACATTTTGGAAATGTCCCAAACTCAAACATTATTGGGAATCCGTTTTCCAACTAATCTTTGAGGTCACAAAGTTGTCAATCACTGCCTCTCCATCCCTAGCACTCTTATCCCTGAAAATAGAAAACATTCCTAATCCATCCAGACACATCATAATACACATACTACTGGCAGCCCGCCTTAGCATAACCAGGAAATGGAAGGATCCAACTCCCCCTATGATTAAAGATGTTGTGCAAACCACTCACGACCACTTTACTCACGAAACCTCCCTAGCAATTAAACAGAATAGTAAAACGAAGAATGATGGTCTTTGGGAAATGTGGAAGGCATGGACTAAATCTCCAGGTCTCATAACAGCGTTCACTAATTAACTCTGTTTGGAAACGTATCTGATACTAGGTATATGCAGAGAACACTTAATAAGAGGGAAGGGGGGGTCGACACACTCGGGCACAGCTGTGCTCCCTATAGGGGGTGTCCGGGGGAGGTCTCCCTTATCCACCCTATCTTACATGAATAGCTGTACATATCCTCGGCAACTACCACCACCTTGGCTCTAGACCTTGATCATCATATTAGCTGTTCTGTGAATGAAACCGTAATCCGTATGTGGAGACAGACAACAAGCTATTGATTCTGTCTATTTTATTAAATCCAATTTTGTATGAACGGTCACGTTATGTAAGTAAGTTTGTTTTTAAGCTATAATCTTGTAATCTGCTGCTTCTGACTCTGTAATACTTGAAAATACCAATAAAAATTTATTGAGGAAAAAAAAAAAAAAATATATTTAAAAATTTCTTTAAAAATATATTTAAAAAATATATAAACAATTTATCTATCTGAAATAAAACAGTTTATATCAAACTCAACATTGAGGCCCCCTGGCACCAAAACTTTAGTAAGATGGATCCAATGAGATTCCCTCCTACTTAGCTGCCTCAAATAATTGCCACCTCTCCAATGTTTTAAAACTCTTTCGATACCCCAGAATTTGAGACCTCTGGGGTTCTGCTTATGGACCAACTTAAAATGTTTCGATACATTGTGCGTTTTGAGTCCCTTTTTTATATTATTAACATGCTCGCCTAACCTCACATGTAAGGGTCGTGAGGTTCTACCCACGTACTGTAAACCACACTCACATTCCAGCATGTATACAACACCTATTGTGTCACAAGTGATGAGTTGGTCAATTTTAAAATTCTTGTTAGTAGCTGTAGATACAAAATCTTTACGTTTTTTGACGTTACCCTTCGAGTGCTTGCATGCGGTACACCGACCACACGCATAGAACCCCGAGAGGAAGGAGAAAAGTCGGTTCTCAGTATGGACTGGGGGATCAACAACCCCCGGTGCCAGTCTATCACGCAGTGATGGTGCTTTTTTATATATAAACGAAGGGCGATCTGGTAGCAGAGGACCTAAAGTTTTATCCTGCTTTAAGATAGACCAATTACTAGATACAATTCTTTCAAATTTCTTGTAATGTACATTGTAATCTAAAATCATTTTAAAATTAGATACACTAGAACTGGTTTCTTTAACCTTATTCGCAACAAGGGCTGACCGGTCAAAATTACGCACAGTTTCTATTTCTCTATTGAGAGATCCCCTGTCATATCCCTTCTCGCAGAATCTGGTTGCAAGTAATTGAGATTGGGACAGGAAATCATTTTCCTGCATGCAATTTCGTCGCAATCTAACAAATTGACCTTTTGGGATGTTGCACAGCCATGATCTGTGATGACAACTCTCGAGTGGTATATATGAGTTTCGGTCTGTTGGTTTGAAGTGATTGCACAAATGAAACTGACCATTGACTATACTAATATCCAAATCGAGAAAAGTAACCTTTTCAGTACTTACATTCCAAGTGAGTTCAATATTTTTGTCATTATTATTCATAATG